>CANIUD010000200.1:797500-849393 GCA_947470075.1 Closterium sp. Yama58-4
TCCATCCCGACTGCTTCGGCCGCTGCAACTGCTGCTGCTGCTGCCGCGGTTGCTGCTGCTAGTGCTGCTGCGGCTGCAGGTGGTTCGTCTGGTGCTGCCCCCCTCACTGCCACCGCACCTGTTTCTGCTGCTGCTGATGGGGCCACTGCTGGCACTGGCACTGCCGCTGCTGCTGCTGCTGCTGCGGCTGCTGCAGGTGCAGGTGCTACCAATGCTGCTGGCGCCCCACCTCGCTGGAACCCATCTCTCCCCCCCCACGCTCAATCCGTCCCATCCCTGCTCCCACCCTCCGCACCCACCTCTGCTTCCACTCCTGCTGCCAACGGCCCTCCCCCTCCGCAGCCCCTCCCTGGCCTCAGCAACCTCCCTCGCATCACCGGAGTCCCTGCTGCTGCCACCGCGCCCATCCCCCCCGCACCCATCCCAACCACTCTCAACCCCATGCTGCTCCCGCCCTCGCTCCCGACCCTCGACCCTGCTGTCCTAGCCTCGGTTCTAGACTCGGACGCGCGTCAGAGGCACCTTCCCGAGCCTCCAGACACGGACATGCAGGCAATGTTAAAAGCTCTACCGGAGCAGGGGCAGCTGGTGAAGGCTGTATTAGAGGCAGGGCCGCTGCTGCAGCAGCTCCTGGCAGCGGCGCCTATTCCCCCCTGGAGACCCTCCCTGCAACCTGCTGATCACCCTGCTTCCGCTGCTGCTGCGACGGCGGCAGCGGCAGCGGCAGCTGCGGCTGCTGGTGCTGGGGATCCAGGTGTGTTGTTTGTGCGGCAGCAGGAGGCGCGAGGGGAGAGGGAGCAGCAGGAGCATATGCAGGCGACAGGGCAGCAGCAGCACGGCCAGCACCAGCAGCAGCACCACCAGCAGCAGCAGCAGCGGCAGCAGCAGCAGCAGCAGCACAGGGAGGGCAGCAGGGGCAGGCAGGAGGGGGGTCATCCCAGCCAGCATCAGAGCAGCTACCCATACCTGCTGGTGGCCTCCCTCCTTCCATGGCTCCTCTGCCACGTGTCAGGCTCCCATTCGCTCCCACAAGCGCCGTGGCAGCGGCAGCAGCAGCAGCGCTCGGCGCGGGTCCCTCCTCCATCCCCCTCCCTCACCTCACTGCCGCAGCTGCAGCCGCCGCCGCAGCAGCAGCGACTGCCCGACCCCCTGCCTTGCCTGTCCCCGTGCCTGGCTCATTCGGCCCTACTGGCGCTGCTGGTGGTGGTGCAGCAGCAGGTGTGGTGGGACCAGGGGGGCATCCAGCTCTCTTCCAGTCATACGGCCCTCCCATTCTCGCCAACGGCCATCTGCCTCAATCATCCTCCTCGTCTGCTCGACTGAAAGGGGACAACCCAGGGCTGTTGTGAGTGCTCTACGCATAGGAGCAGCGACAGAGAGGCTTTTGAGTTGGCCCAAAGGTCGGCCTGTTGTGACAAGCATCGGTCTAGCATAGCAGCAATGTAGCATAGCCCTAGCCCAACGCGGCAGCAGCCGCAGAAGGCAAAGGAGCAACCGTGGGCACCCTGGGTGGGCGTTACATAGGTACAGAACCTACCGGCACAAGACCATGCCATTGTTTAGCAGTGCACAGCAAGCAGGAGAAGCTCACAGCAGTTGCGGGGATACAGGTTTGTTGTCGCCACGGGTCAACTCTCGCAGCCGTTCATCCAAGGCAAATTGGATCCATTAGTTGAGGCTGTTATTGTGTAGTTTTCTTCTCTGAACCCATCAAGGAGCGGAGGCATTCCATGTGGGCTTCTACATGATGGAATGTCATGGGTGTAAATCAATTGTCGCATTTTCCCAGGTGGAAGGTCTAACCAAGGGCGCAATTAGCGTCGTTCAACAAGACATTTCGAAAATAAGTTTCGAAAAGGCTTGTAAGTCTTAGATGGCGTTACTACATGTTGGATTATGGTAGTTACAATTTTAAGCTTGAAAGCATTTTGAACAATGTTGAACCGTGCCCTGAATGAACGAAAACATCAAAACGACAGGATGTCCTCAGCGCAGTCTCGGCAAGGTGCAACAACCAATGGACGGAGTCGATGCACCTTGAACGTGTGGTTGTTGTTGAGGGGCAGGTTAGGGAAACAAACGAATGAAAATAGGACGTTTGGTAAAGGGCGCGCAGCGAGCAGAAGCAGCGCCTGTTGGGGGGTGGAAATGGGGCACTCAGATGTGAGGAACGTCGCTCAAGATGGTACGCATAGTTTTGCTTCGGTGACGTGAGGTTGGGAGGGTTCTTCGAATCTCGATCCCACTGCGTTCTGCGCTCTCCATTCATACAAACAATGGGCGCGCGGCATTGTGCGCAGTGCGCCACCAGCGCCACAACCTGTACCGGCGGTCAAGGCAATGGCCCCCCAAACCCCAGCCTCCAAAGAGTTGCCCCAGGTGCGGTACAGAAACCCGTCCGCTGACACCATTCATACGCTCCCAACATTGCGGCTGCGCGAGTGCCCGCGCCCGTGCCCGTGCTCGCGCCTGATCTTCTGGCTCCTACTTCTGCTGCCGCCGAAACTCAGGCAGGATTTTTATGCTTTTGAAACTCGTTTACAGAAAGAAATGAACGACCTGTTACCAAAGTTCTTCAATTTCCAATACTTCTTCGAGTTTGTCTCTCGAGGCCGTCATGTCCCTGGACGCAGATTCAAAATGGGATGAGGTTTTGGAACACGCCCCGTCAAGGGGGCTGTTGGTGGAGCGGCGCCTGACGCCCAACTGAGCTTTTGCTGAAAAACCCAGCCCTTGCTACCGGAACCAACCCAAACCATCACGACCAAACTTTATCCCTTTTAGACAAACCCAACCGTTCTGTTCCATGCTGTTATTGTGATGAAATCGAGGATGGAAGGAGCGTCCCACTGCGAAAGAAAAGTCACGTGTGCTGCCTTCCGTTCAGAATGACCACCACCATAGCTCATTCATTAGTCCACTAAAAAATAACTGAAGCTCATTCGTTCGTCTCCCCCAGTCACCTTTCCTCACCAATAGAATCCGCGCTCGACGCCTAGTGCCTATCAATGGGCTGCTCTGACGAGACTATTGTTTGCAGCGCGGTATCTTGGCTCTTAGTCCGTCGTTAAAGCTTTCATTTATGGTGTAGTAGAGCAGAGGGTCAGCAACGGATTCGCGAAAGTGGCGCGTCACGTCGTTGCGCCGCGAGTGGCTTAGATTGTAGAAGTTGCTTTAGATGCGCCAGAAACCTAGTATTCCCTGAAAACAATAGTCGAACTCTGCAGAGGACTTTCTCTGATAATGGCGACGCCGTTTCGTCGTTCGGTTTCCTAATAGTTAATTTAACTCGGTTCGGCAGAATAAGTATTGCGAGGATGACGATGCCGTTTTGCAGAGTGGTTCCTGAGCCATGGAGAACCGTCGATAACGGACCGGATTTAGGGATTGTCGATCTTACGGTCACCGCTCTTGATGGAAAGCTAGATTCGTTAAAGGACGGCCCAGATTCGTCAAGAGACGCACTCGGTAGTGGCCCGAGAGAAGGAACAGTTGTCGCCCAGGCCACGTGTGGGGTTACCACGGCGGACGTTGTAACGGGAGATTGTGTAACGCGGACGGAAGGCGAGCTAGGTTCGGGCAGAAAGAATGTCGAAGAAGGAGAGGCTGGGCAGGATAACGGTTTGCGGTGTATTCCGTCTGGTAGCTCTGATGTGATCGAGTGTAACAGCTCCGATAGTGAGGGTACTCGCAGCGATAGTAACCGCGGTAGCGATAGCAGCGACATTTGCGAACATCCTGGTAACTGCAGCACGAGTAGTCGCGCCGACGCCAACGGCAATGGCGCTGCTGACGGCACAAGCGGCGGCAGTTACGCTAATCATGATGGCGAACTTGATGCTAAGAGCGAGCATGCTCCTAGCGAACCTACTGCGAACGAGTGTATTTCCGGCGAGTCATCGACTAATAGCGAATCCGCCGCTAGCGAGGCCGCTCCTAGCGAGTCAGCGGCGAGCGAGGCGGCCGTTCGGCTGGTGTCGGCAGCTGCGCTGGTGGCGGCGGGAGTGCAAGACGCGGAGGAGGACTCATGCAGCATCTGCCTCGACGCATTCACCGAATCCGAGCCTGCCACCGTGAGTGCCCTTGCCTGAGAATCCCTCCCTCCCGTTTTCACCCATTCCGACTTGACACTCTTGACATGCGGGGATGATATGGGGTGCCGCAAGACGCGGAGGAGGACTCCCGCAGCGTTGCCTGGACGCTTTCACTGAATCCGACCCCGCTACGGTGAATGAACACGCCCTGAGTTAGAAGTATGTTGAGTTGCGTTCTCCCGCTGTGAAATCTAAGCGTCTTCACGCGAGTTGGGCCGTTCACGTGCTCTCACGACGCGGCGCGGCGGAGGAGAATGCGTGCAGGGTCTGCCTGGACGCGTCGCTGAGTGGAAGCGTCGGATGGGGGGAGGGAAAGCGTCGAGGCAAATGCTGCACGAGTCCTTGCTCCTCCTCCTCCTCCTCCTCCTCCTCCTCCTCCTCCTCCTCCTCCTCCTCCCTCCTCCTCCTCCTCCTCCTCCTCCTCCTCCTCCTCCTCCTCCTCCTCCTCCTCCTCCTCCTCCTCCTCCTCCTCCTCCTCCTCGTCTTGGGAGCACATGAAGAACGACTTTTGAGTCGACACAGAAGTCACCTCGTTACAATGGCACATGACACACCTCGCTTTTAAGAGTGACTCCAGCCCATCCTTACATGCCTAGCATCAAGTGCTGCGCGTGCGAGTGTGACGGAAGGCGGGCGGCGGACTCCACTCCAGGCCACGTGACCTCTCTATCTCAGGGCGTATTCACTAACACGGCCCAACCGAACCGAGCTTCGCATGTAAGAAGGGCATGGCACGGCAAGGAAGGACTGAACGCGAATGCGCCGAACCCAAGCTGGAGGTTCGGCGCATTTGCGTGCGCGTACAGCAGGTGGGGCGTGTCGTTATGGAGGAGGAGGGCTGGCTGGGTTCGACAAGGTCGAGGGTGCGCGAGTGCGTCTGGTGGTGCCTGCCTGGGGTAGTGTGTGAGCTTGAAGCGCAACAAGGAAGTGTGCACACTTACCTACAAGATGACTGCGCTTCTCCACGCATAGCTTACCACTTCCCAGCGCAAGTGTATTGCCTCTTGCCTCTTGCAAGTTTGTTTTCACCTCTCCCTTCCGTTTCTTTCAACCGTTCACCACACACTCCCTCTCAACTCCCTTTCCGCATCCTCCTCGCCCTGCTTTTTCCCCTCACCACGACTACCATTTCCAGTGCCTCTGCTCGCTCGCCGCCCCTTGCCCCTCATCTCATTCCCTTTCACACTTTCGCCTGTGTGCGTGTGTGCCTGCTCCCGCGTGTGCTGCCACTACCAGCTCACAGTATGCAACCACGAGTACCATTTCCAGTGCGTCCTCGAATGGTAAGCACCTGCCTTCCGTTCCCCCCTTCTCTCCATTCACCCTTGCTCCCCCTACCCCTCTGCTCCCGTTTCACCGTGCTCCCTCCTGCCGTGCTCCTTTTGCGCTCTTGCGCCATTTTTTTCATGCTCCCTGCCACATTTGCTCCCTGCCACATTTGCTCCCTGCCACATTTGCTCCCTTCCCCCAAGTTGAACTCCTCTTTCATTGCTTTCAACTGCCTGTCTCCTCTCTTTCTCCCTCCCCCCATGCTCCTTCCCCCCATGCTCCTTCCCCCCGTGCTCCTTCCCCCCATGCTTCTTCCCCCCATGCTCCTTCCCCCCATGCTCCTTCCCCCCGTGCTCCTTCCCCCCGTGCTCCTTCCCCCCATGCTCCTTCCCCCCATGCTCCTTCCCCCCATGCTCCTTCCCCCCATGCTCCTTCCCCCCATGCTCCTTCCCCCCATGCTCCTTCCCCTTATGCTTCTTTCGCCCCATGCTCCTTCCCCCCATGCTCCTTCCCCCCATGCTCCTTCCCCCCATGCTCCTTCCCCCCATGCTCCTTCCCCCCATGCTCCTTCCCCCCATGCTCCTTCCCCTTATGCTCCTTTCGCCCCATGCTCCTTCCCCCCATGCTCCTTCCCCCCATGCTCCTTCCCCCCATGCTCCTTCCCCCCATGCTCCTTCCCCCCATGCTCCTTCCCCCCATGCTCCTTCCCCCCATGCTCCTTCCCCCCATGCTCCTTCCCCCCATGCTCCTTCCCCCCATGCTCCTTCCCCCCATGCTCCTTCCCCCCATGCTCCTTCCCCCCATGCTCCTTCCCCCCATGCTCCTTCCCCTTATGCTCCTTTCGCCCCGTGCTCCCCTTCCCCCGTGCTCCCGATCCCCCATGGTCTCACGCTCCCCATTCCCCAGGGCCCAGCGACGCGAGGAGTGCCCCATCTGCTGGCGCAAGCTGGCACTGCCGTTGCCCCTTTGCTCCCCCCTCCCCCTTGATCCTTCCCCCTTTGCTCCCCCCTCCCCCTTGATCCTTCCCCCTTTGCTCCCACCTACCCCCTGCGCCGTCACCCCCCCCTACTCCCCATTCCCCAGGGCACAGCGTCGAGAGGAGTGCCCCATGTGCTGGCGTAAGCTGGCACTGCAAGATGAAACGTGGTACGTGCTAGATGAAACAAGGTACTGCAAGATGAAACCTGGTACGTGCAAGATGAAACCTGGGCCGGGCTGTTCTGTCAGGGGTTGCAGGGTAAGAGCTCAAAACAGCTGCAGAGTGCGCGTCATCCACCTAAGCCCTTCTTAATCCACCTCTTATCAGCTTATCATATCCTTCGTGACCCTCCTAAGCCCTTTCTAATCCACCTCTTTTGTGTGTGTCACTGTCACATGTGTCTCCTTCCTTTTGCTTTCTCTCCCCCTTCCCAGTCAGGAGCTGCTGCTCGCGTGCTACAGGGAGAAGGAAATCGGAGAAGCAGAGGAGCGGGATTGCTGAAGCTCTTCCTGACCCATGTCTTTCTCTTGTGCCACTGTTGCTTGTACCGTCTTCCCATCACCTTCCCAGTCAGGAGCTGCTACTGGCGTGCTACAGGGAGATGGAAATCCGAGAAGCAGAGCAATGCGCTGGTAACAACAATCTAACCCCTATTGATTGCAAAGTTCCACCCTTTTCTCTATTGCTGGTCCGTCTGGTTCTCCTGCCTGCAGTCAGGAGCTGCTACTGGCGTGCTACAGGGAGAAGGAAATCCGAGAAGCAGAGGAGCGGGCCGCAGCAGCAGCAGCAGCAGCAGCTGCAATCGCAGCATCAGTGGTCTCAGTGCGGGGAGCGGCAGGACCGGGAGCAGCAAGCCGGGGAGAGGCAGCAAGGGGAGTGATGGTTGTAGCTCTTCCTGACCTGCCTGTTTCACGTGTGCTGCCTTCCCTTCCCCAACCCAGTCAGGAGCTGCTGCTCGCGTGCTACAGGGAGAAGGAAATCCGAGAAGCAGAGGAGCGGGCCGCAGCAGCAGCAGCAGCCGCAGCAATCGCAGCATCAGTGGTCTCAGTGCGGGGAGCGGCAGGACCGGGAGCAGCAAGCCGGGGAGAGGCAGCAAGGGGAGTGATGGTTGCAGCTCTTCCTGACCTGCCTGTTTCACGTGTGCTGCCTTCCCTTCCCCATCCCAGTCAGGAGCTGCTGCTCGCGTGCTACAGGGAGAAGGAAATCCGAGAAGCAGAGGAGCGGGCCGCAGCAGCAGCAGCAGCCGCAGCAATCGCAGCATCAGTGGTCTCAGTGCGGGGAGCGGCAGGACCGGGAGCAGCAAGCCGGGGAGAGGCAGCAAGGGGAGTGATGGTTGTAGCTCTTCCTGACCTGCCTGTTTCACGTGTGCTGCCTTCCCTTCCCCATCCCAGTCAGGAGCTGCTGCTCGCGTGCTACAGGGAGAAGGAAATCCGAGAAGCAGAGGAGCGGGCCGCAGCAGCAGCAGCAGCCGCTGCAATCGCAGCATCAGTGGTCTCAGTGCGGGGAGCGGCAGGCCGGGGGGCAGCAAGCCGGGGAGTGGCAGCAAGGGGAGTGGCTGTGAGGGGGCAGGCAAGGCGGGGAGCTCAGCCCATGGGCACAGGAGGGTCGTCCTCCTCGTCGCCCTCTTCTATTCCTGCTCCCTCGCGCCATCGCCAGAGGGAGCAGCGGGAGCAGCGACAGAGCAGCAGTCAGGTATGTCTTTGGGTAGGCAAGAGGCGAGGCGGGGGGCTCAGCCCATGGGGACAGGGGGTTCCTCCTCCTCGCCCTCCTCCATCCCTGCTCCCTCCCGCCATCGCCAGCAACAGCAGCAGCGGGAGCAGCGGCAAGGCAGCAGCCAGGTATGTTTGTGAAATTCAGTGGGTGGGCTAGGGGGGTGGCTGTGAGAGGGTAGGCAAGGCAGGGGGCTCAGCCCATGGGTCTTCGTCTTCCTCCTCGTCCTCCTCCATTCCTGCTCCTTCCCGCCATCGCCAGCAGCAGCAGCGGGAGCAGCGGCAGAGCAGCAATCAGGTATGTCTGTGGGTAGGCAACAGGCAAGGCGGGGGGCTCAGCCCATGGGCACAGGGGGGTCGACTTCCTCCTCGCCCTCCTCTATTCCTGCTCCCTCCCGCCATCGCCAGCAGCAGCAGCGGGAGCAGCGGCAGGGCAGCAGTCAGGTATGTTTTTGAAGCAAAACGAGTGGCAGCAAAGGGAATGGCAGTGAGGGGAGTGGTCGTGAGAGGGCAGGCAAGGCGGGGAGCTCAGCCGATGGGCACAGGGGCCTCTTCGTCCTCCTCCTCGCCCTCCTCCATTCCTGCTCCCTCCCGCCATCGCCAGCAGCAGCAGCGGGAGCTGCGGCACAGCAACAGTCAGGTAAGTTTGTGGGTAGGCGTGCAATTTAGAGGGTGGGTTTGAAGCAAAAAGTGTGGCAGCAAGGGGAGTGGCAGTGAGGGGGCAGGCGAAGCGGGTGTGGGTGCGGGTGTGGGCGAGAGGTGGTGTGAGTGTGGGTGTGGGTGTGGGTGTGGGTGTGGGTGTGGGTGTGGGTGTGGGTGTGGGTGTGGGTGCGGGAATGGATGAGAGGTGGTGTGTGTGTGGGTGCAGGTAAGAGGTGGTGTGGTGGGTGCAGGTGAGAGGGGGTGTGGTGGGTACAGGTGAGAAGGATGCGCATGTGAGTGAGAGGGTGTGGCGTCGAGACAGGGCCAAGGATAGGCGACCTTCCTCCATTCTATCCTTGCTCCATCCCTGCTCCATCCCTGCTCCATCCCTATGTTGCAAAATACGCGTATGGCGTACGGAACGCGTACGAACTATACGGTATCGTACATACGCGATACGCAAATTTCCAGCGTACAAAAAACCTCGAAATACGGTGCGTCGGGCAGGTTGAAATTTTCTAGGGCAGGGAAAAAACATTTCAGTTGAGGTAGAATGCTTATAGGGAAAGAACTTCAGCAATACTTGATGCGGATAACTCCCGTGGGGTTTTCGCCAGTACGAAATTGTTGGCTAGAATCGTCCTAATATTGCGGTTGCTAAAATCTGCAAGTGACGCGACGCCGCTGCTAGCAATAGCAGTAAACTTGGAGTGAGCTTCGCTGTTGTACTCACGCCGACTGGCGAGCAGCTTGTAAGGGAAGGTTGGGTTTGGGAGGTGGTGTGAGGTGATGTGCGGTGGAGGGGAGGGGAGGGGGGCATTCGAGTTTCGAATCTCAAAATTAGGTTTCACAGAATTGCAGATCGCGGAATCAGCGGCAACAGATTTTTTTCTCTTTTTTTTTTTTCGCCTGCCCGGATTTACGTATCGCGTATTTGTCCCCGTTTCACGTTTTCACGTTTATACGTGAACGCATATACGTGAAACGTAAAATTTCCTAAGCGTATAGTGCAACATAGCTCCATCCCTGCTCCATCCCTGCTCCATCCCTGCTCCATCCCTGCTCCATCCCTGCTCCATCCCTGCTCCATCCCTGCTCCATCCCTGCTCCATCCCTGCTCCATCCCTGCTCCATCCCTGCTCCATCCCTGCTCCATCCCTGCTCCATCCCTGCTCCATCCCTGCTCAATCCCTGCTCCATCCCTGCTCCATCCCTGCTCCATCCCTGCTCCATCCCTGCTCCATCCCTGCTCCATCCCTGCTCCATCCCTGCTCCATCCCTGCTCCATCCCTGCTCCATCCCTGCTCCATCCCTGCTCCATCCCTGCTCCATCCCTGCTCCATCCCTGCTCCATCCCTGCTCCATCCCTGCTCCATCCCTTCTCCATCCCTGCTCCATCCCTTCTCCATTCCGCCATGTGACTTTTGAGATGTCTTCTGAGACGTCTCAAAAGCCTGCAGGAAGTTCTCAAAAGTCTTTTTTTTTTTTTTTTCGAGTTCTCAAAAGTCTTTTTTTTTTTTTTTCGCCTTCTCAAAAACTCCCTGCAACCTGAAGAGACGTCGTCTGAGACGTCTCAGAAGTCTGCTTCTCCATCCCGCCATGTGCTCCAGGCCTCCCTCCACTCCTTAACCCGCCTCTCTCCCTTTCACCTTGCATCTCTCTCTACCCCACCCACACCCCCACACCTTCCTCTCCCCTCCCCATTGCAGGCCACGGTCACATCAGGCACGCCTGTAGACTGCTGGCTGCCCTCGTCGCTCCTCTCCTCTGCTTCCTTCCTCTTGCACACATGCGCGCTCTCTGCTCCGCATACTCTCCACTTCTTCCTCCTTCCTTCGCTTCCCTCCCACCCTTTTTCCCATCCTTCCGCCCTTCCAGTCTACAGTCACATCAGGCTCGCCTGTTGACTGCTGGCTGCCCTCCTCCCTCCTCTCTTTCCATTGCTTTACACCCATGCTCACTCTCCCTCTCTCTCTCTCTGCACCCCCTCCCATCCCCACCCCGTCTCTCTCCCCTCCTCTCCCCTCCCCCCTGCAGGCCACAGTCACATCAGGCTCGCCTGTTGATCTCTGGTTGGTCCCAACCCTCCTCACTTCCCACCGCCATACACCCATACTCACTCTCCCTGTCCCTGCCCTTTCTACCCTTTCCTCCCACTCCCCCCCTCTCTCCCCCATAACCAATTCTCCCACACCCCCCTTTTCCCTTCCAGTCTTCAGTTACATCGGGTTCGCCTGTCGATCGTTGGTTACCCTCCTCCCTCCTCTCTTCCCTCCGCCACGCAACCTCCTCCTCTTCCTCCTCTCGTGGTCTCTCCGGCTCCTCCCCCCGCTCCTTCGCCCTCTCCTTCAGTCCTCACAGACACCGCTCCTCACGCTCCGCCTCCCCTTCCTCCTCCTCTACTATCCCCACCACCACTACCACCACCACTGCCACCTCCTCTTCATCCTCGTCCTCCTCCTCTTCCTCTTCTGCCTCTCTTTCAGCAGCACTCGCCTCTTCCTCTTCTCTATCCGCCTCTGCATCTGCCCTGTCAGCCGCATCACCATCCACTGCTGCTGATGCCACGCTCTCTGCTTCTACCTCTGCTTCTACCTCTACTGCTGCTGCTACCTCTGCTGCTGCTGCCACCTCCTCTGCTGCTGCTGGTACTGCCGTTGCCACCGCCTGTCCCTTCACCTCTCCCCCCATCCCTTGCTACCGCCCTGACCCATCCGTTCTCGCAGCAGAGGCAGCATGCTCCCCGCCCACCTTCTCCCTCTCGCCCATGCGCCCACGCCCACCCTCCGCCCTCTCCTTCTACCCACCTGGTACCTCGTCTTCAGGAGAAAACAACAGAGGTTTCAGCCTGTCGGCAGGTGCTCTCCCTTTGGATACCCCTCTAGGAGCCACAGTCAGCTGGAATGGGGTGCTCCCATCATCTTCTAGTTTCGAGACAGAAACGCCCCCTCACAGCAGGAACGGGGTTCTTCGTACCGCATCTAACCTGGCAGCATCTACTCTTCCTCCCACTCTTCCCCCTCCTTCCTCTGCATCAGCCGCAGCAGCTGTTAGTCATATGACCTCTGCACTATCAGAAAGTGCGTCTATGAGTGCGTCTCTCTCTTGCCTGCTAGCAAAACAACAGCAGGAGCAGCAGCGGCTGTTGCTGGAGCAGCGTAGGCAGCAGCAGCTGCTGCAGGCTCAGCAGGAGCGACAAGGGGAAGCTTCAGTTGCTACAGATGCTGTTGGTTTAATAGGTGTAGCTGATGCTACAGGTGTTGCTGCTGCGACAGATACTGCTGCTGCTACGAACGCTGCTGTTGCTACTAGTTCGGCTGCCGCCAGTGGTGAGGTTGCTGCTGTTGTTATCCCCAGTGCATCTGATGACAGGCTCGGCTCTGATCCCCAGGCCTCATCTAGCCTCGGATCAACGTCCCGAGCTTCCTCCTCTAGGTTCGGCGGTGAAGGGCAGGAAGGGCTGAAGCTGGTGCTGTCAGGTTCGGAGGGGCAGGGAACGGCTGGGGGGATGTTTCAGGGGGTGGGGGGTGGTGCGATCGTGACAGCAGTGGGTGGTCAGAGCGTGAGGGCAGCTGGGCTGGCACCTCCTTTTGTTGGGGAGGCTGCTGCTACAGGTGCTGATGGTGCTACAGTCGATGCTGCTACAGTCGATGCTGCTACAGCCGATGCTGCTACAGCCGATGCTGCTACAGCCGATGCTGCTACAGCCGATGCTGCTACAGCCGATGCTGCTACAGCCGATGCTGCTACAGCCGATGCTGCTACAGCCGATGCTGCTACAGCTGATGATGCTACACCTGTTGCTGCTACAGCTGATGTTGTCACACCTGTTGCTGGGTTGGCACCTCCTTTCATCGGGGAAGCAACTGTTACAACTTCTGCTGCTGCTACAGGCGCTGCTGCTACGGCTAATGCCGCATGTGAGGGCAGTTCCAGCGTTGTTGCTCCCACTGCTGCTGGGTTGGCACCTCCTTTCATCGGGGAAGAGGCTGCTACAATTCCTGCTGCTACAGCCACTGCTGCTACAGCCACTGCTGCTACAGCCGCTGACATATGTGGTAGTGGTGGCAGCACTATTGGGAGCATTGTTACGGGTGCACCTCCTTTTATTGGGGCAGACGCTGTCACAACCTCTGCTACAGCTACTGGTACTGCTACAGGCCCTGCTACAGGCCCTGCCACTACAGACCTTGCTGCTTCATCTGTTGCTGCTACAACCCCTGCTGCAGCTGCTACTACATCTACCACGGCAAGCACTCGTGGGCAGGCTGAAGAGAGACCGAGTGGGGGTGGCAGCGGCAACAGTGGTGGGGGCAGCAGTGGCAGCGGTGGTGGTGGCGTTGCTGTGGCAGGCGCAGCTGCGGGGCAGGGGAATCACCTGACGGATGCTGCTCCTTCTTCCAGGTATGTGGCAGATAATAATGAAGTGGATGATGTGATGCTCGTGTCGAATCGCCTCTGTCTTCTTGTCTACCTATCAGGCGATAGTGGATGCTGCTCTTTCGTCCAGGCGATTCCTCCTTCTGAGGCGCCTCGAAAGTCGTATCCTTCCTCTAGGCGATTCTTCCCTTCCACCCTCCTGCCCACCTTCCCCTACGTTCTCCTTCCGCCACCCTCGCTCCTGGTCCTCCCTCCCCTCCCGTCCCTCCCCCTCCCCATCCTCTCTCTCAGCTCTATGGACGATCGCGTTCCGCCTTTCCCCCCCCCCGTCCCCTCCCCATCCTCTCTCTCAGCACTATGGACATCGCATTCTGCCTTTCCCCCAGGGTTGCCAGCCCCACTCCATACTCTTAACTTGCGCGCCTTCCCCCTTGTTCCCCCCCCCGTCCCCTCCCCATTCTCTTCACTTGCGCGCCTTCCCCCTTGTTTCCCCCCCCCGTCCCCTCCCCATTCTCTTCTCTTGCGCGCCTTCCCCCTTGTTTCCTCCCCCGTCCCCTCCCCATTCTCTTCTCTTGCGCGCCTTCCCCCTTACACCCTCTCCCTCCTTTCCCTCCCCCCTCCCATTTTCTGTCCTTCAACAGCTCTATGGAGGATCGTATCCCCCCTTTCCCCCGGGGCTGCCAGCTGCATCCCATCGCTTCTTCTTGCAAGCCTTCTCACTCGCTCTATTTCCATCCTTCCTCCCCGCTCTCTCACCTCTATGGTCGATCGCGTTCCCCCTTTCCCTCGGGGCTGCCAGCCTCACTCCATTCTCTTCTCTTGCACGCCTTCCCCTTTGTTTCCCCCCCCTTCCCCTCCCTATCCTCTTCTCTTGCACGCCTTCCCCCTTGTTTCCCCCCCACCCCTTCCCCTCCCCATCATCTCTCTCAGCCCAATGGACGATCGCATCCCCCCTTTCCCCCGGGGCTGCCAACCTCATGGCCTCCTCTCCTCCCTCAAATCTCGCCTCACCTCTCGGTACGTCTCCTTCCCTCCCCACTCCCACTCGGGTACTTTCCTTCCTCCCATCCACCCTATCCTCTCCACCTCCCTCCTCACGCAAGCAAGCCATTCTTGTGGCCTCCTCTCACGTCTCGCTCCTCTCTTAACCACCATTGGCCCTGCAATTTTCCAACTACCCTTCACATGACACCAACGGAGTTTCTCCCTGTCCGTATTCCTCCCTTCACATGGCCGTATTCCTCCCTTCCCCCTTCTCCCTCTCCCTTCTTCCCTCTCCTCTTCTCCCATCTTCCCACCCCCCGTGTCCCCGCCTATCCCAGGTGGTCCAAGGGCTCTTCCTCCTCTTCTTCTTCCTCGTCCTCCTCTCCACTAGCCACACTCCGTCACTAAAGCTGATAGTCTTCCCTCTCCACTCCCATCTCCCACCCCCCATCTCCCCCATCCCTTCGTGTCCCCGTGTATCCCAGGTGGTCCAAGGGCTCTTCCTCCTCTTCCGCCCAACCATCAGCCACACTCCGTCACAGAAGCTGACAGCCACATCAGTTCACTTGGTGAGCTGGGTTGTTGAAGGGCGAGGGGAGAGGAGAGTGTGTGACAGGGCTAAGTATGGAATCAAGCAAGCAATCAAGTCTGCGTGGTGACAATGGGGGTGGAACCTGGGCCGGGCCATTGGAGGGGAGAGAAGAGTGTCAGACGGAGAGGAGGGTGTGTGACAGGACAAGCGGTGCAAGGAAGCAATCAAGTCTGGGTGGTGACAATGGGGCTGGAACCTGGGCTGGGCCTGGCTGTTAGGTGAAACTGGTCAAACAGGAGGGGAAGGCGGGGAAACTGGTAGCCAGAGACGGGAGCAAGTAGCTGGGATCAATTCACCTTGTGAGCGCATTGCTGGAGTGAAGGGGATGGGAAGGTGAATGGGAGGGAAGGATGATTGGGCATTTAAACGAAGTGCATTGAAAGTAGCTGGGTTTATCTCGGCTCGTGAGCCAATTGCTTGCTGGAGTGAGTGGAATGAGGGACGGCAAACCAAGGAGGGGAAGGAGAGAGGCTTTGAGGTGGAAGGCAGGGTGAACGGGATGGAGTCTCAATGGAGTGCTGGGACGATTTTTGAGGCGCCTCAAAAATTGGAAGGAGAAAGGCTTTGAGGTGTGGAAGGTAGGGTGAACGGGATGGAGTCTCAGTGGAGTGCTGGGTAACCCAGCCTGGGTTCACCTCACCTCGTGAGCCCATGGATGGAGTGAATTGGATGGGGAAAGGGCGGCGGCATCATGGCAAGGAACTGGGTTGGTTGAGTTGATTTGAGAGGGTAAGCTGGGAATGCGTGAGGCAGAAGGAAAGATGAATGGACGTTTCAAGGCTTTTCAAGAGGGTGGGACGAGGTTCGGAGAAGCGAAAGGGAAGGGATGAGAGAAAGTGGAGAGATGGTGGAGTAAGAGTTTGAGCTATGCTTGGAGTTGAGAGGGTGGGAAGAGGTAGAAAGAGGTGGAAAGAGGTGGAAGCAGAGAGGTCAGTGCAGAGAAGGCTTGTAGTCTGTTGGGCGCAAAACCCCCCTGTTCCCATCCCAACCTGATGTGCATTTAATTTACTAGATTACCCTAGAGTGTGTTGTGTTGGAGCTTGAACAACTGGTGCCATAAAAAAACAGCAGGAATAATCTGGCAGTGTGTTGGTTGGATGTGTAGCTTTGAATTGGATTGGGTTGTGTGTTTGAAGTGGGCTGTGTGTCTGTAGAGTGCAACAGCAGTACGCCCTTTGATGTACGTTAAATGCTCCATAATAAAGCTACCGTCATCGCCCGGATATAAGACATATATGTCTTATCTCGTACACGGGCAAAAATGCTTGAGTTATCTTGTAAACGGGATGGTTTAGGGTGTCTTATAAATCTTATAAATGGACAAAGAACCGTTTAGAAGATACCCCCTCGCTATACATTTGCCCCTAACTCCTACACTTTCTTAACCCGTACACACAAATAGGTGTCTTATAATGAGGCTAGCCTGTTTATAAGAGACACCCGTATAATAGACAACCCCTGTCTACTATTCAACACTGTCTTATATCCGGGTGATGACGGTAGGTATGTTTGATCTGTTATTGGATAGTCATGGCAGAGTGAGCTGTGGCGTGCAGCCTGTGCTGTGTTCACTAATTAAAATGCTGTAGTGTAGAGATACACGCATTATGCATGACATAAAATGGAAATACACGAAATGAATGATAAGCTATCGGACCCACTCATGCTGGTCATCAGCAGCTGACTGATAGCACGCACAGCAAGGTCACCCTGAGACAGAGACCCATGTCTTGTGTGTGGATATCAACGCGGACAGCAACCCACACGCAGCCAGAAGCGCGGGATTTCCCAAAGGGCTGTTCCCATCGGAATCTTCTAGAATGTCATGCAGAGCCAGGAGGGCGTCTGATAGGTCCTGGATGAGAGCCAACGTCTTCAGTAGCCGCTTGAATTGGAGAGCTTTCAGAAGCTTCCTTGCAGCCTCCTCTGATGATGACGTCATGTCCATGCTGCTGCTACCAGCTTGATCAGGCGATTGGCAGGATCCACCATTGGAGTATGGCATTGGCTGTATTCTGATCTGCAATGAAGCTGATCGCTCTTTGTGCAAGAGGGTGGTTATCTCCATGGATTTCAAGGCTACACTTCCGAAATACCCTACGAACTCCGCCCATGCGCTGATCTTCTGGAGCTGCCTCGAGTGCTTCTTGTCCAAGGCGCCGGCCTTGACCTGCCAAGCAAATTATGGGGAAAACAGAAGAAGAGTAGAATCATTCAAGCTCCGGTTTTGTTTTCAATTACATTCATCATTCTTAGACTAGGTCAGTCTGTTTAATAACACCAAGTAAACAATGTACAAGTGCAAATAAACTCGCCATAAGACGACTTAAAACGAATGTATGATCAAAGTCCATTCCACCTACCAGCCATACGAGCTGCTCCATGAAGTAGTACACCCCCTTGCCACCATTCGCCACAAGCTCCAGGAACTCGTTTTAGGACGCCTCAACACAAATGTATTATGAAAAACCATTCCACCTACCAGCCACACGAGCTGCTCGACGAAGTAATAAACTCCCTCGCCGCCGCTCGCGACGAGCTCCAGAAACCCCTCGGCGCTGCTGAACGGCGGAGCCTTCCTCAGCGCATCCACGTCCTGCAAGAACTTTCCCACGCGCAGCGCCTTCCGACTCGCTCCCACGCTCGACTCGAAGCTCTTGAGCCGTCGCACGGTTTCTGACTGAGAGCTGGAGCCGGCTGTTTGACCGGCGTGCGGTTTTAAGGCGACGGCGAGGAGGAGCTTGACGGAGTACCGGCATATTTTCAGCACTTTGTCGGTGCCGTCCCGCTTTTGGAGGAACGCGACGGCTGTGTCGAGGACATCGTGGGAGTGCTTCGACATTGTCGTGTGTTGATGATTCTGGTCCAACAATGCGGGTACCGTTAGCGCTCGTACTCTACAGATCGGGCTCCAACAGCGCTAGTGACCCTTATTGAGCAACGCGATTACCATACAATCGCCGTCCGATTACCTACGATTGGCCTAGTGCAAAGGTTGCTAGGTCGACTGGTTATGCGACTTGATCATAGGGTAATTGTAACGGCGTCGCCAGGTAGCGCAATCAGCAGGCTTCGACAAAATGTGGATGATGGATCCTGTCCGTCGACGACAACAAAGAAACGGACATTGCTGGCAATAAACAAGCGGAACGCGAACGGATGCTGCGCCGTGGCGCGCGGACGCAATTTGCGCAGACTAAATCTCTAAAAGAAAGAAGTGAGCAGAGAGCGAAGCGAGGATCACACACCTCGTTCCACACCTGCGCAAGAGCTGTCAGTGGAAGATAGGAAGACAGGTACGTACAATGATGTTCGTGAACTCGTGAAGTGCCAAGCTGCTCTTCTTACATACAGGTAGTTTTTACTCGCGAGTGAAGCTCTTAACTCGACATAGCATTCAGAGAGCGGCAATTGCGGCATTTCTAGCGTGTTCAAAGTACTGCATCCCTCGACGTCGGTGAATGTCAACCCTCGGATCTACGGTTCCAACCGTCAGGATTCGCCGACGTACTTCGACGCCGACCGGGCATTGCTTTGAACACGCTAGAGTCTAGGTGGGTGACTTTTCGCCCCAAGTTCAGTCCCGAGCCTCGGTGATAGTTGCGCGCGGAGATGGGCGAACGTTAGCCGTGGATTTCCAGCCCCCGTGCTTCTTCCAAAGCCCAAGTTCTGGTTGGAAATACCGAAGCAGGTTCAGTGGACCCACGTGTACAATGACGTGACACCGAGCTGCGTAAAACACCATAAATCCACGTCAGATATGGTCCCCTCCAGCGTCCTTTGGCCAATACGATTTCGTGCCCTAGACAGTCCCGTGTCTTGTTCGTTTCATGGAAAATGGCCGCGATGACGTTTCTAGTTCGACATAAAATGCAACCAAGACTGAGGGCGTGTCCCACGAGTTCTTTTTTTGTTCAAACTCTGCGGTGAGGAAAGGTTTTGTGCATTTTTGAACGGTTCTTTTGCTTCACCGCTTTAAACCGTGACCCACCAGTCTGTACAGTGATTCATGGGCTGTGAACGAACTCGTGGGACACGCCCTGAACTATTCTGCTGGTTGAGGCGATACCGGTAACTTGTCCAGTGGAGGTCTGTTTGATCTAGGCAGGCGGGTCTTGTTTAGATTTAGGCCGCTTCTTTTTTATGCGGTCAGGTACGTTATAACAGGATAAATAATCGGTAAGGGTGGAAAGGATGGAAATCCCTGGGAGTGGGAAATCCCAGAGAGGGGTGAAAAGCATAATAGAAGAACCTTCGTATAGCGGAGTCGTTTAGAAGAATACCCTTTACATAATTGTATCCGTTTAGTTACACCTTCCCCTAAAGAATAGCCAACCGTCATATGGGGTTTGGCTATAATTCCGGGCCTGATCCACGAACCCGTGAAATTCGTTCGAAAAGTGCTCATCCACAAATACCGGTACGTCACAGAAATGAGGGGAATCTCTGGGATAGGTAGATGTTCGGATAATAGAAACAATTTGAAGGGTCTTGAGAATTCTTCGGATGTTCGACAAACACGTCATAGAAATACCTCGTTATAGCTCAAATTTTGAAAGAAGAACCTTCGTATAGCGGAGACTTTTAGAAAATTATCCGCCACGAAATTGTACCCATTAAATTACACCTCCGTTTAAATCATAGCCCGCCGTCATTATGGGGCTGGCTAAGATTCCGCTGCAAGCGCCACGGTGCCTGATCCACGAACCTGTGAGATTCATTCGGCAAGTGCTCATCCACAAAACATGTCACAGAAGTGAGGGGAATCTCTGGGATATGTAAATGTTGAATAGAAACAATTTGAAGGGTGTTGAAAAATCTTCGGATGTTCGACAAATACCGTCTTAGAAATACCCCGTTATTGCTCAAATTTCGAAAGTAGAACCTTTGTATAGCGGAGTCGTTTGGGAGATTACCCGTCACATACTTGTACCCGCTAAATTACACCTCCCTCTAAAGAATAGCCAACCATCATTATGGGGTTTGGCTATAATTCCGGGCCTGATCCACGAACCCGTGAAGTTCAGCATAATAGAGCTCAGCGGACGAAAAATGCCGCCCATTTTCGCGGGCCAGAACGGACAACCCCCCTCCTCGGGGTTGTCGACCCCACGACGACCACCGCGTGGAAAGCCCAGGCGAGCTGGCTGGGCCCAGTGCTGGTGACCCCTCGGGATTGTCGACGACCTGTCGACCTTGGGTTCCGCTGAGACAATCCCGAGAAGGTCGTCTCAGCCGCGTGACGTCATCCCAGCTCGGCACGCGGGGCCGCGATGATCGCCACGCGGCCAAAAAAGAGACGTCCGAGATCGACCCCTGGATGGCGGGGCCATCGTGGACAGCCAACGTGGCCACGACGGGCCAACGGAAGGTGGGGGTGCTTCGCGTGGGAAAACTTCGCGCCCAAGCGTTGCCAGGTCGGTGCGTACCACACGGCCATCATCCAACGGTTGCCCACATGCCCAAGGCGAAATCCGACCGTCCACTACCTCTGCCTAGGTGCAGTGGATACTGGCGGGAATGTCGGCGTCGACCAGAAGGTCTTCATCGTGGTGCCACGCGGCAGTGTCTCCCGCCCTCGAACTACCGCGCTGGGACCACGCCACGTACCGCACCACAGAGCCAGCGTGTAACACCCATGAAAGGCGCATTATGAGCGAAGCGCTTCAAGCATGCACGCCCGGTGGCACGTCGGTCACGGCGCCGCCGCACGAGCGTACATGCATAGCTGCGTCCTGCACAGGGGTTTGCGTGGAGCGCCAAGTGGAGCGGAGTCGCTCACGACCATACCAATCTGGGGTCCAATTGCAGGTCGCTCATTCTGCCTGCCGTTCTCTGTGCTTTTCATCCGTTAGCTGGCACTTAGATTTTTTCCCCGTTCCCTTGACGGCTCGCCCTTAGTTTTTTTTTGCATCGGGAGATTGTCGGCAGACGTGGAACGTCGGCGTCGTCAGAATAGTCAGACGTCGGGGCCGCCGTCTCGTAGTGTTGTCTGCGATGCCGACCTGTCAGATACCGCCGACTTAGAATCGCCATGTTTCATTTCACCGACCTCACCACACCGACTTCCCATCGCGAGACCCTAGGTCGCGGTATCATGGCCGGAGCACAGCCTCGCTCGACACCGCCGCAACCGCAGCCACCACCCGCCGACGTCGACATGACGGACGTTCCGAACCCCGCTAGCCAGGGTGAGGATGTCCGCCCGGTAGATCGTACACCGAACAGTAACCCCTCGTCGACGCTGCCCCTGCTTTACGATCTCGACGCCCTGGCCCAAATCCCGAAGGGAGAGTTCACCAAGGACGTTCCACCCGCGCCCATAGGGGAGTTCACGAAACCAAGCAAAGACACGTCGGCACCGACGAATGCAGCGGAGGCCGGGCCGTCGTCGGTGCCGGACGTAGCGGGCGACCAGGGTTTAGGGTACTCCTCGGCGAGCGACGAGGACGACGAAGCCGACGCGCGGCCCCGACGTGGCCCAGGTCCGCGCACGTTGGAAGAAAAGCTCAGGGGGGAACGTGCGTTCATCGAGGAACTTCTGGACGAGGACGAGCTCGAGGATCTGATGAACACGTCGGTCCCTCGAGAACAGTGGAAGGCGGCCGACTTCGTAGAGGAAGATATGGTGTACGCGTGCGTCGACGTGCTCGTGATGGAGGCATTGCGCCACCTGAAAACCATCGAGGCTAAGAGCACGCTCCAGTCCTACATCTCATGGATCTACCACTACAAGAGGTGGGCCGCGAAGATGCTCAAAGAGATAGGCGACAAGCTGCCGATCGGGGAACGAACTAGGCACGTCGACGAGATCGGGCACTGGATCCACTGCAACAAGAGCAAGGATTGGGACAACCCGAAGGTGGTCAAACGGAAGCACATCTGGCTGCACGGCCCCAAGGTCACTCCGACGCGGCTGCGCGCCTACGTCAAGTTCATGAGGCGGGAGTTCAAGATCGACGCCGAGACGAACGCGCCGGTGCCGTCCTACACGGTGCACATGATCCTCGGCCGCATCAAGGCATGCCAGATGGCGGCGAGGGTGGAAGCGACGCTGTACAAGGAGAAGGAGTTGGGCATCATGCGAGAAATCTCGGTTGTCCGGTCGGAGGTGCGGGTCATGGTCCGCACCAAAAACCAGAGGGACATCAAGTAAGTTGGCATCCAGCGCCGTTTTCTAGTCGGTGACGATTTGTTCCCATCGCCCTAATAATCCTACCGCCGTATTGTTCTGTCGACAGTAATTGCGCCGACCGTCGACGCGGCACCATCGGCGACACATACACCGCCGAACAGTTCCGCCAGATCATGACGAGGGTGCTGCCGGCTTGGGCGGCGTCGGCATGGAGCCCGCATTTCACCACTCCCTCGCAGACGCTGTGGAGGTTCCTTCTCGTCAAGGTGCTCACGCTGCTCTCCCACCACAGCCTCATGCGCGGTGCAAGCATCCGCGAGATCACGCTCCCCGACATCTTCTTGTACCGACTGGCGAGCACCTCGTCGGTGAACCCGGATAACCAGCCGGTCGTCATGGTGGTCGCCGCGCGGAACTCGAAGACGTCGAAGGATGCGCGTCTTCAGCAGAGCTACGCCGCGCGGCACCTCGAAGCGGAATTGTGCGCCGTCGGCGAGACCGGACTGTGGCTACACTTCATCCTCGACCAGATCGGCCAGTTTCACGGCGTCGACCTCATTCCGCCGGTCGACACCAGCACACGCGAGCGCTGGTACAAGAAGCACCTGTTCTTCGCCCGCAACGACCCCGAGCAGGGCGAACTCTCCGCTGCCAGCCACCAGCGATGGACGAGGCAGATGTGGAAGACGAACGGGGTGTACTGCAAGCGGAACGTCCATGCCGCTCGGGCAGGCGGGGCGCAGGAGCTGGCCATCAACGGTACGCCTCGCGCCGAGATAGCCGAGCTGGGTCACTGGGCTCTCGACAAGATGACTCGAGCCTACATCACAGCCATTCCCGTCGGCGTGGTGATGAAGAAGGCCGGCTATTCGGGCTACACGCAGGACTACTTCTTGGGGCGCAGCAGGGTGGAACCGTCGGACGAGCTTCTCAAGCTCATCGCCGAGCACATCTTCCCCGGCGTCGACGAGCTCCTTAAGAATGTATGTCGATCGGTACCGACCAAGCATCGCATGGCACTGTACTTTCAACCACGGTAATTACCCACGTCTGTTGTCTAATTGCAGGCGGAAGAACTCGCGAAGAAGGGGTCCGACGCCGACGTTGCTGCCGTGCATTTCTGGCGCACCCTCCAGATGTTCCGCCGCATTGTCGCCGAGGACCTCGCTGTGAAACTCGTCCGCACGCCTTGGCACCCGTACGTCCAGTATTCCAAGCTCTGCCGGATTCCCCTCTTCCAGCACTGGGCGAAGAGGGTGGAGAAGACCGACACCGAGACCATCAAAAAGCGGCAAGACCCAACCCTCATCCAGCCAGAGGTGAGTCATCTTTATGTCGACATCGCCATGAGCACTGTGCCCGATGACAACACCTCACCTGCACCGTTTTTCGCCTACATTGCAGGAGATATCGGTCCGCCATGACGCCCAGTACGCGGTCGTCTCCCTCACAACGACGCTGAAGCTCGAGAGGGAGCGGTCAGCGGTCGAGAAGATCGACCTCGAGGAGAAGCTCGAGCAGCGCGACGCTACCATCGCGTCGATGACGGACGAGATAACCCGCCTCACCGAGGCTCTCCGCGTTTCAGAAGCTCGTAGGATGCCGGAGGCGCCGCCAGCTGCGAACGAACAATCGCCGAGCGACGGTGGCTCCGCGGAGTCGGCAAGCAGGGGTGACGGAGCCAAGAAACCCAAAAAACCCCCACAGACGGTCGAGGAGGCTAGCTACGAGCTGAACGTGGTTCAGCCTTGGCGGAATGCAACGACCGTGAGGGACGCGTGGCGCCTCTGGACCTCGTGCACCAGCGCCGACACCCGTCGTCTGTGCGACAGGTTCTTCGAGCCGGGATTCGTCGACCGCCACACCCTCCTCGACGGAGCCTCGCAGGGAGCACACGGGACGAGGGTGCGCCGCATGATGAAGGTAATCGATGCCGTGCGCCAGCTTCGTGAGAGCGACGGCGAAGCCGACACCGAAGCCGTCGTCGACGCGCTTAACACGATAGCGGTGCCTGGCATTGGGACCTTCTCGGATGCCCTCACGGTGCTCAACGCGGGCAACAAACCGACCTATGCCGGGCAGGGTAAGGGCGTCAAGGGGCTCGGCAAGACGGAATTTGCCAAGCTTCGTCTCGCCAGTGCGCTCGTGGCGCGCGGGTTCAAGCCGGAGAAGTTTGTCGCCGACCTTTTCCCGGACACATGGGAGGAGGGGATGAAGAAGGCGTTGGCCGACCTGGCCCGCGAAAACGACGCCGGGAAGCTGCCTCCGACCAAGAAGTCGACCAAGCGCAAGAAGACCGCGTGAATGCTCACAAGCAACATGCGATTGTGGGCTGTTGCATGTTGTAGATGATGTTGTTACAGCATGCATGTGTTTCGTACTTATACAGTTGTCGACTTTGAGTTTCTCACAATGCTCATGTGGTAGTTCTAACATAGTTAGTCACGTGTCGGCCTGGTATCCTTCGTGATGTGACAAGATACTGGTTCAAATGTTCATTACACATCCTACATAAAGTCGACATGCACTCACACAAGGAAACGCAAAAAACCAGCATCAAAGGGGTCCGACAGCCGAAACACACAAAACGAGATCGACCATAGCAGCATCAAATCCAAGCAACAATGAATCCAAGCTAGCAGTAGGCATAGCGCTACATATGCCCCTCCCCGACTACGCCGACTCCTTCGCCTTCTGGCCCTTCGTCCCCTTCTTCTCCGTGCCGCCCTTGGCCTTCGTCGCCTTCTTGCCCCTCTGACCATTTCTGACCATCGGCCTTCATCTGCGCGTCAATCGGCACCGCGATGCCCCTCGCTTTGAGTTTCGGCCCGGCGACGGGGCACATTCCCCAGAACGCCATCGTCTCGACCGTCGCTCTTGCGATCACGTCGGCATCGACTCCGGCATCCACCCCCGGATAGGCCATGTCAAGGGCGGTCCTCTTGAGTGCTGGCGCGACGTTGTAAGCAACCTCTCCCAGGGGGCGGTCCCTGTTGATCTCGGCGTTCAGCACCGCCTCCATGACTTTGCCGAATACATCGGCGGTCGCCTGGCTCGCTCCGCCCACAAGCGCCGCCGCCTTCCCTTCTTCCACAGCATCCTCCACCTGGGCATCGCCGTTCTCGACGAAGCACCACACAGCGCATGCGGATGCTCCTAACGCCCATGCCGCCATATCCGTCTTCTCGTCGCTGTCTCCCTCCTTTCTCGCCGCTGTCGCAGCGGTCTTCCCATACGCAGCGCACATTGACACGCGGCCAATCAACGCGGACAGCATGGACGCCGACTTCTCTCGGCCTTCCTCGGTGTCGGGATCGACTGGGTACCATATCGCTGGCAGGAGCGCGGCGTGCAGCGCATCGCCAGTGGTCTTGTAATGTCGATACTTGTCGAGGATCTCATTCAGCCTGTCACGCCAGCACAACAAACAGGGCGAACATTAGTGACCACCACAACGACATCGACTTTGGGTAGGAGGATTGCCGACTTACCGTGTCTTTGGAAGGAGCGTTCCCCGGGCCCACATCACCGTCCACATCCCGGTCGGCAAGATCCTGACCTCCTCCCACACCTCCTTCCACCTCTCCAACTCGGCGCTGTCCAGGACGGTGAGCTCGTTCATGAGCACCTTGCTCACGAAACCGTCGTAGACGACGAACGCGATGGAGTGCACGTACGCGAGCTCCATCTTCTCACGCGACTTGCCGATGTATCGATTGATGCCGTGCACCTTAATCTCGCCGACCCATCCTAGCTTGTCGCCCGAGGTATCGTGTCGGATGCCATGACCCCGCCTCTCCTTGCTCTTCCCCCCCTCCTCCTCCTCCTCCTCCTCCTCCACCTCCTCCTCCTCCTCATCGTCCTCATCCGCCTCCTCCACCTCCTCCTCCGCCTCTTCTTCTTCCTCCTGCTCGACGTCCTCCACCTCCTCGACATCCTCCTCCGCCGCCTTCCGCTTTCCCTTTCTCCCTTTCGACGAACCATCGCCGACCGCCTTCTCCTTCCCCTTTCTCCCCGTCGACGCACCTTCTCCTACCGACTTGTCCTTCCCCTTCCTCCCCGTCGACGTACCCTCGCCGAGCGACTTCTGATTCTCCCCCGCTTTCCCTTTCACCCCCGTATTGCCGCCTCCATCCTTGTCAGCCGCCGTCTCAGCCGCCTTCCCCTTCCCTCTATCCGCCGCCTTCGCCTCCGACTTCTCCCGCGTCTTCCTCTGTGAGCCCGCCTTCCCCTTCCGTTTCGCCTTTCCATCGCCGACAGCATCACCGGTCGCAGTCGGCTCTGCTGGACTGCCGACGAGACCCGCCGAAGGCTCCACATGTGCCGTGTCGGAGATGGCCAGCGGTCGGGGATTGGCAGCATCCAGGTGGGCCTGTATGGCAGCGATATCAGCATCGGGGGGCGCCTGCTCGACGGGGCCGCCGCCGGTGGCAAGGGCGGCACGAACGCCCTTCTCCGCCGCCTTCTCAACCTCAGCTGCCACAGGGGTGGGTGGTGCGACTTTTGCCGACGACGTCTTAGCGCCGGAGCCAGAAGCCTGCTGAGTTGGCGCAGTCGACGCTAGTGCGCCCAGCTGGGCGCGCAGCAACGCGGACTTTGGGTCTGCAGGAGCACGGGCGGCGACGACCGGCGACTTTGGGACACTGGCAGATGGGGCGTCGACAGCAGCGGGGGGCTGTTGAACAGCCTTGTGGCCGGCTAGGCGCCTGAGCTGCTCCTTGAGCGCGTCCGCAACTGCCGCCCCTTTCCCCGCGCGGCCAGCCTTGTCGGCAGCCGGGACGTCGGCAGAGCGCGGGACGTCGGCAGGTCGCCCGGCAGACGGTCCGGTCGGAGGGCGTGCACCAGCTGGGGGCTGGTGAGGAACCGCTGACGCCACCGCGACCCCTGTCTTCGGGCCCTGGCCAGCTGGGGCCGTTTTTGCGGCCGCCTTCTCCTTGTCGCGCAGCCCTTCTTCACCGCTACCCTGTCGTGGTGGCTTATCGGCGACCGAAGGCGGAGCCCTTGGCAGTGCGTCATCAGTGGCATGCTCGTCGGCGGGACCCCCACCACCCTGATCAGTGCTGGCCGCTCGAACCCCAGCCCAGTGCTTCTTGAGCATGTCGAGCACGCTCTTCCCCGACTGCTTCCCCGAACTGCCTTCCCCGGCTCCCTTGCTCCCATCGCCGGCGACGCGAGAACCAACCGCTCCCTTGGTCTGCCTCGCGCTCGCCGAATCGTCTCCGTCCCCCCCGCCCCCTCCTTCTCCGGCCTTCTTGCTACCGTCGCCGGCGACGCGAGAACCCCCCGCTCCCTTGCTCCGCTTCGTGCTCCCCGCGTCGTCTCCGTCGCCCCCCCCGCCGCCTGCCCCCCTCTTCAGACCCTGCTTCGTGGCCTCCATAGGTTGCGCATGGCCGGCGTCGTTGGCCGACGGCGACGACCCACGCCGAGCTTGGGTCGCCACAGTGCCGACCATCTCGGTCATTATCTTCAAACCGGAGGCGAGGAAAGACTGCTGCGTGACCTCCGTCACCGCCTTCAGCAGATCCTCCTTGAATGAATTCAGGAACTCTTCCGGCAAGGCCTGCGCTGGGGTGGTCGGCGGCGGCGGCTGCACGACGAGGCGGGGAGACACGGCGGCTGCAATGTTGGTCTGCGCGGCGCCGATGTATTTTATGAACGTCTCCTCCAAAGCCTTCCTCGCCTCACCCACCTCACCCGTCACGTGGTCGGCCAATTGGTCCACCGCGGTCGCTCGAGCGACCGCCATTCGTCCGTTGGGGGCGTCAATATCCAGCAGCATCTGCCTCGCTAGCTCGGCAAACCTCTTGCCCGATTCAACTGCGTTCTCCAGGTTGCTGGTGAGGTCCTCGGTGATTGTGGCCGCCATGGTCGACGTGGCCTCTTTGAGGCGCTCCACCGATTTCCGGTCGGTGTCCGCAACCTGGGCGGTCAATGCCGTGAGCTTGTCGAGGATCCCAGCTACCGCCGCCGCCAAGCAGTCGACCCGCCCCGCCTGATCACCGAGCTGCCGTTGCAAGCGTGCATTGTCGGCACGCAATTGTCGGTTCTCCGCACGCAGCTGCTCGACGACGTCCGGCATCGCCTGCCGACCAACTGCGGTGGAACTTGGATGACCGCTCACCGCCTTCTTTTTCCTGGACCGCTCCCCCCCGGCCTTCTCTGCGGTAGCATCGGTATGCATTTCCACGCCCGTCTGCTTCGTCGCCGCGGCGAAATCCCCATCTTCGTCGGCCTCGAGGTCGACAACTTCCTTCCCTTCGCCGACAACGACCATCCCACTCCCCCCGTGAGCCGCCTCCTCGCCGACCTCCTTGCTGGGTTCCGCTGTCGCCCCCTTCCCCTCTCCTTCGATTTCCGCCGATCTCCCACCCGTTTCCGCCGCTCCTTCTGCAACGTTCCCCTCCGCCATTTCCACGTCCACCTCTTCGTCATGCTGCTCCTCTTGCTGCTCGTGGTGCTGCCTCTCGTGCTCCTGCTTCTTCTGCTCCTGCTGCTCCTGCTCCTCCACCGACTCCGACACCGACTCCGACTCCGACTCCGACTCCTCCGAGCCCCCCTCATCCTCACGATCCGCCTCACGACCCTGGACCCCATCATCATCCCCATGAACAACCTCGTCCCGGTGCTTCTCCTCGGTCCCGGCCACCCCATGTCCTGCTGCCGCATCGGCCTCGTCGACGCCGCTACCAGGCTTTCCGACCGAGGTGCCACGCGCATGAGCGACGGCAGGGGCGACACCGCCAGCTTGGGGCGCCGACTGAACCTCCTCGCCGTCGTCGTCACAGACGTCGGCCGCAACTACGTTTCGGCCCGACCGTATGAGCGCGACCTGCTTCTTGATGAAGGCTACCATCTCAGTCCGCAGCCCCTTCAACCCCGCAACAGCGACCTTGTCCATGCTGGTGGCACTGCGACGGAGGGCGCCGGCCAACCGATCCTTCCGCCTCACAGCCCAAAGCAACACGCTCATTGCTAGCAGGCCGGAGCCCGCGTCCCCGTCCCGGACGGTGTCGGGCACTTTCTGCACACAACACAGGAGAGCGCTGATATGAGCACCGAGATCGGCAGTCGCATCTCGCAAGGACGAACGGCAGTTGCATCGCGCAAGGAATTGACACCAAACGTACGAAACTCACATCTCGAAGGGGTTCGTCGCAGTCGGCGAGCCTCGCATGCACCTCCTCCTCGGACGGCTTCGCCCAGTCCCATTTCCTACCTTCGCGCCGAAGCTCGGCCATTACAGCCGCCCGGAAAAACCTGCAAAGCATGGCACAGACGGTCAGTTAGCACGGTGCACGCTCCGCATTGACAACGCAAGCGGCGTCGACTACACTATTGAGCTCACTCCAGCACGCGTTTCGCCTCTTTGATGTGCCACTCCTTCACAGTCTGCGGGTCGGCGTGCCGGATCGAGGTCCTGATCAACTGGCCCGATGCCTTCAACAAGTCGCCGGGGCACAGGATGATAATGACGCTGCAATGTGTTCCCGGAAGCGGTGCGATGCTGCACAGACAATGGACGTCGACATAGATCAGAACACATAATCGACGCAGGTTGCACCACACGCGCGACGACCCCGAACACCCTCACCTCGATATCAGTGGGATAACCGCCACGTCGGCGTCAAAAACCTTCGCGAAGACGGTATGGTCGTTCTGACCCATCGCCGCCCTAAGACGGCCGACTCCTATCGACCACAGCCGCTGGTCCTCCTCCGTTCCGCGCAACCATGCGTGCCTGCACGCATGCATGATCAGGAGGAGTGCGTGAGGATGTGGTCGGGACGCCGGCAGATACTACGGTTGCGGCAATAACACGACGGGTCGGGGATTCGACGAGAGCCGAATGAATATGGCACAACGCATCGCCTACGCCGACCAGACACCTTACGTCGGCGCCACCGATGTGATCGACATCCCTAATCCCTAACCCATGAGTCCGTCGACCTAAAAGACGGGTATTATGAAACCACGCTAGGGCTATCACCAGCATGAAATAACGACGCCGACATCCCCATACGTCACTCACTTGAGGCCGAGTCCCAAGCAACGGGCGTTAAACTCTAGCATAGGGTTTGTCAGAACGGCGTAGTCGTGTTCCTCGAACTTGGATGTGAGTCCTCTACCGACGCTTAGATACAGGGGGAAGTCGCGCGAGGTCGGCGTCGCTTCGTCGGCAATCTGGTCGGCCGCCATGGCGGGAGAGCGAGGATGCTATGCTACGGGCTAAGGGAAGAAACGGTGGGAGAATGGAAGGCGCAGAGGTGGGAAAAGAACATGAAAGAGAAACGAGAACGCGAAAATGAAGGGGACAGCCCACCTCCAACGAAGAAAAGCCAGGCGGAGCCTCGCAGGCCCGGTTGAGCGTCGCCCAGGGGGCCGTGGTCCCTGGCTCGGCAGGGCTCGTGCACGGGTGGCGTGGCACAAGTGCACCCTCGCCGCCGAGCCAGCAGGTCGACGTCACGTCCCCTGGCCTCGGTCGGCCAGGGGACGCAAATTCGCATGCACGCGGTGTGATGTTTCGGCACCACGTGTCGATTTCGCAGCGGGTCGCGAAAACCGTGCGCCTTGGTGCGAGAGACCCAGGACTTCGCTCGATTTTCGGCGGGTACGAAATGTCGCATGCATAGAAAAAACGATGCGAAACGACGGGCGGGCACGTGGCGTCACCGCAACGGGTCGCGAAATCGCCGATCGTCCCGAGGGGAGCCCCCGAATTTCGCACGGGCCTCGCCTGCCCGTACGGGCAGGCCGCGATGGGTTACTAGGACCTCGCGGGCAGGAGGGACGGGTGGGCTGCCTTCGCGCCGGGGTTACTTTCCCTCGCGCGAGGTCTCGCCAGCTCGCCGCCCCCACCCGGTAACGTGGGTCGCTGTTCACTTTCGGGGGGGGGGGTTTGCGGGGCGGCGGTCGTGCGCTCGGCCCAGCCCTGGGCCAGGCTGGCGGGCCCGCACGCGCGTCAGTCGCCCGCCTCGTCGGACCCCCTTCCGTCGACCCCCCTCGTCGACCCTGGCAATTCGGCTCCGTCGACCGAATTCCGCTGGGATCTTCGGTGTGTGCTTAGTTATTTGTCCTCAGCTGTGACGCACCCGTTCCCCGCTCTGCACAACCTTCGCCTGTCGCATTCCCGTCGCAAAGTCGCCTGCTTCCGCCGCGCGACGCATGCGGTCGTCGCTGGCTCGTTTTTCCCCGAGCCGCCTATCGCCAGGCGTGTCGAGGGCGCTGCTGGGGGCCGCGTGGGTGGCGGGATGGGCGGGGCTGTGCGCGTGGGTGGTGTGGTTCGCGCACTCGCAGGCCGCCAATCCGCGGCAGGAGGCGATGCGAGCGTGGTGTCGCACGCGCGTGCGATACCTCCAGCAGGACATCCGGTCGTCCATCGACCGCGCGCAGGCGATAATCCCCGCGAATTCCCCCGTCGCGCCCGCATTTCGCGTCCATTCGCGCGCGCGCATGCGAGCCGGCGATCTGCCAGAGAAAAAAATGGCATGAACCCACCGACCCGTTGACAAACCGTTAAACTAACCACGTTTTAGCCTTTTAGTCAATCGCCCAGATGCATGATGGTGATCCGACCCTCGCAACGACACCCGCCGCTCGTCCATCGCCGCAGCACACACGCACGCAATGCACTAGCATGGGCCGACAATGGGCCCATAAGCTTCGTACCCAAAATGTGACGTATATGTCACCTTTTCCTGCCATAGCCTTTTGGACTCGAAATCTCCGCGCTGAGCCCAAATCCCAGCAGTCGGACCGCACCCATCGAGCCTCCCGCTTTTCCCCTCCCCTTTTCCCCCCCCCTACCTTCGTCGCGACAGTGACGTTTCCGTCAGCGCCCAGTAAGACCAAACGCCCCAATCGAGTGTCTCAGTATGTAACGTCTGTGGACTTACACACAGGTTTAGAGGCATTTGTTACACCTCTGAAATGACCCCGTTCTGGCCCAGTGGCCTCTAGACCACTTACACAGAAATGCGTGACACCTGCTTGCGTCTCTCCCCTCTTAAGCTTCGCGCCTGCCTCCCACCTGCCCAACCACAATTGTTCTCCCCTTCTCAGCCTCCCCTCCTCAGTCTCGCCTTTTCAGTCTCGCCTTCTCCGTCTCGCCTTTTCAGTTTCGCCTCCTCAGTCTCTCCTTCTCAGTCTCCCCTTCTCAGTCTCCCCCTTCTCAGTCTCGCCTTCTCAGTCTCGCCTTCTCACTCTCGCCTTCTCACTCTCGCCTTCCCACTCTCGCCTTCTCACTCTTGCCTTCTCAGTCTCTCCTTCTCAGTCTCTCCTTCTCAGTATCTCCTTCTCTGTCTCGCCTTCTCACTCTCGCCTTCTCACTCTCGCCTTCTCACTCTCGCCTTCTCACTCTCGCCTTCTCACTCTCGACTTCTCACTCTCGCCTTCTCACTCTCGCCTTCTAAGTCTCGCCTTCTCAGTCTCGCCTTCTCTGTCTCCCCTTCTCAGTCTCTCCTTCTCAGTATCTCCTTCTCAGTCTCGACTTCTCACTCTCGCCTTCTCAGTCTCGCCTTCTCAGTCTCGCCTTCTCAGTCTCGCCTTCTCACTCTCCCCTTCTCAGTCTCTCCTTCTCAGTCTCGCCTTCGCACTCTCGCCTCCTCAGTTTCGCGGGTCTCGCCTTCTCAGTCTCGCGCTCTCATCAGTCTCACCTTCTCAGTCTCGCCTTCTCAGCTCGCCTTCACACTCTCCCTTCTCCGTCTCACCTTCTCAGTCTCTCCTTCTCACCTCGCCTTCAAAGTCTCTCCTTCTCAGTCTCCCCTTCTCACTCTCGCCTTTGCACTCTTGCCTTTTCAGTTCCGCCTACTCAGTCTCACCTTCTCATCTCCCCTTCTCACTCTCCCCTTCTCATCTCCCCTTCTCAGTCTCTCCACGTCCGTCTGCACTGGTAGTAGCAGTCCCCCTGTCCCCATGCTCTTTCTCGTGCTGTTACTTTCTTTTCATTCTCACTCCCCACTTCTCACTCGCAGTGGCGAGCGCTCGCCCTTTTATCGTCCATCCTTCCATTGCTTAAGCTTCAAACTCAGTCTCCCAACTCAGCCTCCCATTCTCCTAGTCTGTCAGTTGCCAAACCACTCACTCTACCAACCTCTCAATCGCCAAACCACTTACAAATTAGGAGCCTCTGCTACTCTTACCCCGTTTGTATGCACCGCACCACGTGATCTTGCCCCATCCGCATGCACCACATTGCTCCCATCCGTAGTATGCACTGCCGTTTTCTTAACCCATCCCATCCGCATGTGCTGCACCTCGCTTACCCTTTTACCTCTCGCTCTTTCCACATGCACCGATCGCCTCCCTTCTTCATGAACCCGGTTCCATTTCTTCCCCATACCCACTTTTCACCGTCCCCCTACCCTCCGGGGTCCCAATCCCTGCATATCCCGCCTCCCATCTCACGCTGCAGTAGTCAATTGATCTGGTGACTGCCTGGGGTGCATCCTCACTCCCGCCCTCCCTCCTCCTCCCCCCCCCAACCCCGACCCTTCACTTCACCCCCTCCTTCTGTCTCCCACCTCGTTTTGCAGGAGGCAATCGGGGTGGTATGCACCGTCGCTCACTTCGGCCCACAAAGCAGCAGCAACACCCCGCAACGCCCATGCATTCCCCCCCGTCCACTTCAACACCTCCTTCCTGTCTCCTGTCTCCCGCCTCGTTCTGCAGGAGGCAATCGGGGTGGTACGCACCCTCGCTCACTTCGGCCCGCGCAGCAGCAGCAACCTGAGCTACTGGGGGCTGGCGGGGTGTGTGAATTACAACGCCATGTCAGACTATAACCTCCATGCGGATGCAATCGGCAACTTCAGCACGGGCACCATCCTCATGATCGTCACCCGCCAAGACAGGTGAGGACAGTCAGGTCAGGTCTGCCTGGCTGGCTTTTGAGGCACCTGGAAAGTGTGGCAGGCGGATGCAATGCTATTGGCAACTTCAGCACAGGTCAGGACTGTCACCCAGCAAGCCAGGACAGGAACGTCGCCCAGCAAGACAGTTCAAATCCACGGGTTCCTTCCAACCCATGCCTGTCAAGTACCACCTTCTGGGGTCCCAATGGGTCCCAATCGTACCCCCGGACCCCGGTGCATGTGATGCCTTTAGCACGGGCACCCTATGTTGGAATATACGCGTTTATCATATATACGCGTTTCTTATATACGCAAGCGTGTATACTCTATACGCTTAAACCTCAGATCGGGGATACGCTTTTCCGGGCAGGCAAAAAAAACCACGGGCAGGGGGGAAAAAGTTTCTGGTTTGGTTTTGGAGGGGGGGCATTTCATGGGCTTTGTGAGTTGGATCGTATTTTTCCAGAGATTAACTCACCAACATGAACATACACAGGACTGCAGGGGCATCATCGTCATGATCCTTTCCAACCCCCACTCTACCATGCATCTTTTTGCATATCCTCGATTTTTTCGCCCGGGCTGCCCCAAAAAAAAATCGGGCTGCGTATTGCGTTTGAGTGGGCGTTTAGCGTTTTACGTATATACACTAGCGTGCAAACGCTAAACGCAAAGGGGTCTGGGCGTATATTCCAACATAGTGGGCACCATCCTGTCATGATCACCGCTGACCAAGACAGGTCATATCCACAGAGGTTGCATTGCTCCCCTCCTCCTCCCCTCCCTGCAGGCCCCGGGTAGAGAGCATCATAGGGTAGCCAATCCAGTCAGTGCTGGGCCTGCCCGCCCCAAGGAAGGATTTGTACGGAGTGAACGTGTTTTGCAGCGCAGCATCTACACCACCTTTCCCTGCTCCTCTCCTCCCCGCCCTGCACTCCAGGCCTCTAGTGGAGCGCATCGTCGGGCATCCAATCCAGTCAGTGCTGGGCCTGCCCGCCCCGAAGGAGTTTTACGGAGTGAACGTGTTTGGCAGCGCAGCGTCTACACCACCTTTCCCTGCTCCTCTCCTCCCCGCCCTGCACTCCAGGCCTCTAGTGGAGCGCATCATAGGGCATCAGATCCAGTCAGTGCTGGGCCTGCCCGCCCCGAAGAAGGATCTGTACGGAGTGAACGTGTTTGGCAGCGTCAACCCCGACTTTCCCATAATGCCCTTCACCGACTTCTTTCCTCTGATCCCTCCGGACCTCCGTGACAACCTCCTAAGAGGACAGACCGTTGCGGGTGCTCCTCTCTCCACTGGACCCGGATATGTGGCAATCGGTGCGTGCGCTCCTCTTTCCCCCATGCCCTACCTTATGGCGTTTCAAGTGTCATCCTTGCTTGATCTTACAAGGACAGACCATCGCATCGCGGGTGCTCCTCTCTCCACTGGACCTGGATACGTGGCCATTGGTTTATGCTTTTCTCTTTCCTCTTTTCTCCGTGCCCTACCTACCGGTATTGGTGTTTCATGTGTCAATTCGCTTGATCTTATGTTTGCAAAAATGTGGTTTATTTGCCCGAGGGGTTTTCATTGATATTGTGCTGTGTATTCCTATCTTGGTCTCTTCATAATGCATCATTTCTTGCTTTCGTTCTTGACTTCGTTTGGCCAGACTATCGCTATCAGGCCATAACGCCCTTGTTCCCTATCAAGCCAAACATGCATTGCATTCTGTTGTCACTAAACGTGAGCTAATCGAGTCATCCAGTCCCTCAGTGCAACAATATGGAAGCTCTTTTGAAGGAAGGAAAGAAACCTTTCGTCTAACCGTTCAGAACGCCCTTCCCTTCCCTCTTCTCTTGGCTTTCCTTGCAGTGTTTATCATTCCCATCTTCCGCCATCCTCTGCCAGCGAGTGCATCTGTGCAACAAATTCGAGACAGCATAAGCATTGCGTGGGCTGGTGTGGTTCATCTTGAAATGAGGGCCCGCGACATACTGCACATGCTTGAAAATGGTGAGCTCTCTTTTGCGTCGACTCAAAAATCAACTGGGCCCGCGACATACTGCACATGCTTGAAAATGGTGAGCTCTCTTTTGCGTCGACTCAAAAATCAACTGGGCCCGCGACATACTGCACATGCTTGAAAATGGTGAGCTCTCTTTTGCGTCGACTCAAAAATCAACTGGGCCCGCGACATACTGCACATGCTTGAAAATGGTGAGCTCTCTTTTGCGTCGACTCAAAAATCAACTGGGCCCGCGACATACTGCACATGCTTGAAAATGGTGAGCTCTCTTTTGCGTCGACTCAAAAATCAACTGGGCCCGCGACATACTGCACATGCTTGAAAATGGTGAGCTCTCTTTTGCGTCGACTCAAAAATCAACTGGGCCCGTGACATACTGCACATGCTTGAAAATGGTGAGCTCTCTTTTGCGTCGACTCAAAAATCATCTGGGCCCGCGACATAATGCACATGCTTGAAAATGGTGAGCTCCCACACACGGTTTTGCAGATCGCGCAAGTGAGGTGACTTTTGAGGCGCCTCAAAAGTTGCGGGCAATGAGATGGCTTTTGAGGTGCCTCAAAAGTCGCAACTTTACTGCACATGCTTGAAAATGGTGAGCTCACACACACCATTTTACAGATCGCGCATTTGAACAAGCCGTCATCATCACATCAGACATGTGATATTTTCAACTTGGTTGGACCCAACTTTAGTGCTAGACTTCACTTCACCCCATAGCCGACCCATCCCCCCACCCCCCAACCCCCCCGTTAGCCCAGCTACCCAAACGCGTCCAAGGCAACTCAAGAGTCGGTTTGCGGGTCCGATCTGAGATGAAAAAGACCCAGCAAAAACGTGCCAGTCGGGTCTCGGGTCGGCCCGGCCCTAGCCGAATAACCTGTCCTGATATGATGCCGATAGGTCGTCGCACTGAATCGACCCGACCAAAAAGCCAGGCTGGATCGGCCCGACCCCACGTGGGCCGACCCGTTGCTCGTGCCTACAACCAACCCGACCTTTATAAGCCTGGCCGAGTCGATGGGCTGGGGGTTCTTGACCCGTCCTGACGACTGGTCGACCGGACCCGACCTAACGACTGGTCGACCGGACCCGACCTAACGACTGGTCGACCGGACCCGACCTGACGACTGGTTGGCCGGACCTGACCCGATCCGTACCCAGCTTGGGTCGAGCAAAGTCGGGACTCTTTCACTTTCTTCATATCCTCTTTGAGCCTTCCACCCATTGTGGGTGTCTTACATGGACTTTTGCCTTCCATATCCTCCTCTCCAGGAAGCAGCACATACTCATTTGCCATGCACGGCACCACAGAAGCACTGACTTGCCCCTTGTCAACATGATTGTAACCCCACACCCTCGAGTGCGGCAAGAATCAGGATCTCACACTGGATTCCCTTGCTTGTTCCGTTCTCCCCGCTCCCCAGGCACCAGCACATACTCATTCGCCATGTACGACACCACGGAATCTCTGAATTTCCCCTGGCTCAGCATGTTTGTATTGTAACTCCATCCTGAAGTGCAGTAGAATCTCACATTGGATTTGCTTGCTTTTTCCGTTCTTCCCTCTCCGCAGGAAGCACTACATACTCATTTGCCATGTACGACACCACGGAAGCAGGCGTGCTGAAGCATATATACGGCCCCGAAAAGCCACGGCTGGAAAGCGGTTCCGCCTTTCCCTTTGTGCTGCCCACGCCCATGATTGCCCCACCCGAGCATGTGGAGCCTTTTCCCGAGAACATGATGGGGCGCACATTCGAAGCCCACTGCGGGTATGTGTACGATGTATGAACTTCCTGATAAGTATGTGTGGACTGACTTTTCCTCTATGTGCTGGCAACGCCTGCGCCGGTTGCGCCACCCCACCCGAGCATGTGGAGCCTTTCCCTGAGAACATGATGGGACGCACATTTAAAGCCCACTGCGGATAGGTGTACTTGTATGAACTTCCTGTTGAATATGTGTGGACTGACTTCCCCCCTATGTGCTGGCAACGCTTGCGCTGGTTGCGCCACCCCACCCGAGCATGTGGAGCCTTTCCTTGAGAACATGATGGGACGCACATTCGAAGCCCACTGTGGGTATGTACGTGTTGCGGGTTGCAAGCACGAGTAGGGATCAGCAAAGTTTGAGCGTCAAGCATCAAAATGCTAGTGCCCAAACACTTGAAATCTGGCTGCCTGAGAGGCAAATCCAGGTTCAGAGTCTACCCAACTAAGAACATCATGGGACATGTTGTTTTAGAGGCGAATTTTAGAGTCGAATCAAAAGTCACCTCTTTTGAGTCGACTCAGAAGTCACTTCGGAATGTACCAACTCAAAACATCATAGGACACGTTTATTTCGATGTGGGCAGTGGCTTGTTGGCCAATGGACAGCTCTTGAAGAGCCAGAAAGCCTGAATATGAACCCACTTTTGAGGCGCTTCAAAAGAATATGGACCCAACGATATGTTAGACTGGGGGTCGTCGCTCACTGAGATTGACGAGATTGACGATACGTGAGATTGTCGATAAGTGAGATTGACGATAAGTGAGATTGACGATAAGTGAGATTGACGATAAGTGAGATTGACGATAAGTGAGATTGACGATAAGTGAGATTGACGATAAGTGAGATTGACGATAAGTGAGATTGACGATAAGTGAGATTGACGATAAGTGAGATTGACGATAAGTGAGATTGACGATAAGTGAGATTGACGATAAGTGAGATTGACGATAAGTGAGATTGACGATAAGTGAGATTGACGATAAGTGAGATTGACGATAAGTGAGATTGACGATAAGTGAGATTGACGATAAGTGAGATTGACGATAAGTGAGATTGACGATAAGTGAGATTGACGATAAGTGAGATTGACGATAAGTGAGATTGACGATAAGTGAGATTGACGATAAGTGAGATTGACGATACGTGAGGTGAGATTGACGATAAGTGAGATTGACGATAAGTGAGATTGACGATAAGTGAGATTGACGATAAGTGAGATTGACGATAAGTGAGATTGACGATAAGTGAGATTGACGCTAAGTAAGATTGTCGATAAGTGAGATTGACGATAAGTGAGATTGACGATAAGTGAGATTGACGATAAGTGAGATTGACGATAAGTGAGATTGACGATAAGTGAGATTGACGATAAGTCAATCTCAGTGAACGACGACGACGACATCTTAGTGAGATTGACTAGATCTGACCTCGCTCAACTTGCCCAAAGATCCTCTTGTGGCAATTAATAATGCCATTTTGACTTCTGAGTCGACTCAAAAGTCAACTTGCCCAAAGTTCCCCTCGCGGCAATGAATAATGCCATTTTGACTTCTGAGTCGACTCAGAAGTCAACTTGCCCAAAGATCATTTTGCGGCAATGAATATTGCCATTTTGACTTCTGAGTCGACTCAACAGTCAAATTGCCCAAAGATCCTCTTGTGGCAATGAATATTGCCATTTTGTGGAATAAACTGACAAGTGCGTAGGTTTCCAAATGTCTTTCTGCTTTTCAAATACTATGCCTTTCTGTTTTTTCAAATGTGTAGGTTCCAGGTTCCCCCACCTACTTGGGACCTGGTCTATGCTCCCATGCTGCTGGGTCTGCTGGTGCTGCTGGTGGCAGTACTTCTGTCCACCGTGATTGCAGTGCTGGCTTGGAAAAGGAGAAATATTGAGGCGGATGTGAAGGAGATTCAGATATGCACGGCCATCTTGGAGCGAGCTGAGCGGTCCAAGAGTGAGGCGGTGGCCAACGTCTCTCATGAGCTGCGCACCCCAATCATTGGCATGATGGGTGAGCATGGCACGATGCCTGAGAGCATGGCATGATGGGTGGGTGTGAGAGCTTGGTATGGTGGGTCAGGGCATGGAATGGTGGGTGAGGGCATGGAATGATGGATGAGGGAATGTCATGGCAGTTTAGAGTGAGGTTGAGCAAAAACCTGAACAGCTGTTCGATTCGATTCAAACTTTGCCCCATAGCGTTCGACTTGAATTTGTTCATGTCCAGTTCGACTGAACGCACCTAGCCGCGTCGAACCGAACATGTTCGACAAGTTTTTCGTTGCTGTCGTGCTCGACTCCAGTCTCTTTCGAGGTCGGCAGAACCATTTTTACCAAGGCTTAGACAAGCACACGTGGCAACTAAGCCCATTCTGCCATACCTAGTAGCTGTTACTTACATTGAGGGTCAAACATCGAACATTGAATACTAAACAAAAAAAATGTTCTCCACGAACCGAACATGTTCGAATTATCCGTTTGTTCAGACCTGTTTGTGCGTTGTTGGTTTGTTCGAAAATGTTCAGGCAAACATGTTTGACTTCTCCACTTGCTCATGCCTAGCTTAGATCACACATGCTTGCATTGCACCAGACCAGTTGATCAAACTCTTATTTTGCCGATGTTCTGCTATTGTCCCCTTTTGGAATGCATACTCCTTTTCCCCCATAAGCATGATCGAGGAGTTGTTGGAGTCGCCATTGGAGGAGTGGCAGCGGGCAGACCTGGTGGATGCGAGGGCGTGTGCGAGAGACGGTGGAGCTCATCAACCGAGTGTTGGACCTCGCCAAGCTGCAGGCCGGCCGCCTGCAGCTCGAGACTCTCCCCTGCTGCCTGCGCCGCATCGTTCGTGAGGCAACTACATTCGCGCCAGGGAAGAATCTACCAGGTACAAATGTGCACTTGAGTCGCCCTTCTACTTACCGTTCAATTCTTTGTGTCTATCATGGTTTGATTTGTGTTGGTTTGTTGGTTGGTTTGTTGTTTTTGATGGATGCAGTGACAGTCCACGTGGATGACAGCGTTCCAGAAACTCTATTCGGGGATCCAACTCGGCTCTTGCAAGTCATGGCAGAAATTGTCGGTAAGTTGTTCGCTGCGCAAACATAAGGGCTGCTTCAATCAATTAGTAATCCATTTTACAGGCTGAATTGTTTGGTGCTTTCTTATTGAGGTTATAAGTTACCGCTGCACACACAGTACCTGAATATCTGTTTTGTTCCTTCAGACCGAGTCGTACCTCTTCTTTTAATCCCGTTGTTTGAGTCAAACCGGTTCGGGTTACACTTAGTTTGGTTAAACTGATCCAACTCGGTTCGATGCACGGGTGCCATGGTAGGAAAAAAAAAAATGAGAGTTACCTCTTTCTTACACTGTTCGAGTTGCTTTTCGAGCATTCTCGTGGTAGTTTAGGTGAAATTCTTTAGGTTTCTTCTCGCATGTTTCAGGGCTGAAATCACGGTTTTAGCTAAGTTACCTGTAGCGTGCACGTAGTAGGGTTCAAATTCACCCTACCTCCCCATCCCCCACCCTCCCCCCCCTTCCTCCCTTCACATGCTTCTCCCAAAATCACATACATAATAAAGGCAAGGTCGAACCAATGATAGCAGCTGCAATTTCTTCCACCCGTTCCAGAGTTGACTTTTGAGTCGACTCAAAAGCCTGCTGATAGCAGCTGCAGTTTCTTCCACCCATTACCGAGTTTACTTTTGAGTCGACTCAAAAGTCACCATGCTGATAGCAGCTGGAGTTTCTTCCACCCATTCCAGAGTTGACTTTTGAGTCGACTCAAAAGCCTGCTGATAGCAGCTGCAGTTTCTTCCACCCGTTCCAGAGTTGACTTTTGAGTCGACTCAAAAGCCTGCTGATAGCAGCTGCAGTTTCTTCCACCCATTCCAGAGTTGACTTTTGAGTCGACTCAAAAGCCTGCTGATAACAGCTGCAGTTTCTTCCACCCACTCCAGAATATTCCCTTCTGTGTCTCCCCCCTTCGCACACCCCTTCCCTACCCCACCCACCCCCCACCTCATCCTTCTCTCCTGCAGCAAGTGCCATGAACAACACTGCAACGGGCCACATAACCATCCGTGTTTCGTGCATCCCTCCTCCACACACCGCCAGCACGCCTCCTCCACCCGCTGCTGCCTCAGGCACCACACAAGCCTCCTCTGAGCCGCCCCCAGCAGCCTCAGCGTGGCATCAGCTGGCCGGCTGTGTGCGGCGCTTCCCTCCGCCCACCCGCCTGGTCTGCCACCCTCAGCAGCCCCTAGCCAGCCCAGGGGGGCCTGTGGGCAACAGGGGTGCACAGCCGTGTGGGCAGGTGTGCAGCAGAGACGGTGTAGGCAGTGCAGATGACAGTCAGGAAGGGGGTGGACTGTTGGAGGAGGAGGTGAGGGAGTGGGTGGAGGGGTCGTGTGCGGTGAGGGAGGAGGGCGAGTGGATGGTGGTGGTGGCGTGTGAAGACACGGGTGGTGGTATTCCACCCGAGGAGCTGTGGGGGTTGCTGGACCCACATGGCATGCATGGCAGCGGGCAACACAAAGTCATGGTGAGTGTGGTTTGTCGCTTCAGCTTGCACTGTTGTGCAAGTCAAACGGTTGTTTTGTTAGCAAAGCAATCTGAGTACAGGGGCTAAAATAAGGGATGTGATTTGGCAGTATTATATTTTGTCTCTCCTTTCACCACCGTGCACCGGTCCGCACCGGTCCGCTCCGGTCCGCTCCAAATGTCTTACATTCACGGGCATGCAAATCCGGTTCACCAAGCACTTGAATATTCTTGGCCTGCATCACCTGAAGCCACTCTAGTTTGACTTTCACATACTGGCATTGACGATTACCACTTGTGTGAGCACCTTGGTTCTCAAAATGGTTAACCTTGTGGTCAAGTACTGCGTTGCTTTGAAAGGGTGGGGTAGGAACAACGACATGTCAAAGACTTGTTGTCTATCTGTTCGGGCGATGTTGTTTCAAGGTGCAGACTCGGTATCAGGAGTTACTGGTTCAGGAGGGCTCACATAGTGGTACGAGCTGAGAGGGCAGCCACGAACTGACACAGGAGAGGATATACATTCACTGGGGAGGGCACACTCGTAAAGAGTTGTAATTGCTCTCACGGGAAAATTGCTGCTCGCATTTGACTTGTGAATCCTTCCTTTCCTTGGTTGCTAAATGGCAGGAGAGAATCCGGTCACTTGGGAGGGCCGAGTCGTGGAATTGCCTGGGGAGTTTTGAGTCGACTCAAAAGTCATTTGTTTGCAAGTCCCTGGTTCTGATTTGGCAGGAGAGAATACGGTCACTTGGAAGGGTGGAGTCATGGAAGGGCCTGGGGAGGGCAGAGTCATGGAAGGGGCTGGTGAGGTCGTCATCGTGGCTACAAAGGGAGCGCAGCACGTGGGATCCGTTGCAGCGCGATCGCAAGGCAGCTGCTGGCCCCCGCTGGACGCCCTACCCTGTTCGCTTCCTGCTCTCCACCTCCCTTGTGAGCTTCTGCTCTCCACCTCCCTTGTGAGCTTCTGCTCTCCACCTCCCTTGTGAGCTTCTGCTCTCCACCTCCCTTGTGATTTCCCTAGCACATCCGTAGGTCTGTAAACAAGTAGTCACAAGGTACTCGATAGATGGAGAAAATGGCCGAGGCAACGAGTATTTACCTCAAACGGAGTTGAGCAAGTCACCTCATTTTGAGCCGAGGAATTCTCGAGTCAAGAATTACGTCAACAGGTTGCCGCAATGCTCAACCATGGAGTGAATTGTTTTGCTTTTCGACACAAGGAATTCTCTGCTTGATGCTGTTTCTCTCAATCCATCAGCAACCCGATCACACAAGTATTCCACCATCCTCTCCCCGTCACACTTGATGGCCGCTTTGGCACTACGTTAGTCACTAGACACTAAGCTCGTTAAAGGTACCCCAAATTGGAGCATGGAGCGTGGCAAGTTCTTATTCGATTCGGATTTGCATTCGATGAGGACCAACTGTTCGGCCCATGGCACCCATCGCAATACGTTTGAAAGAATCTGTACCCTTAGTCGCTTCCTGCCCTCCTCCCGGTTAATTGTCGTACCCTTGCGTCTCTTTCTGCTTTCTCACAGGCTTGTTGTGTTCAGCCTTCTATTATTTCTAACTTGGCTGTATTCACAGTGGTCGTCTTCCTTTTATTCTTTCCCCTGCCACTCCTATCTCTCCGCATGGCATGGCAGGTGGCGGAGATGCGGGGGGGCATGGCAGTGCTGTCAGACGCCTCCACAGGCACCACCATTCTGCTGGCGCTGCCCATGGGGGGAGGGGAGCACGCCAGCCGCACGGGAGATGAGGAGCGGAGTAGGGAGGAATGCGGCGAGTCAGAAGGGGCTAGTGAGGAGCGTGTGGAGCGTGTGGAGGGGGGAAGCGGATCGCAGGAAGGCATGGAAGGGCCAGGCAGTGGTGCCACTGCGCAACCAGCAGCACCACAGCAGCGGCAGGCAGCAGGGGCACGAGCGTTGGTGCATGCGCACACGTTTCCGCAAGCAGAGGTGGAGCAGGCCGGGGCGGGCGTGGATGGTGCGGGGGAGGCGGAGCGGGTGGTGCGGGCGGTGGTGGCGGGGCGGCGGGTGGCGGTGGTGGATGACAACGCGGTGAACCGCATGGTGGCAAGGAGAACGCTGCAGGGCTACGGGGCGCACGTGCTGCTGCTGCCCTCCGGGGAGGAGGTGATCAAGACGCTCTCCTCTGCTCTTGAGGCGCCTCAACAGGCGCTCTTCTCTGCCCGTGACCCGCCTCAACAGGCGCCCTCCTCTGCCACGCCCTCCCCGCCCATCCACCTGCTGCTCCTCGACCTGCACATGCCGCCCGGCATCGACGGGTGAGTGACTTGTATTTCCATCTTCATTTCTTCGTTTTGTTGACATTTTTGGGCCGTCGGGTGCATCAGATTTGAAACGGCTCGTCGGCTGCGAGCCATGGAAGACGCACAGCAGAAGAAGGTTGAAGCAACTGCGGAGATTTGTGAATTAGCCAATACAAGTGTAGATGAAGCAGGCATGGCAACGAATGCACGCCTTCAGCGGCTTTGCATTATAGCATTGACTGCTGACCTGGATCCAGGGATTAAGAGAGCATGCTTAGAGGCGGGGGTGGATGGAGCAGTAAGGAAGCCGATAGTGGCACAGGAACTTGCTGCAGCACTCTCTGCTGCAGGGGTTGTACAAAGTTCTGAGTGTTAACAATCCATTCAATATGATGGGGTTGAAGCCCTACCTTCACCACCCCCCACCCACCCACCGCCCATGAATATAGAAAATGTAATAATAGCTAAGGTTCAGTAGTGATAAATGATAACACTACAATGGTAATGGTACAGTAGCAAAGAATGATCATTACTAAAAAATAATATTAATACAGTAGTAAAAGCCACGAGGGAATAGGTAGCTTCCCCTAAGGTAGAGCTTGAGCCTCGTATTGAATAAATTGAACAAACCCTGCAGCAGAGAGTGCTGCAGCAAGCTCTTGAGCAACTATCGGCTTCCTCACTGCTCCATCCATTCCCGCCTCCAAGCATGCTCTCTTAATCCCTGCATCCAAGTCTGCAGTCAACGCTATAATGCAAAGGCGCTGCCCGGATGCACATGTTACAGCGCTTGCATCATCTACACTCGTATCTGCTACGTCCCGTATTCCTGTACTCGCTTCCACTTTCATCTGAACCTTGTCCTCCATGGCCCGCACTTGACGAGCTGTTTCAAATCTGACGTAACCAGAAGGCCAATTGGGTGGTGATAAAAGGAACAAGGAAAGCCAAGCTGTTTCAAATGCGCGCAGAAAAGCACACCAATAAAAAGTGCAGTACGCAGGCGGAAGGTCATGCTCAGGACAAGAGAAACAAACCGCAAACAGAGACCAACCATGACAAGAACAGATTATTCAGATTGTTGTCACAAGAACATGAACACGTCAAAAGAAAGGTGAAGGAGAAGGGGAGCAAGGGACGGACCCATCGATGCCGGGCGGCATGTGCAGGTCGAGGAGCAGCAGGTGGATGGGCGGGGAGGGCGTGGCAGATGAGGGCGCCTGTTGAGGCGGGTCACGGGCAGAGAAGAGCGCCTGTTGAGGCGCCTCAAGAGCAGAGGAGAGCGTCTTGATCACCTCCTCCCCGGAGGGCAGCAGCAGCACGTGCGCCCCGTAGCCCTGCAGCGTTCTCCTTGCCACCATGCGGTTCACCGCGTTGTCATCCACCACCGCCACCCGCCGCCCCGCCACCACCGCCCGCACCACCCGCTCCGCCTCCCCAGCCCCCATGCCCCTCTCCAATTCTACTTGCGGACATGTGCGCGCCCGCACCAGTGCACGCACCCCTACTGCTGGCAGCTGCAATGGTGGCAAAGCTGGTTGCACCGTGGCAGCAGCAGCGTGACGCAGAGCCACAGCTCCACCAGCTGACCTATCCGTGCCTTCCTGCGATCCACTCTCTCGCTCCACAAGCTCCTCACCAGCCCCTTCTGTCTCGCCAAATTCCTCCCGATCCTCGTTCTCACCCCCAGTTCCCCTGCTGTTGCCGGCGTCCTCCCCTCCCCGCATGGGCAGCGCCAGCAGAATGGTGGTGCCTGTGGAGGCGTCTGACAGCACTGCCATGCCCCCCCGCATCTCCGCCACCTGGGGGAGAGATTAGAGGGGCAAGATAAGAAAGTAGGTCTGACAGCACTGCCATGCCCCCCCGCATCTCCGCCACCTGCAGGTAAGAAAGATAAGAGTGGGGTGCGGGAGTGATGATGTGAACAGCACTGCCATGCCCCCGGCATCTCCGCCACCTGCCATGCCATGCGGGGAGAAAAAGAAGAAGAGGGGGTGAGTGGGGTTGGGACAGGAAGAGAAGGGGGTGGGGAGTGATGAAGTGAACAGCACTGCTATGCCCCCCCGCATCTCCGCCACCTGCCATGCCATGCGGGGAGAAGAGCAAGGAGATGGAATGGGAGTGGGAAGGAGATGGGATGGGAGTGGGAAGATGGGATGGGGGAGTAACGAAGCAAAGAGAGGCAAGAAAGAAGGGGGAGAGAGGAATGTATGTAAGAGGAGAGGGGAGGCTGGAAGGTGATTCAAAGAAAGAGAAAAAAGGGAGGCGAGGTGGAGGGAAAGAGGGGGAAAGGGGGCAGGGGAGGGTGTAAAGGGATGGGAGTAGCGTGAAAAAGAGAGAGAGAATTGAACACAACGAACGAGTGAAGGAAAGTGGAACAAAACGTGCAACTCAGAGGGTCGACGGTGAGAAGGGGAGGAGTATGTACAGGTGTGACGACAATGATCTGGGAATTGCGGCACCACTTTGTTTCCAGATCATTGCGAGTGGTGCAAAAATTCTTACACGGCGAATAATTCCTGGATTGGGCTTTAGCTCTGCCTACCAAATAACATGCAAGAAACAAATTCATTCTCTACTGGCTTATTAATGTAGGAGCTCATAGGGGAGGTTGAGGCACTCACAAGGGAGGTGGAGAGCAGGAAGCGAACAGGGTAGGGCGTCCAGCGGGGACCAGCAGCTGCCTTGCGATCGCGCTGCAACGGATCCCACGTGCTGCGCTCCCGCCCCAAGCCCTTCCATGAGTCTGCCCTCCCCAGCGACCGTATTCTCTCCTGCCATATCACAACCCAAAAAAGAAGAATCTCGCAACTTAACCAAAGAAATGGGTAAACCAGACCAGGGAAATTACATCAGATTCAAGTGGTGGTTGGAAGAATCTGCAAGCTCAGTCACAGTTATAAATCCAAATACAAATCCACTGGAGGGACGGGTGTGGTGGGAGGTGGGTGGGGTGGGGAAGGGGTGTGAGAAGAGGGGAGACACAGAAGGGGATTATCTGGAATGCACCAGAGGCGGATGGCTATGCGGCCGGCTGCCGTGTTGTTCATGGCACTCGCTGGAGGGACGGGTGTGGTGGGAGGTGGGTGGGGTGGGGAAGGGGTGTGAGAAGAGGGGAGACACAGAAGGGGATAATCTGGAATGCACCAGAGGCGGATGGCTATGCGGCCGGCAGCCGTGTTGTTCATGGCACTCGCTGGAGGGACGGGTGTGGTGGGAGGTGGGTGGGGTGGGGAAGGGGTGTGAGAAGAGGGGAGACACAGAAGGGGATAATCTGGAATGCACCAGAGGCGGATGGCTATGCGGCCGGCTGCCGTGTTGTTCATGGCACTCGCTGGAGGGACGGGTGTGGTGGGAGGTGGGTGGGGTGGGGAAGGGGTGTGACAAGAGGGGAGACACAGAAGGGGATAATCTGAAATGCACCAGAGGCGGATGGCTATGCGGCCGGCTGCCGTGTTGTTCATGGCACTCGCTGGAGGGACGGGTGTGGTGGGAGGTGGGTGGGGTGGGGAAGGGGTGTGAGAAGAGGGGAGACACAGAAGGGGATAATCTGGAATGCACCAGAGGCGGATGGCTATGCGGCCGGCAGCCGTGTTGTTCATGGCACTCGCTGGAGGGACGGGTGTGGTGGGAGGTGGGTGGGGTGGGGAAGGGGTGTGAGAAGAGGGGAGACACAGAAGGGGATAATCTGGAATGCACCAGAGGCGGATGGCTATGCGGCCGGCTGCCGTGTTGTTCATGGCACTCGCTGGAGGGACGGGTGTGGTGGGAGGTGGGTGGGGTGGGGAAGGGGTGTGACAAGAGGGGAGACACAGAAGGGGATAATCTGAAATGCACCAGAGGCGGATGGCTATGCGGCCGGCTGCCGTGTTGTTCATGGCACTCGCTGCAGGGACGGGCTTGGTGGGGCCGGAGAGGGGGTGGAGAAGTGTGGGGGATGGCCAAGGAGGGGAGGGGGAATTGGGGAGGGGAGACACAGGAGGAGAAAAATCTGCAATGCATGGAAGAATATAGTCTTTCTAGTGGAAGATAGTAGAGTGGGAAGAAATAAAAAACTATGAACTGCGAAATATGCTAGGATGTCGAGAATATGTATGGAGGAACCAAACCGCAGCCGGCTGAGCTGGTTTGAGCAGGACCAGATCCATTCTCCTCAAACCATGAGGAGAACACTCGCAGTTGATTTTGAGGCCTATCAAGTGGTACACTCTGTAGTGAGAATCTGCACCACCTCCCTCATCAACCACCTCCCTCATTCCCCAGTTCCCCAGTCAGTTACCATGGGGTGAAAATGAAGCTCTCTAAATACTTGCTGGGTATGTCAGGACCCTAATGGTTGAAAAAGAACTACTAGACCCTTCTCCATTAGCTTGGATCTGTGACCTTTTCTTTAGGTCGGATGAGTTCTAATCGCGCTCTCTTTTGCCTGTACATGCTGATAACTGGAAAGCTGACGAAACGAAACGTACAGTGACAAAACGAAAGAGAGACCACAATATTGCATGCACGTCAAGAATTTACAAACCTGCCTGAGAAAGCACCAAACAGCTCTGTTAGAATAAATCGCTAGTTGCTTCACACATCCCCTTACACTTTTTGTAAGACTCACCGACAAGTTCTGCCAGGACTTGCAAGAGCCGAGTCGGATCGCCAAGCAGAGTTTCTGGAACGCTCTCATCCACATGGACTGTCACTGCATGTAACAACCAAAACCCACAAACAAGCAAAAAAATCAACTCACAATACACACGACTCGAAGGTCTTACAGTCAAAGAGAAGAGCGACTCCATGCACATCCATACCTTGCAGATTCTTCCCAGGTGCAATCGGGTCAGCAACTGTAGTCGCCTCGCGCACGATGAGGCGCAGGCAGCAGGGGAGAGTCTCGAGCTGCAGCCGGCCGGCCTGCAGCTTGGCGAGGTCCAACACTCGGTTGATGAGCTCCACTGTCTCGCCCGCACACGCCCTCGCCACCCGCAGGTCCTCATACTGCCACTCCTCCAGTGGTGAGTCCAACAATTCCTCTATCATGCCTGTGGGTGGTAAGGAGTGCGCATCTAAATCCAATAAGAGTGGAATTTGCAGCGATTTATTACTTTTTTCAAAACAGAGTAACAGTGCAATGTCATGACATGTCCCCCCATCATTGCCTCACCCATCATGTCATACATCATGTCATACTCTCTCTCACCCATCATGACATACTCTCTCTCACCCATCATGACATACTCTCTCTCACCCATCATGACATACTCTCTCTCACCCACCATGTCATACTCTCTCTCACCCGCCATGCCAAGCTCACACACCCGTCGTGCCAAGCTCACACACCCGTCGTGCCAAGCTCACGCACCCATCGTGCCAAGCTCACACACCCGTCGTGCCAAGCTCACACACCCGTCGTGCCAAGTTCACACACCCGTCGTGCCAAGCTCACACACCCGTCGTGCCAAGCTCACACACCTGTCGTGCCAAGCTCACACACCCGTCGTGCCAAGCTCACACACCCGTCGTGCCAAGCTCACACACCCGTCGTGCCAAGCTCACACACCCGTCGTGCCATGCTCACACACCCGTCGTGCCAAGCTCACACACCCGTCGTGCCAAGCTCACACACCCGTCGTGCCAAGCTCACACACCCGTCGTGCCAAGCTCACACACCCGTCGTGCCAAGCTCACACACCCGTCGTGCCATGCTCACACACCCGTCGTGCCAAGCTCACACACCCGTCGTGCCAAGCTCACACACCCGTCGTGCCAAGCTCACACACCCGTCGTGCCAAGCTCACACACCCGTCGTGCCAAGCTCACACACCCGTCGTGCCAAGCTCACACACCCGTCGTGCCAAGCTCACACACCCGTCGTGCCAAGCTCACACACCCGTCGTGCCAAGCTCACACACCCGTCGTGCCATGCTCACACACACCCGTCGTGCCAAGCTCACACACCCGTCGTGCCAAGCTCACACACCCGTCGTGCCAAGCTCACACACCCTTCGTGCCAAGCTCACACACCCGTCGTGCCAAGCTCACACACCCGTCGTGCCATTCCTTCGCCAACCATGCCATGCCCATGACCTCACCCATCATGCCAAGCATCTCACCCATCATGCCAAGCATCTCACCCATCATGCCAAGCATCTCACCCATCATGCCAAGCATCTCACCCATCATGCCAAGCATCTCACCCATCATGCCAAGCATCTCACCCATCATGCCAATCATCTCACCCATCATGCCAAGCATCTCACCCATCATGCCAAGCATCTCACCCATCATGCCAAGCATCTCACCCATCATGCCATGCTCCCGCCCATCATGCCATCCTATCCCTCACCCACCATACCAAGCTCTCACACTCACCCATCATGCCAATGATTGGGGTGCGCAGCTCATGCGACGTGCTGGCCACCGCCTCACTCTTGGACCGCTCAGCTCGTTCCAAGATGGCCGTGCACAGCTGAGTCTCCTCCACAGCCGCTTCTAAGTTCCTCTTCTTCCACGCCAGTACTGCGACCATGGTGGAGAGCAGCACTGCCACTAGCAGCACCAGCAGGCCCAGCAGCATAGGTGCATACACGAGGTCCCACGCAGGAGGGGGAACCTGAAACCTAAACACATAAAAAATGCAGAAGGAAAAGCTTTAGTAATCGGAAAGACATGGTACCCCTTTTACGAGATGGAACTATCTCTTCATGTACCAAAAGTTCACGAACAACAATTCGTTTTAAGACCATGACGTATATGTTACGTTCCACTGGGGCATTCATTGCGTTTGTGACTTTCGGCGAGATTCATTGCATGGTGCTTCCCAGTGCAGCCTCTTTGACGAAAGATCCCAACTGAGCGAGTGGCATCTTTTAATCCTCTGAAAGTTGCGGCAGACGATTACCAAATTTCTGGTGACGAACAACGTTGATCATATCACACGGTCAATACGGTTCGCATAAGGCAAGTGTTCGCTGGGGTTTTCCGATTCGGGCTTGTAAGGGTCCGGCAGGCTGTGACCCGAGGACCCGAAGGCGACTCTGAGCACGTTTAGGTCGAACACTCGGGTTTTCGACTTGTGTGGTCAAGTCAAACTTGGGTCAAAGAAAAAAATAATAAAATAAATAAAAAACCAACAAACAAACAAACTTGGCATGCACTGTTCAAGTTTTGGGGGTGTCTGAACCAAACATGCTTAAATTCGGCTTTGCTGATCCATACTTATACCTACTCATGCGCACAATCACACCCATGTTGGCAGCCCGCAGTGTATCCATACCCGCAGTGTGCTTCAAATGTGCGTCCAAGCATGCTCTCGGGGAAAGGCTCCACATGCTCGGGTGGGGCAACCGAAGGCGATGGCAGCACCAAGGAGAATCCAGACGCACTATCCAGTCGTGGCTCGTCTGGGCCGTATATCTGCTTCAGTACGCCTGCTTCTGTGTTGTCGTACATGGCAAATGAGTATGTGCTGCTCCCTGCAAAGTGGAGGGAAAGGAACAAGCAAGCCAAAGCGAGATTCGAAGAACAAACATGCCGAGCAAAGGGAAACAAAGAGCAAGAGCCATGGTAGCAACACATAGGGGAAGAAGAAGAAGAAGAAGAAGGAGAAGAAGAAGAAGAAGAAGAAGAAGAAGAAGAAGGAGGAGGAGGAGAG
>CANIUD010000201.1:600000-875000 GCA_947470075.1 Closterium sp. Yama58-4
TGACCACCACCACAGCTACCACTATGCCCTCCTCCATGCCCACCGGCACCACTTCTGCTGCATGCCAGGGCGACTATTGCCATGGAGGGAGCAATGTGAGTGTGGGCGGTTACGGCATGGCGCAGGCGAGCAGGGCATGAAGGTGTGCAGTATGTGCAGGCAGCTGACGGTGTGAGCAGGCGGGTGAGCGGTATGTGCTGACAGGTGTGCGGTATGTGTTTGCAAATGTGCGGTATGCCAGGGAGGTGGGCAGGGGGCGGACGAGGGGAGGGGGGACAGCGAGCGGGGAAGGAGGGCGTGCGACGAGTGCGCGGACGGGGAGAGTGTGGACGCGAAGGGCGGACGAGCAGAGCGCGCGGACGGGCAGGGTGCGGACGAGCAGGGCGTGCGGACGGGCAGGGCGCGGACGAGCAGGGCGCGCGGTCGGAGTAGCAAGGGCGAGCGAGTTGCAGATCTGAGTTCGCGGAATGCAGATTTGGGCGCGGGAGAGTAGATCTGAGCGTGGAATGTGCAGATCTGAGCGCGGAATGCGCAGTTCTGAGCTCAGGAGGAGTAGATCAGGGTGCGGGAGGAGTAGATCCGAGCTGGGGAGGAGTAGATCTGAGGTCGGGAGGAGGAGGTCTGAGCTCGGGAGGAGTGGATCTGAGCTCGGGAGGACTAGATCTGAGCTTGGGAGGAGTAGATCTGAGCTTGGGACGAGTAGATGTGAGCTCGGGAGGAGTAGATCTGAGCTCGGGAGGAGTAGATGTGAGCTCGGGAGGAGTAGATGTGAGCTCGGGAGGAGTAGATCTGAGCTCGGGAGGAGTAGATCTGAGCTCGGGGGGGATAGATCTGAGCTCGGGAGGAGTAGATGTGAGCTTGGGAGGAGTAGATCTGAGCTCGGGAGGAGTAGATCGGAGCTCGAGAGGAGTAGATCTGAGCTTGGGAGCACCGTAGTAGGACTAGGTCTGAGGGACGGGGAGGAGAGGGTGGCCTTAGGATCGAGGGATTAAGGCGTGAGCCAATAGCTCATGATACCATGTTGAAGAGATACATTGAATAATGAGCCAAGAGGCCCTTTAGTACAAACAATGAGCAAGAGAGAGATGAAAGGGAAGCTTACCCTATTGGCCAATAAGTTGGCCAATGGGTGAGCTTGCTTGTGACCCAAGCAACCACAAATGTGTGTTGGTTGGGATTGGTTGAGCTAAGGACCAATCCCAACCAACCACAAAATGTGGTTGGAGGGTACACTAAACAACCCCCCAATTTATAAGTGTACTACAGATCTAATTCTAGCCTATGTATGTTGTATAAATTATGAAATTACAACACTCCCCCCTCGCTCGCCCCCACCTCTGCCCCTGCCCTCTTTCCCCCTCCAGTCATGTTCCGCAACAGGGACCGCGTGCCCTGTGAATACCTCTGTGCATCAAATTAATGATAGAGTCTCTCATCCTTCTTATCTCGCCTTCTCCACCTCCTTTCCCTCTCCCCCTCTCCCACCCCAAGTCATGTTCCGCAACAGGGACCGCGTGCCCTGTGAATACCTTCTTTTTCTTCTTCTTTTTTTCTTTTCGCTCAAGACACGCAAACAATTTCTTCTCTCTCACCCCTTCCCCCTCTGCCTTCTCTCCCCCTCTCCACCTGCTCTCGCCACCCCTCCAGTCATGTTCCGCAAGAGGGAGCGGCTGCCCTTTGACTACCTCGTGTCGCTCAAGCCAGTGGGCGAAACCGCAAGGGTGTCGGTGCTGCGGCATGGGCAGCCCATGGACTTCCACATCCGCCTCAATCCGGTATGTTCCCTTAGAAGGTTCCTCGTGAGTGCACCCAGTGCACTGCACCCAGTGCACTGCTCCCACACCCACTGGCGTGTTTGTCGGTGCTGCTGCGGCACGGCAGCCCTTGGAATTGCACATCCGGCCCATGGGCTTTCACATCCGGCCCATGGGCTTCCGCATCCGGCCCATGGGCTTCCACATCCGGCCCATGGGCTTCCACATCCGGCCCATGGGCTTCCACATCCGGCCCATGGGCTTCCACATCCGGCCCATGGGCTTCCACATCCGGCCCATGGGCTTCCACATCCGGCCCATGGGCTTCCACATCCGGCCCATGGGCTTCCACATCCGGCCCATGGGCTTCCACATCCGGCCCATGGGCTTCCACATCCGGCCCATGGGCTTCCACATCCGGCCCATGGGCTTCCACATCCGGCCCATGGGCTTCCACATCCGGCCCATGGGCTTCCACATCCGGCCCATGGGCTTCCACATCCGGCCCATGGGCATCCACATCCGGCCCATGGGCTTCCACATCCGGCCCATGGGCTTCCACATCCGGCCCATGGGCTTCCACATCCGGCCCATGGGCTTCCACATCCGGCCCATGGGCTTCCACATCCCCACTGTGAGTGCCCCTCCCCACTGTGAGTGCCCCTCCCCGCTGCTAAGACCGCTAGAGTGTCGGTCCTGCGGCACGGGCAGCGCATGGACTTTGACATCCAGCTATATCCCGTACGGCAGTGCTAGTGCGCCAGTGCGTGCCGCTCACCCAGCCGTACGGCCTGGTCTTTGTGCCGCTCACCCAGCCCTACCTGCACGAGTACGGCCCCAAGTCGTGCTTCTTCCCTCCCTTCCCCCGCTTCCCCCCCATCCCCCCTTTTTTCCCCTCTTCCCCCCTCTTCCCACCACTTCCCCCCCCTTCCTCTCTTCTCCCCCCCCTTTTCCCCTCCTTCCCCCACCAGATCCCAGCACTGGTGCCAGCACAACAATTCGACATCTCCCCCTCCTACTTCATATTCGCGGGTCTCGTCTTCGTGCCACTCACCCAGCCCTACCTGCACGAGTACGGCCCTGACTGGTTCAACAGCAGCCCCCGCCGCCTGTGCGAGCGCGCGCTGAGGGACATTCCCTCCAAGCCCAGCCAGCAGATCGTGATTCTGTCCCGGGTGAGTGGGAGGGGGGGGGAGGGGGGAAGGGGAGTGGGGATGGGGGCAGGGATAGAATGGGAGGGTGGGTGTACCGTGTATGTACGTGTGTGTACGTGTGTGTACGTGTGTGTGCGTGTGTATGTGTGCGTGTGTGTGCGTGTGTGTGCGTGTGTGTGCGTGTGTGTGCGTGTGTGTGCGTGTGTGTGCGTGTGTGTGCGTGTGTGTGCGTGTGTGTGCGTGTGTGTGCGTGTGTGTGCGTGTGTGTGCGTGTGTGTGTGTGTGTGTGCGTGTGTGTGCGTGTGTGTGCGTGTGTGTGTGTGTGCGTGTGTGTGCGTGTGTGTGCGTGTGTGTGCGTGTGTGTGCGTGTGTGTGCGTGTGTGTGCGTGTGTGTGCGTGTGTGTGCGTGTGTGTGCGTGTGTGTGCGTGTGTGTGCGTGTGTGTGCGTGTGTGTGCGTGTGTGTGCGTGTGTGTGCGTGTGTGTGCGTGTGCATGTGAGCGCGCGCTGAGGGACATTCCCTCCAAGCCCGGCCAGCAGATTGTGATCCTGTCACGGGTGAGTGGGAGGGACGGGCTTGGTGAAGTGTCCTATCTCGTTATTCTTCACACCCGTTATTCGTTATTCTCGTTTCCACTCAGCCGTTATTCTTCTCTTGTCTCTTTTCCCCACAAACCCGCCACTCTTGTCTCGTTCTCCGGCCCTGCGCCTGCACCCCCGCCTCGGCAGATGGTGGCAGATGAAGTGAGCTCGTGTCTTGGTCCCCTTGCCACTCAACCGCCACTCTTTCCCTTCACATTGCAACTTGTTCCCCCATCTCCTGTTCTCTATCTCATTCTCATTCCCCCTGCCCTCACCACGGCAGGTGCTGGCAGATGAGGTGAACTCCGGTTTTGAACGGTTGGCAGAACTGCAGGTGAGGGACATCCTTGTGCAGGGTGAGGGGGGTGCACTGTGCAAGGTGATGGGTCTGATTCTAAGGACGGGCGGCGAGTGTTGACAGATGAGAGCAGGGAGCATGTTGTAGACGAGGTCAATGTCGGCTTTGAGAGGTGCAGAAGACATATTCATCTGTAAGTCTGCATCTGAATGTGCTTTTGTGTGTGCCTCATTTGTTTCCTCTCTCGCATCCCTACCTACCAGTCCGTTCATAAGACGCTGCTGCTGCACTCATGCTCGTATCGCCCTTATTCCCGTCCACAGAGGTTCTGTCCCACCATCCCTTGTTTCTCCTTTACTCTGGTCGCAGCCGCGTCTTGATTTTTCTCCAGGTCAAGCGAATCAACATCTGCTCTTGTTCCCCTGGGTGTCATGCAAGCGGGTCAACCGCCCTCTGTTCCCTCCAGGTCAAACGAGTCAACAGCAAAGACATGGAAAGCTTGGGCCTTGTTTTTTATTTAGGATCCTCAAGGGTGTTTTTTATTTAGGATCCTCAAGGGTGTTTCCCCCTGCATGTGGGTCCCTCCCAACCACCCTGTGTTGTGCCCCTCAAGGTCAAGCGAGTCAACGGCAAGGAGGTGGCCAACCTGAGGCAGCTACGGGACGAAGTGCTACAGTGCACGGACGGCTTCGTCAGATTTGATTTGGACGACGACCGCGTGATTGCTGTCAGCGTCGCTGCTGCCAAGAAGGTGAGCTGGCAACAAGGTAAGAGGACGCCATTAGTGAAGAACACCCCCTGGTGAGGGCTACCCAAGCAGCATCAAGCCCTCAACAAGATAAGAGCCCCCCCAATACGTATCAGCTGAACAGCTCTGAGCTCGTCAGTCAGAGGACTGAAGGGTGTTTTTGAGAATTCTCAAAAACACCCTTACGTGGTATGAGCTGAACAGCTCTGAGCTCGTCAGTCAGAGGACAGGGGGTGGCTTGCTTTTAAGGCGAGAGCCAGCTTTTGAGACGTCTCAAAAACCCTCTAGAAGGTAAGAGCTCCCCCAGAAAGGATGAGCTCCCCCAGAAAGGATGAGCTGAACAGCTCTGAGCTCGTCAGTCAGGAAATCTAGTTGAAAGCTTCGGGAATTGCTTCAAGGCGACAGCCAGTTTGTCTCCTTTTTGGTCAAATCTTTCCTGATAAATCTAGATGAAGCTCTTGAAACGCTGTTTTCTGTGTGCGACCTGACAATGGCATTGGGAAGCCACTCAAATCCTGCAGTGGCATTGGCAAGTCACTCAAATCCTGCACTTGTGCTGCAGCGCGCCTCACCTTCGTCCGCTCTCTTCCCACTCCCCTCCTTGGCTGGTCCCTCCCCCTCTCTGCACTCCCATCACTCTTCCTCAACATGTGCATCGTGCCCTACACTCTCCCATCGCCCTTCCCCAATCGCTCTCTTCATCTGCATATTCTTCCCCTCCAGGCCAGCGTGCAGATCCTCAGGCGCTCCCGCGTGCCGTGTGCGTCCCTCTCCCTCTCTCACCTCTTCCTTCCGCTGCGTGCTCACCCCTCTCCAGGCCTGCGCTCAGATCCTCAGGCGCTACCTGGTGCACTGCGCGTCCTGCTCGTTCTCTCACCTCTTCCTCCTCTGCTTGTGCACCTTACACTCTCCCATCACTCTCTTCCGCTGCGCCCGCTTTCCCCTGCAGGCCAGCGCTCAGATCCTGAGGCGCTACCGCGTGTCGCGTGCGTCCTGCTCGCACCCTGACCTCTTCTTCCTCCGTGTGCACCTTACACTCTCCATTGCTCTCTCCCGCTGCTTAATCTTCCCCTCCAGGCCAGCGCTCAGATCCTGAGGCGCTACCGAGTGCCGTGTGCTTCCTCCTGGGACCTGCAACAAGGCGACGCTGAGAAGGGCGAGGCAGCAGTTCAAGCAGGGGCGGCTTGAACCAGGCCAAGGTTGGAAAAGGGTTCAACTGAACAGGACCGAGGGCAGTGAAGGGTTCAAGCAGGGGCGGCTTGGACCAGGCCAAGTCTGAAAAATGCACATGCAGGAGTGATTGAGCCGGTGTAATTCAGGATATAAGTTGAATGAGCTTACTCCTTGCTCAAGTCTCCCTATGCGCTCCTGAAATTAGCGGACAATGTGGAAGTGGGCTGTTGTGAACAACAGCTTTCTGGGAGTGTGGTCAGTATGCTGATTACGGTAGGTTGTGCATAGTAAACACTTCCAAGCAGTTTTGTCTGGGTGGCTTTCACATTCCAACCAACTTAAATGTGTGCAGTGAGTAAACAACCTTCCTTGAGCCAAAGAGAAACTCAAGGCCCGAGTAACAAAAAAGGCCATGGCTTCGCCCGGACTTGAACCGGAGACCTTCAGTGTGTTAGACTGACGTGATAACCAACTACACCACGAAACCACGAGATTATGCCTATTAAGACTGTAACGACTAAATTGAGCACTTGATCTGCCTCCAACGCGTACAACGGAAGTCCCGAAATTATTAGCACACTAGAGGTCGAAAGCCGTCTCTTTACGCCATTTCGTGCCGTCCTTCACGCGTCAGGCGTCGATGTAATCATCGCTTGTACAGATTCGGCAGGAATTCGTTTCGCATTTCCTTCCAAAAGCCCGCGAAATTATCGAGTCGTCTGAGGAGCACTGTACGCAGTCCCGACTCCGTCGAACTGCACTCGCGCGATCCACGCCGCCTCGGGCCGCGGCCTTTCCTCTGACGAGACAGCTCGCGTTACTGAAGTATAAAATGGAGCCGCATCAGCCATACTCAAATCACCTCTCATCAGCAGTCCGTTCGCGCTGGTTACTCCTGCCTTACCTGATCATACTTCAGTTCAGCGCCAGTAGCGCACTTATACCATCCTGATTTCGAAAATCCGCAGGGATTTTCAATAGTCTCGCGCTTTCGTTCTACTTCCGACCTCGCCCAGTCTCGGTCATTTGGCAATGGCTTTCGACAGAATGCTGAATCTCCTCTGCTCTGCGTTCGGTGAGTTGTCAGACTCGTTATTGAGTGCTCGAATCCTTTCCTTTCCTCTGCTTCCCTCTCTTGTTGTCCAATCGGCGTTCGTTGAGTTGTCAGACTCGTTATTGAGTGCTCGAATTTGATGCTGTTGGAGTGGGCTGAGTGCTTTAAATAGGATGGATGGGTTTTCCGTCTCTGTCCTTTCCTCTGCTTCCCTCTCTTGTTTTCCAATCTGCTTCCCTATGCTCTCCTTTACTTACCTCCCTCTCCGTTCCTTTCCTGCTCTTCCCTCTCCAATTCTGTGCTTCCCTCTCATCCTGCTCTTTTCTTTTCTTCCTGCTCTTTCCTTTCTCTCCTGCTCTTTCCTCTCCTCTCCTGCTCTTCCCTCTCCTCTCCTCTCCCCTCCTGTTCTTTCCTGTTCGTCCACCTTCGGTTTTGTTCTCTCCTGTTGCTCCCTATCCCCTTCTTCCTGCTTCTTTTATTCCCTCTCCTGTTCTTTCCACGCTGTTCGCTTCCATTTCTTCCGATTCCCATTCTTTTTCCTCCTTTTCTTCTCTCATATTCTCTCCTCATGATCCCCTCGCTTGTCCTTCCCTTTCCTCCCATCCATATTCCACCCCCTTCTCCAGTATTCGCAATGCTCACTTTTGCACTCGCTGTGCCAGCTCTCGCTGACGTCACACCCACTGAAGCCTCGCTTGCTGCTGACGTAACAGCCGCCAGCACTACCAGTCACTCACAGCGCGCAACTTCGCCTCGCGGTCTGCTGCTGCTGCGTACATCCAATCCCAGGCAGGTCAAGGGAGCACCCGTGGTAGCGAGGCAGCTGCGGCACTACCGTCGTGACCGCACCACCGGTGGCGGCCGCAGCAGCAGTGGCGGCAGCAGTGGAATGGACAAGGCGGCAATTGTGGAGGAGCACAACAAGGCGCGGCGGGCAGTGGGAGTGGCGGACCTCTCATGGGACGACAAAGTGGCAGCAGCAGCGAAGCAGTGGGCAGATGAGCTCGCCTCCAAGGGATGCAAAATGAAGCACGGAGGGGCAAAGGGGCTTGGCCAGAACCTGTACTGGATGCGCCCTGCCAAGCTGAACAGTGACGAGGATCGGGCGGCGGTGCGGTCGTGGGTGGCGGAGAAGGCGGACTGGAGGTACAGTGCTGTGCCCAAGGGGTGTGCGGGCGGCAAGATGTGTGGGCACTACACGCAGGTGGTGTGGCGGGGTACCAAGAGTGTTGGGTGTGCTGCTGCCAAGTGTGCGGATGGAGGTGGCATGTGGGTTTGCGACTACTCGCCGCAGGGCAACATGGTTGGGAAGACTCCGTATTAGCTAGCATCCGTATGCAGGGCAGCGGTGCTGGCAGACCTTGCTGGTACCGTCATGCCCCGGATATACCCCCATATGGGGGTGTAATAAAACTCAGGAAAATGGTGGGTGGGCTTATAATGTGGCTTTTTTTTTTTACCCCATGGGGGAAATAAATGACAGTTAGAGAATTGTGATTTTTAAACACAGAAATGTAGATCTCAGCCTTGCGGTTTCAATCGAAACTACCACAAAACAGTTTGCTTCGAAATTCACCGAGAATCTGCCACCCTGGCGAAAATTCCTACTACCATGACGTGCTGAAATGTTGCTAACACGTGCGCGCCTGTGGCAATTTCGCCAGGTGGGCCAGGGAAGACTTCGCCAGGACGTTAGCGACGATTGCTCCTGACGCGTCAGTGGCGAATTTGTCAGAATGTTATTATTGTCTAGCCTGTAGTGGGGTGCTCTATAGCGAGTACAACCTAGTTAGGGTTTGCTATATGTACCCCAACTGCTGCTAGTGAAACCCCTCTCCTTTCAATCATTCTTGCCTAGTTCTTTTTGACATGCTATCAGAGCAGGTCGACCCCCTTGGGTCGATCCTGTGGGTGGGCCCGCCACCTAACTGCTTCCGCTGCTATTCTGCTTCTCGCACGCCTCGGGCGCGCGCCGTCTTCTTCCTGCCGTGCGCTCAGGGCGTACGGCGGTTTTCTGCCCGCCGTGCGCCCCGAGGCGCGCGGCGGTTTCCTGCCCGTCGTGGCGCCCCCGGGGACCTGCGCGCTGCCCCCCGTCGTCCTCCTCCCGTCGCCTCGTCGCGGCGCCCTGGGGGCCCGCGCGTCCCCCCCCTCCCGTCGCCTCGTCGCGGCACCTTGGGGGCCCGCGCGCCGCCCCCTCCCGTCGCCTCGTCGCGGCGCCTAGGGGGCCCGCGCGCGGCCCCTCCCGTCGCCCGTCGAGCCGCCCTCGGGGGCCCGTGCGCGGCCCCCCTCCCGTCACCCGCCGTGGCGCCCTCGGGGGGCCCGCGCCCTGCTTCTTCGTGGCGCCCAAGAGCCACCCCGCTGCCTCCCTTTCCCTCCGTGCCCCGCCCCTGCTGTTTCCCGCGCTCCTGCCTGCGTTAGGGTTTGGGGGTGGCGGGCATGGGGGTGACCGGTGTGGGTAACCTGCGGCTCCTCCTCCTCCTCCGTCTCCCACTGCTGCAGCTGCCGCTGAGGGGGGTGGGTGTGTGGGAGCCTGTTAAGTTTTGTTATATACCCTGCTTGCTGTGTGTTCTAGTGTAGCTACAGTGGTGGTGCACCAATGTGTTCACCTTTCTTTTGCTATATCTTGTAACCTTGCTGTAGTGAACCCCCCCTTCCTGCTTCTCTCGCTCACGCTACCTCAAACCCTAAGGCTGTGGAAGTCGAGAGAAAAGTTGCACTAGGAGAAGTTCGAGAGGTACAAGAAACAACCCTATACCCTCTAGTATCTAACCCACTACAGCCTAGATATAAACAATATAACATATGTTTGACACACCCCCATAGGCAAAGTGGGGAAGACCTAGAGGCCACAAGACCAGTCAAGCAAGCAAGCTCAGAGTGGATCACAACGTCACCACAAATCTGAGTACAAGGTCAAGGCCACAAGGCCAGTTCACATGCATGATTATATATAAAGACAAACAAGCAAGAGCATGTATATAGAAAATGCAGTACAAGCAAGGTCAAGAAGTGAGCAAGTGAGGCCAAGTGGGCACAAGACCTAGCATCGTACAGAAGCGCTGATGATCACCAGGCGGAAGTGCCTTGGTGAAGATATCAGCAGTGTTGGCCCGAGTGGCCACGTAAGCAAGGCGCAGCTGACCACGCTGCTGCAACTCACGTGCAAGAAAGTAGCGGAGAGCAATGTGCTTCGTTCTGTGCTCCAGTCTGTGCTCCCGACACAAGGCCAGCATTGCCTTGTTGTCTACGTACAGAACTGGAGGAGAACGAGGCGGCTCTCCCAGGTCAGTCAGCAGGTAGGTAAGCCAGCGTAACTCCTGTGCAGCCATGGCTCCCGCGTAGATCTCAGCCTCACAGCTAGAGCTGAGAACAGACGACGAGCGGGTAGACCGCCACGAAACAGAGCCGGAACCAAGGCTGAAAGTGTAACCCTGTGACGACCGCTGAGTAGCCAGGTCGTCAACCCAAGAAGCGTCTGCGTGACCAGTGAGGACCACTGGACTCTGCCCTCCAAGCACTAGCCCCATGCCTGACGTACTGCACAAGTAGCGCAACACCCTCTTCGCTGCAGCCATGTGCTCTGGTCGGTGTCTCCCAGGAGCAACATAGCGTGCCAGGATGCTAAGAGGGTATGCAAGGTCAGGTCGTGTGCATGTCATCAGGTACATGAGGCAGCCAACAAGCTCTGGGTACGGGCCACTCGGCTCTACGGACTCATCCGAAGGCAGAGCTGAGAGCGAGTGACGAGTAGACAGAGGAGTGGCCTGAGGCGAGGAGTACGTGAAGTCGAAACGCTGAAGGACCTGCTGCACCATGTGTGACTGAGACAGTGTAATGGTGCGTCGTGCTCTGTCCCGGGTGATCTGCAAGCCAATGTAGCTGCGCAGTTCACCCAGGTCTGTGCACGTGTGTCGCTTCTGCAGCTCGGACTTCACGTGGGCGAGTCCAGCAGTGTCAGCTGTAGCAAAGACCAAGTCGTCGACGTACACGAGGATGTAGAACGGCGGCAAAGAGGTGTCAGTGCGCAGAAATAGCGACGGGTCGGCAGTAGAAGGAGCAAACCCAAGAGCCGCAAGTGTAGTCCTCAGTGTGTCGTGCCACTCACGCGGCGCCTGGCGGAGACCGTAGACCGGCCGCCGGAGGCTCCACTGGGTGCCAGGAGGAAACGTCCCAGTGAAGCCAGGTGGGCGGCGCAGCCAGATCTCCTCGTGCAGGCTGCCCTGTAGGAAAGCTGTGCTGAAGTCAAGAGAGTGAAGCTCGTAGTCACGGTGAGCAGCTATGTGCAGTAGCACCCGAAGAGTGGTCATCTTCGGGGTGGGAGAGAAGGTATGAAAGTAGTCAACTCCCTGCCGCTGACTGAAGCCGCGAGCCACGTAACGCGCCTTGAAGACAGGAGGAGAACCCGGTGGCCGCTTCACCCTGTAAATCCACATGCCACTGACGATGTTCGCCCCAGGAGGGGGAACCTCGTCAACATAGGTGCCTGTGGACTTCCAGGAAGCCATCTCTGCGTCCATGGCTGCCTGCCACTGAGAGGAGTAGGGACCCTCTATCGCCTCCGCGTAAGAGCGCGGAGTCGGGATGTCAAGTGCATCCGGGTCTCCCTCAGGGGCAAGCAGCATGGCCACGAGATGGGGTACAGCAGCAGCAAGACACTGGAACTCCTCTTGTCTGTCCTCAAGGACGTCCGTGCCAAGAGCACACTCACCCCCGACGGACGGAGGACAGACAGACTCAGACGCAGCAACAAGACTAGTGGCGTAGTCGAGACGACAGACAGCAGCAAAGTCAACAAGCTCAGCAACCAAGGCAGACGCAGCAGTGGACTCGAACGACGGGTCAGTGACAACAGTAGCTAACAGACGCGTGACAGTAGGGTGCTCAGCACGAAACCGGTCAGACGCTGGGTCGGGAACCGCAGGCAGTGAGGACGCAGGTGGGGAAGGCAGAGGAGCGGACGGCGGAGCAAAGGAGGGACGACGGACAACAAGGTGCGCGCTAGGTACAGGCGGCTGACGCGTACAAGAAACACAACGACCGGTACGACTGGGACGACCAGACCGAACGGGCGAGACAGGACGCGACGCAGGCGCACGACGCTCAGCAAGACCACCAGCCTGCTCAGTGTAAGGGGAAGGAGCAGGGAGTGGTGAGCCAGCAGGTAACGGAAGACCCGTGGACGACGGGAGAGTAAGAACCTGACGGAGAACAGAGTCAGGCGGCGGTAGAGACGACGGAGACGGTGGAGCGAAGAACAGGCGAGGCGGCGCGGCTGCGTCAGCACCGGTCGCTCCAGCACCTCCAGCAGCTCCAGCACCTCCAGCAGCTCCAGCAGCACCAGCGTCTCCAGCAGCGCCAGCACCTCTAGCAGCTCCAGCGTCTCCAGCAGCTCCAGCACCTCCAGTAGCTCCAGCACCTCCAGCAGCTCCAGTGTCTCCAGCAGCTCCAGTACCTCCAGCAGCTCCAGTGTCTCCAGCAGCTCCAGCACCTCCAGAAGCTCCAGTGTCCCCAGGAGGAGCACCCCCAGAACCGGCACCTCCAGACGCAGGGTCGCCAACCGCAGAACCGCCCGCAGTAGCACCCCCAGAGCCGGCACCTCCCGCCCCAGGGTCTCCAGCCCCGGTGTCCCAAGCAGGGGCACCCCCAGACGTAGTAGTCCCAGCAGCTCCAGTACCCTCAGTACGAGCACCTCCGGAACCAGAGCCTCCAGCAGCAGAGCCCCGAGCTCCAGCAGCTCGACCCGGACGGCGACCGTACCAGTCGTGCAGCTGCTGTGGAGTGAGAGGCACACGCGAACGAAGGCGGCCACGCCAAGGGGACCGCACAGCAGCAGTCTCAGAACCCTCAAGTGGCTCCCCGCGAGACTCAGTACCCCCAGACTCCGCAGACACAGGCTCAGCTCCCCCAGACGCAGCACCCCCAGACTCAGCACCCCCAGGCGCAAGGCCTCCAGTCTCCTCACACGCAGGCTCAGCACCCCCAGACTCAGCACCCCCAGACCCAGCGCCCCCAGGAGCACCGCCCACAACAGCTCCAGAGTCAACAGGAACCGGCGACGGAGGCGGTGAGGAAGGTCGTGGAGGGAACCCCGGAGGGGTCTCCAAGCGGGGAGCGCGGCGGGAGGCCGTCGGGGCGTCAGCAGCAACGTCACCCCCCTCGGGTGGGCCAGAGGTGTCGGAAGTGACCTCCAAAGGCTCAGCCAAGGGGGGGGGGGTCTACCTGAGACACACCTGAAGGAGCAGGACCTTGAGGGGGGAGGGGGTCGACCTGGGGGGGACCTGGCACGAGGAAAAGTGGTGGGGGTGGCAGGGGGGCAGCGCGGTAGGGGAAGAGACGGTAGTACGGAACCGACTCGTCAAACGTGACGTCCTGGGAGGACAGAACACGGCGCGAGGTGGGGTGGTAGAACTGCCAGCCAGGCGCGTCAGGGGGGAAGCCAAGGAAGACGCAGGGAACAGCACGGGAGGACATCTTGTCCGCAGACAAGTCTCGGACAAAAGCCCGAGATCCCCAGACACGGAACGCAGACGCATCGCCAACCTTCCCCGTCCACAGCAGAGTGGGGGAGGTCCCCGGCATGGAGACCCGGGGCTGAAGGTTGATCTGACGCGCCGCGTACTGAACCGCAAACGGCCACAGAAAATGGGGAGCAGCCGCATGGATCATGGACGTGCGAGCGACATCCATGACCATGCCAATGCGGCGCTCAGCAATCCCATTTTGCTGCGGAGAGGCCGGAAGCGTGAACGTCTGGCGGATGCCCCTCGCACGACAGTAGGCTCGCAGAGGGCCTGAGGAAAACTCCCCACCTCTGTCGGAGTGCAGACGCAAAACAGGAAAGTCAGAGCGGAAACTCTGCCTGAGCTGGAGACGAGCAGCGCGGATCCAGTCGATCAACACCTCAGTGACCTCATCCTTGCGGCGCAAGGGGAAGACTGTGGTGTAACGCGAGTAATCGTCAACCACCAGCAGGAAGTAGCGCTCGTGACCCTGTCCACGGACGTGGGCTGGGCCCCACACGTCCATGTGAAGAGTCTGCAGCGGAGCCTCTGTCGGCGGAAACTCGGAGGAGTGAGGAGCGGCGCGCTGCCGCCCCTCGACGCAGGGAACGCAGGTAGGGGCAGGCCCCGGAGGGAGGGGAGGGAGAGACCGGGGGAGACCAGAGACAAGGACACGAGAGGCCATGCCTCGGAGACGAGGCAGGGAGGGGTGACCAAGACGGTGGTGCCAGAGAAGAGTCTCATGGGACAGGAGGCGACACGAGCAGGGGGCAGACTCAGGACCAGACCGAGACGCTGCAGCAAACACCTGACCCGACGCAGCTACCTGACCAGGAACAGCAACCGGCGGAGACTCGGTAGTCAGTGTGTACAGGCTCGACCCCGGCCGACGAGTAAACGTGGCCAAGTGTCGGCCCGTGTCAGCACACGTGCAGTGGGTCACCCGCTGACGCGCAGGAGTGAACTGGTCAACTCCCCCATCCTGTAGGTCAGCACCCGCCACCAAGTTCGTAGAGAACGAGGGGAGGTAAAGACCGGACAAGGAGCCAGACGGGACAGCTGGACACGGCAGGACAGTGGAGTAGTGAGCAAGGACAGGACCCCCAGAGGGGTCTGCCAGGGAGACCGCAACCGGCCGGTTGAGCGGCGTAAGAGTGGTGCGGTCTCGAAAGAAGGAGCGGGAAGCACCCGAGTCAAGGGTGAAAGTGTGCGACGCCTGAGCCGACGTGGTACCTGAGAGAGCAGACTCACCAGCACCTGGAGCAGCAGACTCACTAGCACCTGGAGCAGCAGACTCACTAGCACCTGGAGCAAAAGCTGCACCGCCCGGGTCGGGCGGAACATCCAGGTAACAGTCACCGTCATCACTAGTAGACATAACATACATGGCAGCAATGATAGCATCATAGTCAAGATCAAAGATAGCAACGCCCGACCTAAGCAGCTCATGCCAGCGAGGGAGCTCAGTGGCTTCAGGGAACCTAAGACGCCAGGCGTCTGTCAGGCGACCGAAGCAGCGCTGAGTGGTGTGCGCGCCTCCACACTGCTCTCCAGTGCGGTCACCAGTACGAAAGAAGTACGTACAGGGACCAGCACCCCCAGGCCGCTGACGCCCAGCGTACCACTGGTGAAGCTGCTGCGGCGGCGGGGCCTCACGAGAGCGCTGCTGCTGCGGACGCTGTCCACCACCGGAGCCTCCCCTCTGCACCGAGCCACCCCGACCAGTACCACCGCCACCCCCGCCACTGCCGCCTCCACTGCCTCCGCCGCCACCTCCACCTCCTCCAGTCCCACCGCCGCCGCTGCCACTGTCCCCGCCTCCACCGCCGCCACCAGAGCCCCCACCCCCGCCCCCACTCCCACCTCCACCCCCACCCCCCCGGCCGCCCCCACCGCCACCACCACCACCCCCGCCAGCTCCTCCAGCACCCTTGCCCCCCTTGCCCTTGCTGTTGCGGCGCCTCCCGCCAGGGGCAGACGCAGCTCCGACCGACTCAGTGCCAAGGAGGTCGACAGCAGCAGCAGAGGCAACAGAGGGCAAAAGGGGAACAGGGGAGCACCCCTCAAAGATAGGGGTACGAGGGTCACCGCGAGAGGCTCCGACAGCGGCTATACTCTGCTCGGCTGCAAGGAGCTCCTTCTCGAGGAGGTCAACGGTGAGTGTGGTGGGGCAGAGAGCTAGGAAGTGGTCCCTGACTGAGCGAAGGGAGTCAGGAAGACGGGTGACTAGGTAGTAGAGGGTGATGTACATGGGGGGGGGGGTTCTTGGCGCAGAACTCAGCAGGAAGCGCAGCGCGGTAGCGAGTGTCACTAGTGCGGAGGTGCGTAATGAGGTCAGCAACTGTAGCAAAGGCAGCGAGGTCAGGGAAAAGGTAGGGCAGCATGATGCGGCTAAGGGCAGCAGAGGCAGGGGAGGAGTAGCGTGCAACGACAGCATCGAACAGGGTCTTAGCGGTCTTAAACTGAGTGAAGTGCGCACGCTCAGCAGACGGCAGGTGACTACGCACAGCAAGGCGGGCAGCAGCATCGCGAGTGTTCCAGCGAGAGCGCACAGTAGCATCAGCATCAGTAGCAGGCTGGGGGGAAGCACCAGACGTGAGGTCATGCAGCGAGACATCGTCTTTGCTATCACACTGCAGGAACAGCTGCAAGTCGTCAAGCCAGACCTCAAAATCTATCGCTCGCCCCTCAGCATCGAAGGTAAGCACAGCAGGGCTAGCCATGGCAGCAGGCGACGCAGGCTAGCAGCAGCAGAGAAAGCAAGCAAGGTGAGGTAGTAGCAGTTTGAGGCGCGACTCGGCGATGCGCTTACCAGGGGCGGGCTAGAGAAGGCCAAAGGTGGTGGGGCAGGGCCGAGGCGCTCGAGCAAGGTCAGGGCCGCGAAAGGGCGGCAGAACAGGGCCGGGACGGCGGCGGTGGCTCCGACGAACAGCGGCGGCGGCGGCTGTCTCTGCAGCAGCGGCAGCGGCTGTCACAGCAGTAGCAGCGATAGCTGGGACGGCAGGAGCGGCGGCGGCTGACACAACAACGGCGGCGGCTGCTGTCGTAGGTGCAGCAGCGGCAGGTGTCACGGCAAGAGCAGCGGCGGCTGGCACAGCAGCAGTGGCGGCGGTCGTCACGGCAGGAGCGGCGACGTCCGAGGCGCGAGAGACAGTAGCTGCAGGTGCGGCGGCAGGTGCTGCCGAGGCGGCGGCAAGGTGGCAGGGCGGCGGCAGCTGGTGACGACGAGCTGCGGAGGAGGCCGCGACAGGGCCGTGAAGCGCGGCGGAAGAGCCGCGAAGGGGCCGTGAGGGAGCCGCGACGGGGCCACGAAGGGACCCCAATGAGCCGCGTAGGGGCCGCGAAGGGCGGCGAAGGGGCCGCGAAGGGCGGCGTAGGGGCCGCGACGCGACGCGTAAGGGCCTCAAGGGGCCGCGAAAGGGTCGCGTGGCGTCGCGAAGGGGAGAACACGAAGCGCCGCGAAGGGGGATTAAGGGGCCGCGAACGGGCCTTAGAGGGGGCCGCGACGCTCCTTAACGGGGCAGGCCTCTAAGAGGCCGCGAAATTTTCGGGCAGGGCGCAAAGCGCGCCTCGGGCAGGTAAAAAAAAAGTCTAGAAAAGGTGGGCCCGTGGTAGGAACCTAAGCTCTATACCATGTGGAAGTCGAGAGAAAAGTTGCACTAGGAGAAGTTCGAGAGGTACAAGAAACAACCCTATACCCTCTAGTATCTAACCCACTACAGCCTAGATATAAACAATATAACATATGTTTGACAAAGGCTACTATTCTAACATGGTAATCAGAGCAGGCCGTTCCTAGGCCTAGTTTTATGCTCGTTATGGCGGCGCCTCGAGTCGCTGCTGATCGACACGGTGGCGAGCTGCGCAATGGCGAGATCCGTCGCTCCGTGCCCGTTTTGTCTTCCCGTTCGCTCCCATTACGCCTTGCTCGTCGCGCTCGTAGTGCCCTGCTCATCGCGCCCTGCGCCCGTCTGTTTTGTCGCCCCGCGGCCCCTGATTCGTCGCCCCGCGGCCCCCCATTTCGTCGCCCCGCGGCCCCCGATTCGTCGCCCCGCGGCCCCCCGTTTCGTCGCCCCGCGGCCCCCCCCCGTTTCGTCGCCCCGCGGCCACCCGTTTCGACGCGCCGGGGCCCCCCGTTTCGTCGCCGCGGACGCCAGCGCCGGCGGGCGCCAGCACCAGCATGGACGCCAGCGCCCGCGCCAGCCCGGACCGCAGGCGCCAGCGCGAGCGTGGCCCGTCAGCGCGGACGCCACCACCGCGGCCAGCCGCTCGCGCCTGCGCACCAGCCAGCGCCACCGCCAGCGCCAGCAGCAGCTACCGCCGCCCCGCCCCCCCCCCCCCCCCCCCCCCCCCCCCCCGCCCGCCCTCCCTTCCGCTGCTTCCGTCGTGGGGAGGGAGGAGGGGGAGATGTGTGGGTGGCGTGTGTGAGCTGCCTGCAGCCCGTCCCTCCCCTCTCTCTTACTGCAGGGATTGTCGCCGTAGAGAAGGGGGGGGGGGGGGGAGAGAAGTGCAGAAGGTGAGGGGGTGGTGATAGTGAAGTTGACTGGAGTGTGAGGGTGAGCATTGGGGGGATGGCAGATTCATGGAGTGAGGTTAAAGGGGGATGGTTGAGTTGAGTTGAGTTCTGAAGGTTCTTAAGAGGGTCCGCCGCTCCTGGCCCCCCACCTTCTCTCCTTTTCCCTCACTCCTCCCCAACCCCCTTTGTAAACGGAGGTTCGTAAGCGGGTCCGCCGCTCTTGGCCCCCCACCTCTCCTCATCCCTCTCTCTCTTCCCTCCTCTCCTCTCCTCTCCTCTCCTCTCACCTCCTCCTCCTTCCTAACCTCTCTACCCTCTTCCGCTGCGCCACGTGTACCTGTACTAGTTATCACGGCAAGCAGGTTAAGGGGGTGTGTTAAGTTTTGTTATATACCCTGCTTGCTGTGTGTTCTAGTGTAGCTACAGTGGTGGTGCACCAATGTGTTCACCTTTCTTTTGCTATATCTTGTAACCTTGCTGTAGTGAACCCCCCCTTCCTGCTTCTCTCGCTCACGCTACCTCAAACCCTAAGGCTACTATTCTAACAGAGCCGAGGGTTTAGGGTTTAAGGGGGGTGCCGTGGAAGTGGAGCTAGGGTGTCAGCAGGGGGTGTGTGAGAGGGGCGTGGGACGGTCGGAGGAGGTTGCGTGGAGGTAGCCGTCGTGACGCCAGCAGCGCCAGTAGTCCGGATGCCCTCGCGCGTTTCGGTAGCCCAGCGAGCCTGCTTCGCCAGTCGCCTGTGGGTCCGTTGCTCCTGTGTGTGCTCGTCGTAGCCGCGGAGCCAGATACTCCCGTAGTCCGGTGCCCTCGTGCGCTCGGTAGCCACTGTGCGCGCCGCTCCTGTTGCCCGTGTGTCTGCAGCTTCAGTCGGCGCCTTTCATCTTCTCGCCCTCACAGTTTCTCCTCCTCCTCACTTGCCCTCTATGATCACCTCTAGCTTTGCTTATAATTGTGAACTATTGCTATGCCTGCTCATTGTACTGATTACACCCCACTTTGGCTATGGGGGTGTGTCAGAATGTTATTATTGTCTAGCCTGTAGTGGGGTGCTCTATAGCGAGTACAACCCAGTTAGGGTTTGCTATATGTACCCCAACTGCTGCTAGTGAAACCCCTCTCCTTTCAATCATTCTTGCCTAGTTCTTTTTGACAGAATTCACTAGAAAAACACAGATTTGAGTAAATTTTCATAAGGTGCGGTTATACGAAGATGATCCAAATTTAGGGTGGGGTTATAATCGGCACCCGGCTATAAGCCCACTGGTACGATTATAACCGCATGGGTGTAACATAGGCCTGGGGGTATATCCGGGGTATGACGGTATGCCATGTATAGTTTGCAAGTGGGCTGTGGTTTCAAGAATTCATGAGGAAAAAAATTAGGCGTACTGGTATCAAGCATGGAGGATGGTGGGCTGAATGTGACCATACACTCCCCAATTCATTTGCTAGCTTTTGCTGCCTCTCAAATGCTCATGGATGTTGTGGCTTTCTACTATATCGGTATAATCAGCTATACACCATGGTGCATGGTCCACATGACATACACCATGTGACAAACACCATGTGACATGCACCTTATGACAAAAAAAGTGATATACACCATGTGGCATATATCTTGTGACACACACCATGTGAGATGGCCTGAATTCACCATTTGGTTTGGGCAATTGGTTATTGTAAGGAAGCTCAGAATCCTTACACATAATTTGATATAATAATGTCTTAAAGAGGGGCTGAGTATTTTTCTTCGCACGCAGCTTGATGGTTGCTGTGGCGTGTGGGAAATTGACATGAGAGTTCCCTACGCGACTTGTGTCAGTTTCACAGGTCTGACCAACCACCCTCAACAAGCACATACACGTGGGAGCCCCTAGCTGCACCCACACCGAACAACGAGGCTGTGCGAACCGCTCCAAAGCTGAGCTCAGGCTTGCGAGGCTCCGCAAAATCCAACAGGAACATGCAAGTCCCACCCGGACCTGAGATTACCTCCGAACCACACACGAAGTTTTGGTTGGTTTGTGTGTGATTGTCGACAAGTCTCTCGCACCCAGATTTCGCCAATTCGTTGGTCTCGCAATTCATCCGGGCCTCCAACTGGTTTGCGTCCGAACCTAGAAATTGCCCGTTGACTTCGGTTCGGTAATTCATGTCTTGGGTACTCCACACCACACCACTTGGCTCTCCCACACTCACGAGTGTATTTCTGAATGGCCTGTTGGCCTCCACGCAAGTCTCACGTACCCACCAAACATTGCTGCCATCGCCATTACTGCTGCGAGGCAGGTACGAGAGGGCTGCAGAGCGGAGACTTCAGATTTGGATCAATTGCTGTGGTGTGCTGCTGAGAGGCAGCAGGGCATCTTATATGGATTTAATCGTTGCTGCCTAGTAGTATCTGTCGTGTCTCTGATGAACGTCGTGCTGACAGCTGAGACTAGAACGACTCGTGTAGTTAAATCTCAAGTTTTTTTCAGTCGCATCCTACTGCGAATACGACGCCTTCGCGGCTTGCCGAGAATCGGAAATTCGCTGTCAACCGCCTCGCAGCCGATTATTCGCCAACTGAGCACTCGCAACCACTCGCATTGAGCAACTCGCAGTCAGCTATTCGCAGTCAGCTATTCGCCGTCAGCTATTCGCCGTCAGCTATTCGCCGTCAGCTATACCCAGTCAGTTATTCGCCGTCAGTTATTCGCCGTCAGCTATTCGCCGTCAGCTATTCGCCGTCAGCTATTCGCCATCAGCTGTTCGCAGTCAGCTATTCGCCGTCAGCTATTCGCCGTCAGCCAATCGCGGGCAGCCATTCGCGATGTTCAACAATCCGCAGGCGATATCGCCGGCGGGGGCATGGGCGATGAACATCGTGAGCTCCGTGGGACTCATCATGATCAACAAGGTCGTCATGTCCTCCTACCGCTTCGTCTTCGGTGCGTTCTTTACTGCAGTACTTCCTGAATCGCTCTATAAGGTGCATTTACCACGGCTTCTGCTGTAAATGCGGTGTCTTCTGCGTGTGGCTCATCATGATCAACAAGGTCGTCACGTCCTCCTACCGCTTCGTCTTCGGTGCGTTCTGACTATAGTACGCCTTAATTCGATGAAGGATGTGCATTTACTACGCCAGACGACCGAAGGCGCGTCACGGCGGTGTCTCGGCGTGCGGCTCATCATGATCAGCAACGTCGTATGTCCTCCAACCGCTTCCTCTTCAACGCGTCGCTCAATGGACTTTAATACGTTGCTCATTCGCCTTCGGTGTGTCGTTCAAACGCCTATATCGCGTTGCTCATTCGTCGTCAATGCATCGCCATTCGTCGTCAATGCGTCGTCATCCGCCTTCGACGCCTCTCTCGTCGCGCATTCTTGTTCCGGTCGTCGTTCATACCTACGTTATGCTGATTTTCCCTCGGTACGTCTTAAATTCGCACAAGATACCAACAACGCCTACAGATTGGAAAAAAAGGGGGATGAAGCATAAAGCATTTGTTCCCCGACAGCCGACGCCTTCGTCGCACACACTACGGAATTTGATTTGTACACAGCATTGCTCGTTTACAGATTCCGTAAGATTCCGTAGTGTGTGCGACGAAGCTCGCGGTTTAACAAGATGAAAAGGGTGCCAGCTTTCACCAATCCGCTCGCCATGCAATCCATGTTTCGCGGTTCCTCTACGCGCGTTCTTCGTCAAACGCGAGTCGATCCGGTCGCATTCGCGCGGTCAATCACAATGCGAAATGTGTCCTCAACGTACCCGACAGCCGTCGAAGCGAAAGCAGAGAGGAGTGCTTCGCAAAGCCGCGAGTGTACAAACTGGGCGGCCTCAAGCGCGTCTCCCTCGCAGCCTATCCCGAGCTGCGATCGAGAGAGAGAGAGAGAAAAAGCCTTGCTCACATTTCCCTTCTCACATTTCCCTCCTCACATTCCCCTCCTCACATTTCCCTCCTCACATTTCCCTCCTCATATCCACTTCCTCATTCTCACCTCCTCACACCCAGTTTACTAACATCCCCCTGTGCGACACGCAATGACCCGCGTTCCCTCCTCTCCACGGTTCCCCTTCCCATCGTTCCCGTTTCCCTCCCCCCCTTTCCTCCCTCACCACCACCACCCCCGACCAACCACCACACTAACGGGATTCCACCCCACGTGCGGGTGACTGGAGTAACCATCAGGGCAGGCCAACATCTCAGAATGAGGCCTGCGTTCCCTCTTTCCCTCATTGCCGTCTCCTCTCCACCTCTCCCCCCCACCAGCCGCCACCCTTACAGGTTCCCACCTCACGTTCACAGGGCTGTTAGGGGCGCTGTGCGTGTGGCTGGGGCAGGCGAACATCCCTCTGTGACACGCACATATAGTTGCTTCTTGTCATTCCCTTCTCTCCCCCATCCCCTCCCCCCACCTCCATCACGACTCCCACCCAACCAGCCACCACACTGACCGGTTTCCACCTGACTTTCACCGGCCTTTTCGGGGCGCTGTGCGTGTGGCTGGGGTACCTGTCGGGGCAGGCCAACATCCCTCTGTGGGACACACACACATCAACTCGCCTCTTTCCTCCTTCCCGCCTCTCCTCCCCTCTCCCATCCCCTCCTTCAGCCACCACCCTAACGGGTTTCCACCTCACGTTCACTGGCCTGTTTGGTGCCCTGTGCGTGTGGCTGGGGTACCTGTCGGGGACGGCCAACATCCCTCTGTGGGACATTGTGTGGTTCGGCATGCTCGCCAACCTCTCCATTGTCGGCATGAACCTCTCCCTCATGTCCAACTCCGTGGGATTTTACCAGGTGAGCAGGGGAATACGAGGGTAAACCGGGAGAGAGTAGTGGGGTTTGACTAGGGTGAGCTTTGGCACGTCATCCCCCCTCCTCTGCTCGCCAACCTCTCCATCGTGGGCATGAACCTCTCCCTCATGTCCAACTCCGTGGGATTTTACCAGGTGAGCAGGGGAATACGAGGGTAAACCGGGAGAGAGTAGTGGGGTTTGACTAGGGTGAGCTTCGGCACGTCATCCCCCCTCCTCTGCTCGCCAACCTCTCCATTGTCGGCATGAACCTCTCCCTCATGTCCAACTCCGTGGGATTTTACCAGGTGAGCAGGGGAATACGAGGGTAAACCGGGAGAGAGTAGTGGGGTTTGACTAGGGTGAGCTTTGGCACGTCATCCCCCCTCCTCTGCTCGCCAACCTCTCCATCGTGGGCATGAACCTCTCCCTCATGTCCAACTCCGTGGGATTTTACCAGGTGAGCAGGGGAATACGAGGGTAAACCGGGAGAGAGTAGTGGGGTTTGACTAGGGTGAGCTTCGGCACGTCATCCCCCCTCCTCTGCTCGCCAACCTCTCCATTGTCGGCATGAACCTCTCCCTCATGTCCAACTCCGTGGGATTTTACCAGGTGAGCAGGGGAATACGAGGGTAAACCGGGAGAGAGTAGTGGGGTTTGACTAGGGTGAGCTTCGGCACGTCATCCCCCCTCCTCTGCTCGCCAACCTCTCCATCGTGGGCATGAACCTCTCCCTCATGTCCAACTCCGTGGGATTTTACCAGGTGAGCAGGGGAATACGAGGGTAAACCGGGAGAGAGTAGTGGGGTTTGACTAGGGTGAGCTTCGGCACGTCATCCCCCCCTCCTCTGCTCGCCAACCTCTCCATCGTGGGCATGAACCTCTCCCTCATGTCCAACTCCGTGGGATTTTACCAGGTGAGCAGGGGAATACGAGGGTAAACCGGGAGAGAGTAGTGGGGTTTGACTAGGGTGAGCTTCGGCACGTCATCCCCCCTCCTCTGCTCGCCAACCTCTCCATTGTCGGCATGAACCTCTCCCTCATGTCCAACTCCGTGGGATTTTACCAGGTGAGCAGGGGAATACGAGGGTAAACCGGGAGAGAGTAGTGGGGTTTGACTAGGGTGAGCTTTGGCACGTCATCCCCCCTCCTCTGCTCGCCAACCTCTCCATCGTGGGCATGAACCTCTCCCTCATGTCCAACTCCGTGGGATTTTACCAGGTGAGCAGGGGAATACGAGGGTAAACCGGGAGAGAGTAGTGGGGTTTGACTAGGGTGAGCTTCGGCACGTCATCCCCCCTCCTCTGCTCGCCAACCTCTCCATTGTCGGCATGAACCTCTCCCTCATGTCCAACTCCGTGGGATTTTACCAGGTGAGCAGGGGAATACGAGGGTAAACCGGGAGAGAGTAGTGGGGTTTGACTAGGGTGAGCTTCGGCACGTCATCCCCCCTCCTCTGCTCGCCAACCTCTCCATCGTGGGCATGAACCTCTCCCTCATGTCCAACTCCGTGGGATTTTACCAGGTGAGCAGGGGAATACGAGGGTAAACCGGGAGAGAGTAGTGGGGTTTGACTAGGGTGAGCTTCGGCACGTCATCCCCCCCTCCTCTGCTCGCCAACCTCTCCATCGTGGGCATGAACCTCTCCCTCATGTCCAACTCCGTGGGATTTTACCAGGTGAGCAGGGGAATACGAGGGTAAACCGGGAGAGAGTAGTGGGGTTTGACTAGGGTGAGCTTCGGCACGTCATCCCCCCTCCTCTGCTCGCCAACCTCTCCATTGTCGGCATGAACCTCTCCCTCATGTCCAACTCCGTGGGATTTTACCAGGTGAGCAGGGGAATACGAGGGTAAACCGGGAGAGAGTAGTGGGGTTTGACTAGGGTGAGCTTTGGCACGTCATCCCCCCTCCTCTGCTCGCCAACCTCTCCATCGTGGGCATGAACCTCTCCCTCATGTCCAACTCCGTGGGATTTTACCAGGTGAGCAGGGGAATACGAGGGTAAACCGGGAGAGAGTAGTGGGGTTTGACTAGGGTGAGCTTCGGCACGTCATCCCCCCTCCTCTGCTCGCCAACCTCTCCATTGTCGGCATGAACCTCTCCCTCATGTCCAACTCCGTGGGATTTTACCAGGTGAGCAGGGGAATACGAGGGTAAACCGGGAGAGAGTAGTGGGGTTTGACTAGGGTGAGCTTTGGCACGTCATCCCCCCTCCTCTGCTCGCCAACCTCTCCATCGTGGGCATGAACCTCTCCCTCATGTCCAACTCCGTGGGATTTTACCAGGTGAGCAGGGGAATACGAGGGTAAACCGGGAGAGAGTAGTGGGGTTTGACTAGGGTGAGCTTTGGCACGTCATCCCCCCTCCTCTGCTCGCCAACCTCTCCATTGTCGGCATGAACCTCTCCCTCATGTCCAACTCCGTGGGATTTTACCAGGTGAGCAGGGGAATACGAGGGTAAACCGGGAGAGAGTAGTGGGGTTTGACTAGGGTGAGCTTCGGCACGTCATCCCCCCTCCTCTGCTCGCCAACCTCTCCATCGTGGGCATGAACCTCTCCCTCATGTCCAACTCCGTGGGATTTTACCAGGTGAGCAGGGGAATACGAGGGTAAACCGGGAGAGAGTAGTGGGGTTTGACTAGGGTGAGCTTCGGCACGTCATCCCCCCCTCCTCTGCTCGCCAACCTCTCCATCGTGGGCATGAACCTCTCCCTCATGTCCAACTCCGTGGGCTTCTACCAGGTGAGCAGTGGAGAAAAAGGGAGAGAGGGTGAGAGAGGATGGGGGGGGAAGAGAGCGAAATCAAGAGCACATCTAACACAAAATCATAAAGAGCATAAAGAGAAGAGTAAATGTGCCCTCCAACCCCCTCCCTCACCAGGTTGCTTTTCTCTTCCGTCCTCCCTCCTCCCTCTTCTCGCCTCTGTAGAAATAAAAAATTGACATCTTTCTAGTTACTTGCCTGGATGTTTTAGGCTTTGAACATGCATTGGTGTATGGGATTCTCTACCTGCAAACTCACATTTCAGGAAGTTCCAGCAGTCAAACCCTCCCCACCTGCATCCCTTTAACCCCCTCCCCACCCGCGTCCCTGTAACCACCTCCCCACCCACGTCCCCTTACAACCCCTCCCCGCCCGTGCCCCCTTAAACCCCCTCCCCACCCGCGTCCCCTTCCCCTCCGTTGTTCTTTGAGAGAGGGAAGTCCCATCTGTCCATTCCCCCTGCCCTCGCTCTCTCCCTTCCCCTCACATCCCCCCCACCCCATCCCCCCATCATGGGGTGATGACAGATATCGTAGCCCGCCATCATCCCGGTGACCTGTCTGTGTGGGACGCTGCTGCACGCGAATGCCTAGTCAAAGAAGGTCAAGCTCTCACACTCTCCACACCGCCTCGTAATCCCCTCCTCATCCCCCATCCCCCATCCCCTTTCCCTTCCCCTCCCCTATCCGTCCCCATCCCCCCATCAGATATCAAAGCTCGCCATCATCCCAGTGACCTGTCTGTGTGAGACGCTGCTGCACGCCAAGGCCAACTCGCGGGAGGTCAAGCTGGCCGTGCCCGCAGTCATGCTGGGGGTGGTGCTGGCAGTGATGGTGACGGTGGTGCTGGGCAAATGGGTCTGAGTCCCATCCGTCCCCTCCTCCCCCCCCCCCTGCTCCTGTCCCTCCTATCTCCCCCATGCAATCCGCTCAGATATCTAAACTGGCCATCATCCCAGTGACCTGTCTGTGTGAGACGCTGCTGCACGCCAAGTCCTACTCGCGGGAGGTCAAGCTGTCGGTGGTGGCGGTCATGCTGGGCGTGGGCGTGTGCACCGTCACTGACATTTCTGTCAACGCCTTTGGGCTCGTCACTGCCACCGTGGCGGTGGTTTCCACGTCTCTGCAGCAGATTGTGAGTGTTCTTCACAAAGCAGTGCAGGCGCCCTGTCGGCGGGGGGGGTGGGGCTGGCAGTCATGCTGGGCGTGGGTGTGTGCACCATCACTGACATCTCCGTAAACGCCTTCGGGCTTGTTACTGCAACCGTTTCGGTGGTTTCCATGTCCTTGCAGCAAATGGTGATTGCGATAATGTCGGGGTGTGGCACGTATGGGGTATGGGAGGTGTGGAGATAAGGGTGGCTGGGGGTGGGCGTGTTTCATCCTTTTCTCTTTCCTTCCTTGTTTCATCCTTTTCTCTTTCCTTCCTTGTTTCATCCATTTCACTTCCAACACCCACCCACCCTCCCCCCTCCCCCGTGGTCCATGTCTCCTTCAGTTCGTGGGCGAGCTGCAGAGGAAGCACAACGTGGGGTCGTTTGACCTGCTCAGGCAGACAGCGCCCATCCAGGCAGTCACTCTCGTGCTCATCGGGCCCTTCCTCGACTACCTCCTCACTTCCCAGAACCTTCTTGAATTCCCCGTCACCAGCAACGCTGCGGTGAGCATCAACATCGCTTCTACCACGTGCTCCCCTGTGACTAGGGTCGGTCCTTTTCCTTGGGTCATGTTCCCCCTTTCCTCAAACCCCATCATCCAAATCTTTGCCCGCTCCCCTCCGGTTCTCCCTTTGCCCTCCTCCCCCAGCTACTCTGCCTCCCGCATTGCCACACCCTCCTGCTCCCCTTTTACCAAAATCAGCCCTCCCTCCTCAAGCCCCATGTCCAACCCTTCGCCCGCGCTCCTATCGCTCTCCCTTCGCCCTCCTCCCCTGACCCGCCACTCCCCACCCCTCCTATCTCCACTTCTTCATCTCCCTCTCTTGTGTCTTTGTCGTCAACCCCCATAGACCTCTCATATGTTCCACTTTCCTTTCCCAAATCCACCAATTCGCCCCCTCCACCCCTCTTCATCCATCCCCACCCTCCCCACTCCCCCTATTGACCTCTCTTATGTTTCACTTCCCTTTCCCGAACTCCCCTTCTTGTCCCTCTCTACCGCCCTCCACCCTTCCCCACCCCTCCCCACCACTCCCAGCTCTTCATCTTCCTCTCCTGCGCCTTTGCCATCGGCTGCAACCTCTCCGTGTACCTGTGCATCGGAAAGTTCTCGGCAACGTCCTTCCAGGTGCTGGGGCACATGAAGACCGTGGTGGTGCTCATCCTGGGGTGGACCGTCTTCAAGGACCCCTTCACCCTCAAGAACTTCAGCGGCATGCTCATGGCCATTGTAGGCATGGTTCTCTATAGCTGGGCTGTGGAGAAGGAGAAGGGCGAGAAGGGCGGGAAGGAGGGGAAGGGCGGGAAGGAGGGGTTGCCCCTGCTGCCAGTGCAGAAGGGAGAGGAGGGAGGGGGAGGGGGGATGGGGGAAGAGGGGAAGGGGGATGTGGAGTATGGGGGGGTGACGGGGGAGAGTGCGAGGAGGCCCAGCTCACCCACGAAAGGGGGAAGAGGGTTGCTGTAACGGAACGTGACCTTTGAAGGTGATAACTTTATTTATACAGATGGCGCACTAGGTATAATTTACTCACTTACCGTATGTAACAGAACTGCTAGGAATATCTGTTACCTATCAGCTTATTGATGCAAACCCCAGCATAATCATTCTGCCATTTATCACTTAACTCATTGGTTCATCTGCCAGCTCGTTGGTATGGTGTTGCTTCTCAGTGGATAGTGACTAAGCAGAAATGGATCTGCAGTAACGTCGATTCTAGTCTAGTGATGCCTCGCTAACTCAAATGATACTCGGATTTGGAGGGGTGATGACGCAGAGGTGAGATAAGAGTTATGGCCACGTGACGTGACGTGAGAACACAGATTGCAGTGCATTGTCTTATAAACCATAGCATAACGCCCAAGCCTCAACTCAAACGACCAGCATCGCTCCTTCTTTTGCAACCCCATCTGCAAATCCACGACACACGGCAGCATTGAGCCTGCCTGAGAGCCGTGGTCCTGTGTTGTGACAGAAAGCATGGCATAGCGCCTTCGCCCAAGCCCAGGCCAAGCGTTCAGCATCGCCCTCGCCCCTTAGATTGCATCTCTCTGTCCAAATCCATCGCCCACGACTGCATTAAGTTTGAAGCTACTTTTGAGTTGATTCAAAAGTCTCTGTGAGCTAACAGTCCATCATCGCCCCTTCTATTGCATCCCCATCTGTAAATCCATCACCCATGGCTGCATCGAGCCTGGCAGCCATGGCCCCGTGTTGTGACAGAAAGAGACGCAGCTGTAGCGAATGGGGAGTGGTGCCTGCTGGTAGTGGAGGGAATGGGATGTAGTTGAGTAGGAGACAATCAACTTATGAAGACAAAAAATAACATGAGCAGAGGTAGGTTAAGGATGGAATGAGTGACAACGAGTTTTCTTTTACCTGGAAAAATGCTTGCAACCGTGAGTGATTGAAGAGGGTTGAAAGGGGGTGTGTGGGGGTGGGGGTTGGGGAAGGGAATGGCATGATATGTTCATGGGAACAGTGGTATAGACAGGACTGGTGGATGGCACTCAGACGGGAATCTTGCAATCATCAACAGTCAACAAGCGATGTCACATGGAAGGAATTTACACGTGGTTGCAACAGGCCGAGAGGGCCTGAGCCGCGAGGGCAAGAGGGGAGGCCAAGGGTGCGAGTGTGTCATCCTCTATCGTCACCCCCCATCCTCACCTTCTATTATCAGCAGCCATCCTCACTCTCTATCACTGTGAGCCCTCTCAGACCTCCATGTGAGCCAAACGAGAGTCTTCAATGTGACCACAGCTTGAGCCAGGCGAGAGGGCGAGAGGGAAGGGAGAAGTAATTTTGTGCTCAACATCCACTCTCTATCCTCACAACCTATCCTCACCCGCGGTAGGCAGGCTCTCAGTCTTCCACGTGACCACAGCTTGAGCGGGACAAGAGAGAGAGAGGAGGGACGAGCGGGAAGGGCAAGGGAGAATGTGTTCAAACCCCACATTCCATCCTCACCTGCAGCAGGCAGGCTCTGGGTCTTCAATGTGACCACAGCTTGAGCTGGGCGAGAAGGTGAGAGGGCGAGGAGGGGCGAGAAGGTGTGGTGGGGAGATGGTCGAAGCACGCACTGGAGTAGGTGGGTGGTGGGGGGTGGGATGTGAGGAAGGATGGGAGATGAGGAGGGATATGAGGTGACGAAGGATGGGAGAGTATGGAAGAAGGATGGGAGGGGATGAAGGAATGGTGGGAGATGGTGAAGGGTGGGAGGGGATGGAGTAGAGATGAATGTGTACAAGTGCATGGAGAGAGGAGTAGAATCACATTGAAAGATTGAACACGCATGAGAAGTGATCTGAATGAAGATTGCAAACAAGCATGCAACTATACAAGTAACGGAATGAGGTTGTTGTATTACCCAGCGTGAAAGCGTGGGTTACCTGCACCACCCGGTGTACTCGCATCAACTAGATAAACCTGCAGCAGCAGCCTCACCGCCAGCGGCAACTTACCTTGTGCACCCACAGAACATGCAGAGCACGGGGCATCGGCAGTACCTGCAGCAGCACCCTTGTTCGGTCGGGCTGCTTGCTGTGCGCTGTGACTCGCGTGTACAGCCATGCTGCAGAGGCAAGCCTGGTGGAGGGTACAGAGATGTGGCGATGGACGGATGAGACGTGGAGAACGTGTGTGATAGGTACAGAATTGGAATGAGGAATGCTTGCCGTGCGCTGTGACTCGTGTGTACAGCCATGCTGCAGCAGCAAGCCTGGTGGGGGCTCAGAGATTTGGCAATGAACGGATGAGATGCAGCGAGATAGACGTGTGGGAGTGGAACAGCTGATATGAGGATTGTCACTTTGCCTCTGGAGTTTGGATGCTTTTTCTTGTGTGAGTGTGTGTGCGCACGCGCGCGCGTGTGTGTGTGCGCCCGTGTGCGCGTGCACATGTGAGATGAGGCACAAGTCACGGCCTTGTGATCTATAAGTACTGGTGCCATGTGGCAGCATTGAGAGAGAGCGCATGTGCATGTGTGTGAGAGAGAGCGCGTGTGCATGTGTGTGAGAGAGAGCGCGTGTGCATGTGTGTGAGAGAGAGCGCATGTGCATGTGTGTGAGAGAGAGCGCGTGTGCATGTGTGTGAGAGAGAGCGCGCATGCGTGTGTGTGCATGCCTGTGTGTGCATGCGTGTGTGTGCATGTGTGTGTGTGTGCATGCCTGTGTGTGCATGCGTGTGTGTGCATGCGTGCGTGCTCATGTCAAATGTGGTAGAAAATTACCGGTGGGATGTGGCAGCATTGATAGAGATCGAGTGCGAGAGGTCACAAGTCACAGTAGCGCTCACAGAGTGGCCCTCCCGGCGATCACTGAAAGGGGAAGACAGATTTGGGAGACTGGGTGGGGTGAATCATGAGCAGAATCAAAGGGAAATCGAAGGGCACTGTAAAGGCAATTGGGCACACGTAACAGTAGCGCTTTCTGCAATCATTGAGGTTTAGTAAGATTTGTAAGAGGGGGTGGTGCTGGTGTGACCCGTCCTGCAAAATGCTCAAGAGGGGAGAGAAGATCTTGTGGAGACCTGAATCGAATCTATTTCTCTCTGCGTCAATAGATTCAAGAAAGAAAATGCATTGAGCGAGAAAATCACTTGGCCGTGCCATTGGCAGCACAAGACAGAAGATGAAAAGGAAGGGGGATTTGGAGGAAGACATTGGCACTCGTTTTGATTTGGAGGAAGACATTGGCTGCGTTCTGCGGCCGCATCAGAGCCTGATGCGCCCTAGGCTCGGCCTGATCCGCACATTGACAAATTGAGGCTCGGTGATGTCCAAATTGAAATTGGACAATGGAGGTTCGGAAAATGGACACGCAGGTTCGGGAAATCGGAAATTCGAAATTGCAAATTTCGACATTCCCAATCTCGATCTCAATTCTCTGCGGATTTCCAGCTAGTTGAAGGGTTCGTCGAAGCAGGGAAGCACGACTTTGCTGCCCGACTGCCCGACTTTGGCTTTGCGCTTGTCGAAACCCTTGGGCATCGAGCAGGGAACGCGCTGTGTTGTTCTGCCGAGGGGCAGCAGTGGGCCATCAATGACGCGGCTGTTTTTTTTTTTAAGGGCGTTGTTCAGTTGCCCCATTCAGGCTGATGCGCGCATCATGCGTCTGCTCAGCGTTGCATCATGCGCGCATCAAGGAAAATTGAGATTGCTAGGACGATGAACTTCTCGGAAAGCGTTAACATGGAAATTTGTGGTTGCAAAAGAGGCCGTTCTGCAGGCATTCGGGGATGGTTTGCCTCGGCAGCCGAGCGCTTATCGCGAGCCTTGATAACCCGCTGGCTGGTTATCAAAGGAGGCTCCTGGAACGTTGTAAAAACATTGCAATGTACATTGATTCGGGCAGATGCGGCCGCAGAACGCAGCCATTGGCACTCGTTTTGATCTGGAGGAAGACATTGGCACTCGTTTTGATCTGGAGGAAGACATTGGCACTCGTTTTGATCTGGAGGAAGACACTGGCACTCGTTTTGATTGAAAGAATAGTGTGACCGGAGAAAGAGGGACGCATTACAGCAAAGAGCAGCAAATTCGAGAATGGGGTCCAGAAAATTGGCAATGGGGGCATATAAGAGGGTAGAGTAGAGCAGTGCACGTGGTGCACCCAAACACCCCTTGCCATAAAGCGGAGGAGCAGATTGGGAGGTGGAGATAGGAAGCATGGGCGATGGATGGGCGGCTAGGAGACGGAAAGGAGGATGGGGACTCATGATTGCACATGTAAGATGAATGAGAAAAGGCAGGCATGCATCGTGGGTGGGTAAGATCAGAGGGGGCTGAGGGCAACAAGCGGGTGGGTAAGAGCGGAGGGTGTTGAGGGGAACAAGAGGTGGAGCATACCCGTGTTCAGAGCACCCATCCTGTGGGCGCCTTTACTCACACATGCTGTGCGCCTCGTGCACCCCACCACCCCCTGCACAGACCTTATCAGCACCCACACCCCATCAGCACCCACCCTATCAGCACCTCTGCTGTTCCCACGGCGCGGCTCCTCGTGTCGGAGACAGCTGTCAGTGCCAGCTGGCACGGCGCTGCGAGGCGAGAGGAGGAGGAGGAGGAGGAGGAGGAGGAGGGTAGTTGAGAGGGAGTGGTGGAAGGGTAGGAGAGTGTTGGAAGGGGCAGCACGAGGCGGCGCACTACCCTCAGATGTACCTCCCCCAGGTGCTGCCGAGATGCTCGGATGCACGGCTCTACTGTCGTCCACAGTCCCAGCTGCGTGGGGAGAGGCGGGGAGAGTGGAGAGAGGAGGAGGGGAGAGTGGAGAGAGGAGAGGAGAGTTGATGAAGGAGGAGGGAGGGAGAATGGAGAGAGGAGGGGAGGAGAGTGGAGAGAGGAGCAAGGTTGTGAACTGATGTGCGGAAAAGGGGACGAATGAATAACACACAAAGCCACAAGGTGGGTTGTGTTGTGGTCTACGGACCAGTTGTGGTGGGGGAAGGAAGGGCAGAACGAGAGTACTGCGGCGAACCGCAATGGACCGCACTGAACCCACCTTGTGCACTCCGGATAGCTCCACCTCCTCTGCCTGCTCCCCTGCCGGCCACCAGCCTCCCTGCGCGAGCCTCCCCCAGATGCCGCCCGGATGAAAAGTGTCACTTGGATGAACAGTGCGGGAAGGATGGTGAAAGTTATTGCTGCCCGAGAGGAGTCTGAACTGAGTGAGGAGTTGGCATGGTGACGTGGCAGAGGAGGAAGGGGTTTGAGAGGAGAGGGGGAGAGGAATCCAGGAGGAAGGAGAGAGCGAGGCGAGAGAAGGAGAGGAAGAGGGCGACGAGGGGGAGGAGGGGGAGGAGGGCAAGGAATGCTGATTTGAATTCGAAGAGGAGAGAGCATTTTCCTTTCTGCTGCCGCCACTGCCTCCTTTCAACCCGCCGTTCTTCCCCTCTTTCTTTCCGCCATTTCCCATCTCCGCTTTTCTCCGCTCTTCCGCCTTCTCCAGGCGGCGGTTTTGCTGCTGCGCGGATTGCGCCTGAGCCAACCCTCCCGCTACTAGCGGCGCAGCGGCGCGCATTCCGCTTGAAAGGGCTGCGGCAATGTGCGATTGCAGCGAGCCACCGTCACGAAACAGCGCGCTGCCTTTGCTTACTATCGCGCTGGCGCTAATGGAATTACCGCGGCTGCTTGAAACGCGACTGTGAGAATCTTGGAATGAGCGACTGGAAGGTTCGACATCCCGCAGCAGAGAGAAGCCGTTTAAAGATCTCGCGACGTGGTCACGACGCGACGCGAGGGAATGATCTGCGAGAGCCATTACGGCTCGCAACTGACGACAATGGTAGGGAAGTGAAGCATGCAATATCGCACAAAAAGTTGAGTAAAAGGCTAGGCTCTCCATTCGAAACCAAACGTGTGACTCAGTGATTGAGATTTGCAATTTGCGAGATAAGAGAGGTCAGTTACCAAATTCGTCCCAATCAGGAGAAACGCGTATTTGACGGTGGCTGTTCGCTTGCAGCAAGCCTCGACTTAGGGTGCCTCGCAGTCCTCGTCAGTAATTGGAGTCGATCGTTTGGTAACACAACCAAACGATCTACTCTAAACATGATCTTCATGTGGCATTGCAGATTGTAGCTAAGATTGCACCAGTAACTGTTACCCTAGCCACCCACCCAATATTTAACACTCAGTCTCGAGCAACAAATTAGCAATCTAGTCAACTGTGATTTGTCTGTTAAAACCACAAGCCATATCTGAAATGAGCGAAGTAACGCATAGGGTTTGGGGTCAATTTAGATGCTTCCATGGATCCTCTAGAAACCTCGGCGAGAAAAACGCTTCTGGTTGCTCCCGTGCCGAAACACCCCCTCTACCTCCCCTCCCTCCTCTCCCTCCCCTTCCTCCCCCTCCTCTTCCTGCTCCCCTCCCTCCCGTCCCTCTATTTCCACCCCACCCTCCACTCCCCCTCTCTTCCCTATTCCACCCCCCTCTCCCTCCACCACCCCCACTTGGACTCGCACCCTCCCCTCCCCTATTGTAACTGCTTCTCCCCCCTCCTTGCCCCTCCCAAGGCCTTTTCCTGCCATCCATGCCCCCTCGCCCACCCCACTGCCCTACTCCTCCCCCTCTGCCCCCGTCTCTCCCCCCTCCCCCTCCCTCTCCTCTGCCTTGCCCCCATCCCCCTCTCCCCCCTCCATCCCACCCCTTGCCCGTCTGCTGCTGGTAACCCTGTGGCTGGTAACCCTGTTGCTGGTAACCCGACCCAGTGTAACTCTGATCGCCTGAGCCAGGCGGACACCCCCACGAGGCAGGGGGGAGGTGCATGGGGGAAGCAGCACACGCAGCACCACCAGGCGCGCCAGGGGGGGTTATACCCGGGGGAGGCGTTGACTGGTACAGGGGCGCGGAGGGAGGGGTAGCCTGGCGCATGGGCGCGGGCAGGGGGGAGAAGGCCACCCCCATTCCGCCACCCGGGGGAGGATGGCGGAGGATGGGCGCGCTGAAGGGTCCCCCGCTTGGGGGACCCGCGGAAGGTGGGGGAGGGGCGTGGCCAGGGGGAGGGGTATAACTGGGCGGAGGGGTGTAGCTGGGGGGCGGGGTGTAGGCGGGCGGAAGGGGGGTGTGCGCGGGAAGAGGGGATTGGCCCGGGGGAGGGGTGTAGCTGGGCGGAACGGAATGGTGGTTCGCGTACAGCAAGTGACCGGCGGAGCCAGCGGGGGAAGGAACAGGGGAGGGGGGAAGATGCGCGGAAGGCAAGCGCGGGGAGGGAGTGCGCGCGGCAGGCGGGCCCAATCCGGACCCTACACGTGGCTGCTGCTGATAGGCTGCCATAGGATCCGTATAGAACGAAAATCCCCCCGAGCCTCCTGCTGCCGGCCGTCTAGCAGATCGATCTTCCCCATGTCCGCCTTCCCCCGTTGGCGTCGGCGCGGATGCATGCGGATAAGCGCTGGCAGTCGAGAAATCGGGGGAGGGGAGCGCGGAGAGCGCGGCGGAAGGCACGGGCGCGGGGGACGCCGCCTGTTGCTGCGCCGCGGACTCGCGCATGCCGCGCAGGCGAGATCGGCGCGCCTCTGCGTCCTCCATGCGATAAAACGCGGTCTCGCTAGAGATTTATCTACGCCCTACGTCTGGAAAACCGCGGTCCTTGAATTTCGTCGCGAGAACGAAGAGACCTAACGCTCGCGCCCCACGTCAAGGGGCGTACGACACGCGGGCAAATGTGGACGGCGATGAGGAGGCAATGAGAACGGGCACCGCCCAGTGATTGATGTTGCGAACACTGAAAGAAACCGAGTGCTAGGCGGCGAATCAGGTGGAGCAATGAGGGAGGAATCAACAATACGGATCCGATTGCGATTGCGATTACGCGGTGAACCCCGATAGCGCGACGGCCAAGTGGCGCTTGAATGAGTGGTTGCTTGTGAAGCGAACCCGATCAATCTGCAAGCGGAACCTAGAAACTAATGAAAGAAGCCTTCGAAATGCGGTTACGTCCTGTGCGAAGAAAAGTTCGGGGGGATTGAAGCTATACGCGAGATGGCGCCAGTGGACCACTAAAAACGTTGGGTCTGGTGAAAGAAGTTCTTTTTGTAATTTACGCACACAACTCACCAAGCAACTGATTGGTTATCATGGACTAGATAATACATTGGTACTGAGAAATTTTGTACGGTAGATTTAATTTGATTTTTTTTTTTTATCATGGACCTCGTAAACAAAATTCTAAAAAATTACTCATTCCGTTACCAACCCTTATTTGCATCAGAACGTTTCTGTGCATGACAGATTCGAGCATACATCACAGCATAAATAAGACCACATCTCCACAAGCTGCCAGCCGATAGTAATTGTACCACCCTAACATACCATGACATCACCATTTTCCGTATTCCTCTTGGGTCTACAACATGCATCATTGCATACAACAAGCCGGCATGCAGAAACCATTCTATTGCGCATGCTCCATCATAATGCATCATTCGCAATGGATGTAGCATGAGGCTCCTCCACATACCGTGCAAGACATCTCATGCAAGCCATCCCATACACAACATCAATCCAAGGCCGTTGAAGCTCGCATACGACCTTGCATTCCGTCACTTGATAACTTGACCAATGACCATACTACATGCCGTGCACCACCCAATATTTCATCGCCTCATGAATATACTTTCGCCCCGCACAGATTCTCGAAATTTTTGTTTTGAAGGTTTCGCCAACACTATTCAACCTCACATAACTTGAATTATTAGCATGCTGACCTCGGGCTTTAACCCAAAAAAAACCGTCACATCAAGCCTCAATCACAATCCAAGGCCGCTGAAGCCCACGCACGGTCTTTAGTATCCACACCCCCTCACACTCAGCCGTCTCACCCGTTTCCCTTCCACAATATGCCTCAACCACGTTGTCGGCTTGTTGTTGAAGCTCAGGTCCAGCTCCTTGAGCCGAGGCACGAAGCTGAGGTAGCACACAAACGACTGGCCCAGGTTGCAGCACTGCTGCAGAGTCAAGCGCTCCAAGTGCTTGATTGCAGCTTGATGACGTCTTCTTCAGTGACTGCTGTTCCCGACAAGTCCAGGGACACCAGCTTCAGCATGGAGTCAGCTATTTTCGTCACCATACTAAAGGGCGGATCCCTGCTACTAATCACCTCGGTCTCAGTTGGGAATGTGCAGCCGGCCAGGCTGAGGTGGGTCAACTGAGTTACGCGGGTCAACCATTTCAAAGCGACATTGCCAAGGAAAGCCCCGGTGATGTGGAGAGTGGTGAGAAGGCATAGATCATCCAGCGACATGAAGGCATACTTGTAGCGCGGTGGTGTATGCAGCTCCATGTGATTAAGAATTGGCAGCGAGCTCAGCAAATGCCACAGCCCACTATCGTCGTCTTGGCTCGGCAATCCCTCCAAGTGTTTCAAGTGTGAGCTCTCTTGAAGACTTCCCCAGTGAACGCCCTCCTGCTTCTTCAGGGGCCTTGCATACTCGCGAGACAACTGGCAGTTTTCCCTTGGAATAGTCCATCCTCAGACCATGACCGTCCAAATCTGCTGGTGCCACACGTAGCCGCCTCAGCCGTTTCAGCCCGACCAAGCAAAGCCATCCCATATAATCCACCCCCTCACAGAACGTGCAGGAGAGGGTCTCAAGGCTTGTAAGCACACCCACCCGCTCCAAAACAGAGTTGGTCACCCGGCTTATGTGCAGCACTCTCAGGTTCTTCAACGGCCAAGGTCCTGTTTTGAACGCCAGGGTTGAGGGCCCAGGGCAGTCGAGCACGAGTTAAGCGTGGGCGACGGTGGGGGAAAGCGTGGGCGACAGGGGTGAAGTGTGGGCGACAGCGGGAGTAAGCGTGGGCGACGGTGGGGGGAAGCGTGGGGGACGCGGAAGGCGATGAATCAAACGAGATGTCGGCAGAAGGACGAAGCCAAGGCGACCGAGTGACGAACCGTTGGCAACCCTGTGAGGAGAGCGGGGAGTGGTGGGGAGAGCGGGGAGTGGTGGGGAGAGCGGGGAGTGGTGGGGAGAGCGGGGAGTGGTGGGGAGAGCGGGGAGTGGTGGGGAGAAGACAAGAGAGAAAGAGGGCGCTCGGAGGGGTAAAAGAAGTGGCGGAACGGGGCAGGACGACGTCTACGAGGGGGAGCGTGGGTGACGGGATGTGACGTGGATGGTAGGATTATCGAGAGACATCTCCAACGAGCCTTGCATTCCCATTCTAGAGATTCCGCCTCTCACTCCCTTTCCCCCTGCTCACTCCCTTTCCCCCTGCTCACTCCCTTTCCCCCTGCTCACTCCCTTTCCCCCTGCTCAAGGGGTCAGAATCGGGACAGAGGGAGCGGGACAGAGGGAGAGAGGGGGGAGGGGGGGAGAGGGAGGGGGTGGGGGTGGGGGTGGGGGTGGGGGTGGGGGTGAGTGAGGGCGCCCAAATGCGGCAACGGCGGTGATGGGGACAAGAGGGGAGACGCGATAGGCGGGGAAGCGATGGCGATGGGGAGGGCGATGGGAGGGGAAGTGGCAGGGACGGTGCGGGGAACAATGGATGGGAGGATGGGATGAAGGGTAAAACAGCGGAATGGGGGGGACAAAGGGAGGAACAGTGGATGGGGGGAAGGATGCTGACGACCCGGCGGGCGATATGAGAGGAAGCGTGGGCGGCGGCGCGGGGTAGCGAAGTCGACTAGGATGCGATAGGAGGGGAAGGGCTCTTGGGAAAAGGGGAAAGCGACGGCGAGGGGGCAGCCGATCGGAGGGAAAAAGGGGATGCGAAGCGAGTGGGAGGGGAGGCGGCGTCATCGTGCAAGGCGACGCGACGGGAAGCGAGGGCGATGGGGAAACGGCGGCGATGGGGAAACGGCGGCGATGTTGGGTGTAAGCGAGGGCGGTGGGGAAGGGAACGCGCGACGCGTGGGGAAAGCGCGACAGGTAGACTTCGCTAACGACGGGGAGGGATAGCCTGAACGTCTGGCTGGGAACGTGGCGTGGCGTGGCGTGACTTCGCTAGGGAGACGTGGCGGGTGGGTGGACATGAGGAAGGTGGAAGGACGCTCGAAGGCGGAGAAAGGGAGGCGGATGGGGTAGTACGGGCGGCGGAATGGCGAAACCTGGCGGAATGCTATCTCGACGGAGCGCGTTGCGAGGACGAGGAGGAGGGAGGCGATGCGTTCGCGCTAAGGGTAATGAGAGGTGCATTTCCCGAATATGCAGGGTATCGATGGCGTTGCGTCATCGAAAGCGGCGTGTGAAGTTCAGAAATTATAAACACTCACACAGATCACAAGCTATTATAAAGCGCAAGAGATCTGATTGAAGCGGGTTTGAATCGAAATTTCCAAATTTGAAATTTCACACAGAGCTTGCATCGCGACACAAAGGTATTGAGGACGCACTCAGGAGGGTTTCCTGAAATGCATCATCTACGACACATGGGAGTCATGAGTTCCCGACTCGAACCTCATCGAGCCCAAGCGACTGGATGACAAAAATGGCAGACCGTGCACAGATTGCCTCAGGACGGGAAGAAAGTGGAACACAAAAATTGGTAATCGTACTGCCTTCTTTTAAGCTTCAGTTACCAGCTCACACACACCAGTTATTCCGAACAGGAAAGTCTTACACGCCCTAACGAACTTGGTACCACCTCCCCCACTCTCCCACACAGCATGGAGCCAGAAAGGCACCCGCAGCAGCTCATTCGCATTATCCATTTCTGCTTGCAAGCACCTACGTGAACTCCCTATTCGTATGCAGCATCGCGATCATGTAGTGCTAATCTTCGTGCAGCTTATGTTTCTCATCGCCTAGAAACACTGCCTGTTCGAGACCTCTCTACACAGCCTGCATAGCTAGCGAATTTCGACCGTTCTTCTCTCGTCTTCTGTCCACAGTGACTCAGCCGCGCTGTGCTGTCGTTATGATATCGCGACTCGCTAGTCATCGCACGGTGACCGGCCGGCGAAGATCGACGGCTCCTGCGAGTGGGAGAGATGGGACGAATGCGCGGAACGCGAGCGTTGGGATTGCTGCGATAAATGCGACAAATGCGACAAATGCGACAGCGATAAATGCGACGCATGACACGCACGGGCGGAACGGACAGGACGAAAACATGGATGAGGGTGAGGAGACGAGCTTACTGGAGAACGTGAACGCAACTACTGTGATAGTGACGGGGGCGAGGAGCCGCGACGACGAAACGAGCGAAGTTGGGAAAGCGATGACGGATTTGGAGGAGTGGATCGAAAAGCAGGTGGAGGCGATTGCCGCGCTGGCGGAAGCGATTCGAACGGAATGGGAGAGCGGCGAGGCGCCGTCATCTCTGGGTACTAATGCAGGGCGCAAGCGAGCTCGTGTGGCGGATGACTCTACCTCAGAACCGATGGTGATGGTGAGTGCGACTCGCTGATGTCTCTCGAAATGTCGCTCGAGTCCTCCTGTGTGTCGCATATTCATGGTCGCACTAGCGTCGCTTGTCAGACCATAGATACGTCATTTGGTGCTGCGTGCTGCGAGTGGTCCGGGAGGTACGACCTTGCCACTAACGCCTCCAAGGCATCATGCCATGTTATGATTACATGCATCTGGTTGCGCGTAGGTCAAATAGAGCTCCAGACTGGAGCCATGTCCTTTACGTGGCAGCCGACTGATTCAACTTTGTAAAAAGTAGTTGCTATTAAAAAATGTTTGCTTGAATCAAATATTTATGCCAAGGTATCATGCCATGTTACGATTACATGCATCTGGTTGCGCGTAGTGGACCCAAACCTATCGTCCTTATGGAGGAATTTCATAGCGTAATAGCGTCACCATTCCTCCAGTAGCATCTGGTCGCCCTGTCATGAGCCCATCATGCGGGTGATCAGTCTGAGAGGCGTCTGAGGCCGTTGGAGAGGCGTCTGAGGCCGTTGGAGAGTAAGTTTCGACAGGGGAGATGGGCGCATCACGCAAAGACCTAGCCCCTTGTCCCTACGCGTAGGACAAGGAGAGCCAGCCCTGTCTCTACCCATCATACTTCCCTTACGCGTAGCATCATCTCACCGCGTTGTCAGCTGCCGCTTGAGGCCATCCGAGAGACCCAGCAGCAGCAGCCCACCCAGCAGCAGCATCTGGTCGACCTGTCATGAGCCCATGCAGACTGATCAGTCTGAGAGGCATCTGAGGCGCCATGCGAGACAAGGTTACGACTGGGGAAGTGGACGCATCATGCGAAGCCCCTTTGTTCCCTGCTTCCTGGTAGCAGCATTTGGCCGCACTGTCAGCTGACGCGGGAGCCATCCGAGACAGGGTTTCAAAGGAGACTTTCCAACCACTCACTCCCCCTCCACCTTCCCTGTCCCCTGTTTCCCCCGTCCCCTGCTTCCCTGCCCCTGCTTCCCTGCCCCCTGTCTCCCTGCCCCCTGTTTCCCTGTCCCCTGCTTCTCCGTCCCCGTAGCAGCATCTGGCTGCGCTGTCAGCCCATGCGGAGGCCATCCGCGAGAAGGTGCGCGGAGTGGGGAGGTTTGTGCGTGGGCTTGAGGAGCGGAAGGCGCAGGGGGGAAAAATGAAGAGCGGAGAGGAGCGGGGAGAAAACATGGAGAAGCAAAGTGGGGGGAATGAAGAGAAGGAGGATCAGATTCAGGAGGAGAAGGAGGATGAGGGGGCTGAGGGGGAGAAGGAGGCGCAAGAGGAGGAGGGGGAGGGGGACGAGGAGAGGGGAGTGAGGGACGAGGAGGGGAAGGAGACGACTGATCTGGTAGACGAGACAATGGAGGAGGGGAATGGAGAAAACTTGAAGCGTGAATCTGCTGGAGAAGCAAGGGAGGAGTTGGAAGAAGCCGTGCTGGGAGAAGGTCGAGGGGAGGAGCCAGTAGGGGCAGCAGGAGCAGGACCTGGAGAAGAGGGAAGAGAAGGGCACACGGCAGAGAGGGAGGGAGGGGCAGAGGAGTGTGAAAATGGGGATGAAGATGCAGAGGAGGGCGCTGTGGAGGAGGGCGTTGGGGATAATTATGACCTGGTTGAGGTGAGAGGTGGCATTGAGGTGAGAGGTGGCATTGAGGTGAGCGGTGGCATTGAGGTGAGCGGTGGCATTGCGGTGAGCGGTGGCACTGACGTTGCCTCTCGCGCTCGTTCTGATTCCTTTCTTTTCATTCCTTGTTCCTCTTTCCTGAACTTCTCCAGACTTTGCTGCAAATTTGCCTGAATACAAAACACTTATATTTAAACTTATACATTTATGTCAGCAAATAAGCATTTGTACATGTCTTGCTACATTCACCTTGTTGCTCCTCTCGATTCCAGCTCTGAACCACCCCTCTGCTCCCTCTCCCTTCACTACCCTGCACCATCCCTCTGTTCCCCCACCCTTCCCAAGCAGCCCCTCGTGGCTCAAAACGGAGGGGAGCAGGACAAGGGGGCAGGGTTGGGGGACGAAGCCAGGGATATCATGCGGGGGGGAGGGGGAGGCGTGGTGGAAAGGGCAGGCGGGGAGCGGAGTGGAGCAGGAGAGGCTGTGGGGAACGACCTGGTAGAGTCTGTGGAGCGATGGGCGCAAGAGGCGGGGCTGTGCGGAGCAGCAGCAGCAGTAGAGCAGGCTGCAGCAGCAGCTAGGCAGGTGCAGAGTGCACTAGTGGAGGGAGAACCCACCAATGGTGAAGAGGCATTCAGGGCGCGGCTGCATGAGAAAATCGACGCCTTGCTGCTGCTCATCCCACCCGACCAGCAGGTGAATCAGACTCGAATGATCAACAAAACGGTCCGCTTTCTCTCTTCTCTGCTGCCCAAGACACAGCAGAGCACCCGTACAGTGCAGCGGATCGCTCCTGAAACGCAGCAACTCAACGGCAACCCCGCAGCCGCAGCACCGCAAATCACCCCTGAATTACATGAGATTACCCTCTCCAACCGCAACCTCCACTACTTTCTCTCACTCGCTCCCACCTACCGCCCCACCCTCCTCCCCTCCCTCGCCTCCCTCTCACTCGACCACTGCTCCTCTGTCTCTCCCCGTGACATTCTTTCCCTCGTCCACCTCCCCTCCCTCACCTCCCTCTCCTTCCTTCAAACCCCCATCGCTCCAGCCGCCCTGTCCCTCATCCAGCCCTTCTCTCGCCTCCACCAACTCGTGCTCGACTGCCCCGGGCCCTCAACGCTGGCCTTCAAAACGGCGCCCTGGCAATTGAAGAACCTGAAAGCGCTGCACTTGAGCCGGGTGACTAACGCAGTACTGGAGCAGGTGGGCGTGCTGACGAGCCTTGAGGTCTTCTCCTGCACGTGCTGTGAGGGGGTGACTTTCACGGGATGGCTTTGCCTGGTCGGGTTGAAACGGCTGAGGCAGCTCTGCGTGGCTCCAGCGGATCTGGACCGTCATGGTTTGAGGATGGACTATCCCAAGGGAAGCTTGCCGGTGGTCTCGCGAGTGTTTGCAAGGCCACAGAAGAAGCAGGGGGGCGTTTATTGGGAGAGAGTTCAAGAACATGCACGCTTGAAACACTTCGAGGGATTGCCGAGCCAAGAAGACGACAGTGGGGTGTGGCATTTGCTGAGCTCGCTGCGAATTCTAAATCACCTGGAGCTGCACGCACCACCGCGCTACAAGTACGCCTACATGACACTCGACGAGTTGAGCCTTCTCACCACTCTCCGCGTCATGGGGGCTTTCCTTGACGATGATGCGTTCAAACGCTTGACTCGTGTAATGTGGCTGACCCACCTCAGCCTTGCTGGCTGCACGTTCGCAACTGACAGCGTGGTGATGAAAATAGCAGCTGCCATGCCGAAGCTCGAGTCCCTGGACCTGTCGGGAACGTCAATCACCCTAAGCTCGACACCATGGACCTGAAACACTTGAAGCAACTGGAGCGCATGACGCTGCAGCGGTGCCGCCATGTGGGCGTGTCGTTTTTGCGGTACCTCTGCCTTGTGCCTCAGCTTAAGGTGCTGGATTTGGGCTTCAACAACATGCCGGCTGATTGGTTGAGGGATATTCTGCAAGGGAAGCAGGTGATGCGGCTGAGTGTGAGGGGATGTGGGTACAAGGAGAAGACTCTGCGTGGGCTTGAGCGGCCTTGGATTGTGATCGACTCGTGATGTGGTGGTGGTTGTTAGTACCAACACCTGTGCTGCATGGCATATGGTTGTATGGTTTATGGCAAACGCAGGGTATGTGGTGTATGGACTAAAGGTGGTAAATGTGGGGCATGTGGTGTAGGGAAAAGGTAGGGCATGTGAGTCAGAGAGACACTAGGCTTATATTTACTAATATGGTAATTTAGCCATGGTGGTATTGTATAATACCGTAAAACTTCTCTCCTCCATATTCCATATCCCGTACTCCACAGAACACAACATTTAAAGCAACAGCACTTGGTCCAACGAAAGCATCAAGAGGATGCCTGAGACATTTGAGCATAAACCAAGGCTCTCAATAGAGAGAATATCACAGGACACATACACAAGTGTCCTGATGGTGTGCATACTCGTGTGTTGGGTGTAAACCCCAGGACACACATGCACCTGCACATACATGCATGGCCCAGAGTGTACACCTGGGAGCAACGGGTCATCAGCCTTTGCTGATGTCCTGTGCTGTCCGCAAAATTGCCTGTCTCGCCTAGCAAACCATAAGCACCTCTTCTCAAGCAATGCTTCAGGCCTATCTGCCACTTCCTCTGCTCCATCAACCCATTGTCCATGGTGAGATAGAAACCCTAACTGCTTATGTGCTGCAAGTGCTGCGCAAGCAAGCCTGGCCTCCTCTGCCACCGGCGAGGCCTTCACTCCCACCCGGCCAGCACCAGCCACGGGGCAATCAATGAGCCACTTTCAGCCGCTTGGCTGCCTGCAAGAAGCCTGTGAGAACCTGAAGCTCGTCCAATTGCTGGCAGAGGGACACCGGGACGAAAGGTACGGAGGGCAAACCACAGAGATAGACAAACGTGAGCATCAACAGAAATGATGCGTTTGAATAAACAAGACAAAAAGGATTGTCATACAGGAGGGAATGAGTGTGCATGGGCATCGCGAGTCCGTACACCCATGCTTTGATACAAGTTATTCCCTATCCATCCATAAGCTCACAATAAAAACAGTTGCCGAACCTGTCAAGCAGTGCCAACCCTATCGACCAATTCCGAACCTACTGACGATTGCCGACGCAATCTACCACCAACACCAACCGTGTCCGTTACAGCTCACTTCTCACCTGCGACATGAAGTGCCGCCCGACGGCCGACAGAAGCTGCTCCTTGGAGGAGTTGGGCCCAACTTCCGCCTGCAGCAACACAGCGGCAGCGGTTTGGATAAAAGCATAGGCAATGAGACGACGACGATGCGAAACGGAGAAAGTCCACTGAATCATCGCCGAATGACGGCGAGCTAATCCGCACAACCAACGACATGACCAACGTGGGAAAGGCTTCGACGGACAATAGAGGGCGTGCCCAGGGTGGGCTTAAACAGCTCGACCCCGCGACGCACACTGACGGCGTTGAAAGTGCAGCACGCAACGAGGAGTGGCCTCCCGAAAGACGCGAACGTGGCGTGTTAGATCACACGCGAAGAAACACCGACTTCGATTAATTTCTACGTCATCTCCAGCCGCCTCGATCCCTTCTTAACCTCTTCTGCTTCAAACCCTACCAGCTTGAAGTGCCGACGGTATCTCTTCAGTGCTGACGTGTGCAGCTTGCTCAGATCCACCGACACTAGCGACGGCTGCTGTGTCTGCGGCGAAGCATACAAATAATCAGGCAGAAACGACAGGAAAACGAAGATGATTATCCTGTGCAACTGACAAGTAGGTCAGATCTGAAGTTCCGAAAGGAGCATGCAGAAAACTTCAGAAAAAAAAAAAAAAAGGATCGGTCGTGGAAACCTAAAGGCGTAAGGCAGTCCTTCAGTTAAAAAAACGGGAAGAAGTAACAAAACCATAGTGAGAGGGGAGACATAAGATGTACTCGGGACAGTCTGCAACAACGGACACATAAACTAACAGAAGGCATGGCCATCACCTACCTTCCCTCCGGAGAAGGGTGAGACATAGAAGAGACTTGACAGAGGTGACGCACCCTATAACAGTACAACGACGAGGATAGCGAAACGGGACAAGGGCACCTAGTAGACGATGGAGATACACGCCACGGGAAGCTAGAGGCTGCAGAGCGCACCGTGTGGCCGTCGCGCATGTCAATCGCGACGTTGTCCGACAATTGCGACAACGGCATCGGTGTTGTCGAAACCGTCACTCCAGTCGTCGTCGTTGCTTCTGAAGCTACTACCGGTGCGGCTCCTGCGGCCTGCCGTCTTTTCGCCCTGGCACCGCCGGCGACTGCAGGAGCCATGTTGATCGAAAGAGGTTTAGTCTCTCTCTGCTTGAGGTTGTCGTTCAGACGAGCTACGCGTCTCGCTAGATCGAGTTGAAAAAGCACTGATCCCCGCGAGGACGATCGTTCAGCGTGACTGCGGTTACCGCGTGCTATCAACCTAGCCTATCGGGCATAGAAGAGGAGAGCTGCGGGAACTAGAAAACTAGAGAACTACTACTGAAACAAAGATACGAAATGGCCTCAAATAGAAGTAGCGGGGGTTGGAGGCGGCGAGAGTGAGGAGGTAGGGGATCGAGGGAAGCGGGGAATGGAACTGGCAGGGGGGAGATATGGGTGGAGGCCAATGGGGGAGCGGATGGCATGCAACGCAACACAAGCCTGGATGGCCTGGTTTGCCTGTTAGGCTCGGTTTGGCCTTGCCTAGCCGATAATCATGGTACGGCTCGAGGCACAAACAGGCCTGTTTGGTGGCCCGGCCTGCCTCGTTTGGTCTTTCGCTTTAGACATATCAAGCCGAAACCTAGGTTCGGGGCTGCTTTGGTGGTTGGGAGGTCGTGCGAAGGTTGAGGGAGGCGAACGGAGCCTGCTGCTTCCTGCTGCTGGTGTGGTGTGGTGCGGTTGTACAGTGTACGTGTTGCTGTTGCTGCCAGTTTGAACTGTAGCGGATGGAAGATGACGGCTTTCTGACAGATAATTTGGGAGACAACTCGTGACGGGGATATCGCGTGCCCGTCGTAGAGCCTCGACTTATCAACGCTGGACATCTGCGACCAGTCAGGGGAAAAGGGGATGTGGGTTCAGCTCAGCAGAAAGGTGGCTGTTCAGCTCCACCCCACTGACGGACTCCGGCTGACTCTGACGTTCACAAACCGCCATTGACAGAACGGAACAGAATGCAGGCCAGCGCTCAGTGCGCGGCAGCTAGTGCAGTTCGGTCCTTGGTTGGGGAACGTATCGTCCAACCTCTTTACCAGGCACCCGAGGCTAGGTTTTGGGTGTTGCAGTGCATTTTATTGCATTTACAGACGGTATACTACGGTTTCGAACGTAGACCCACATGCCCAATCTAACTTGACAAAAGGGGCTTTCTGCGCCTTGTTTCCCGACACTCTGCACGACAAGTCTCGAGGTGTCCGCCAAAATCCCCCCCCCCCCCCCCCCCCCCCATGCTGCGCCTGGCAAATCGTACGTTCGACGTGGCGGCTGAAACTTCAAGGATCGTTGTCCCATCAGCATGGTGATCGTTGTCCCATCTCTAGGGACTTCTACGCCAGTTGCACCAGCGTTCCCAAGTGCCATATAGTTTGGTTATTCATTGAATATTTACTTCACTAACCATTGCTACTTGGCTGTCCTCCCAAAAGCCATTTGATCAATTAAGCAGCACAGTGCACCAAATAAAGCCAACAAAACACATTTTAACGACCATATCCAAAACCAGAAGTGTACCGTGCTTCCTTTCTTCGCTGTCCTGTTTCAGGCCCATGCATCACAATTCCCCCAAACAACCCATTTCCTTCAACCCCACCTCCCAGCTCTCTCACCCCAGACGTATTACCTACCCCTGCTGCTCCAGAACCTAAAGACCCTCCCAATCCTCTCCCCCCTGCTGCCTGGTGGTGCTGCAGCAACAGCATCTGTGCTCGTTCCCTCTCCCTTGCCTCTCTTGCCACCCTCTCCGCTCGCAAAGCCTCTATGCTCTTTTTCCCTCGCTCCGCAGCAGCACCCTTCAGTTCACACCTCATCCCTTCCTCTGCAGCTGCGTCCTCCCGCTTCCTTCGCCCTGTTCCCCTTTCGTTACTGGCCTTCCTCCCCCTTCTTGCTCCTAGCCCCCTGTGTGTCTCCCTCCCCTGCCTCTTCCCCACGATATGCTCCTGGTGTCGGTGCTGCCCACCCCTCTCCATGGATCTATTCCTGCCGCTGTGCCTGCGCCTGCTCCCCTGCCCTCTCCCCACTCGACGATCACTGTCGCTGTCCGAGGAGGAGGAAGATGGACTCTCACAAGGAGAGCGATCAGAGGACAAAAAGCGCCTTTTCTCGTGATGCTTCTTACGATGCTTGCTGGAACGGCGGTGGTGGTGCCGGTTATCATCATCGTCGCTGCTTGCAAGTGATGAGGCGGAAGAGGAGTCTGGTGAATCAAACCGTCGCCTGCTCCGCTGCGTCTTCTTTCTCACTCCACGACTACTGTCGCTGTCCGAGGAGGACGACGAAGGACTCTCAGAGGAAGACCGATCAGCTGCGGAGATTTTCGTTTTGACGCGCTGCTTCTTACGGGGTTTCCTTGAACGGCGGCGGCGGAGGCCGTGGTGGTTAGCATCATCATCGTCGCTGGATGCATGTGAAGTGGAGGAAGAAGAGTCTGGCGAAGCAGACCGCCGCCTTCTGTGCTTCCGCTCCTTCTTGTGCCTCGGACTAGACATGTCCTCATCGTCGTCATCACCAGTGTCGTCTCTATCTTTGTCTTTTGCAGGGTGAATTGGTGCTGGGCGAATGCCATGCAAATCCAGGGGAGGGAAAGAATCAGGCAGAGTCAGAGTAGCCAAACAAGCTCTGAAAAGAACCTCGACAAGGGGAAAAGTAACAACCTATTCACAAAATAATAAAGCAAAACTGAAGGAACTGGGTGTTACAGGCAAGATGAGCATACCTTCTCCAGGTCCAACCCTCTTCACTCTTTCTGAGTCCGACTTTTGAGGCGCCTGAAAACCCACTCTTCGTGAGTCCGTTTTCACCTCTGCTGCTTCAGCAAGTCTTCTCTTCCCCACTCCGCTGCCTCCTGCATCCCCCTTAATCTTCCCCGCCCCTCCTTCCTCCTCCCCCACTGTCAAGTCACCAGCTCGCGCATACCAGGGCTGCTGCCCACCCTTCCCCACCGCTCCGTACCCTAATCTATGCTTCTCCTCCTCCCCCGCCTTGTGCTCTTTCTCCCACACCTCCTGCGCGCGACCGGGCTTCACCGCGTCGCTCGCCTGCGCGCCTGCACCGCACGCTAACGCGGAGAAATCCGCTGAGTCTAAGCCTTCGAAAAGGTTTATGTGACCCGATTTAAGCGAGCCCGCTTGCGGAGCAGAGTCGCGTGTGCTTATATCGAGTGATTCGGCCAATCGGGACGAATCTGCGACGACCACCGCATCTTCCGCCGAAAAATGCGCCGCTTGGTCCTGCGGGGGAAGCAGACGCTCCTGCGCCGCCTGCTGCTGGGGAAGCGGAAGGTGCTGCTGCCGCGCGCGCGCGCGGAGCGTCTGGAGGCGCAACTCGCTGTCGCGGCGGCGCTGCTCTTCCGCCAACGCCTGCTCGCGAGCAGCCTGCTCCGCCTCGTCCTTGCGCACCTTCTCCCGGTTCTCGTAGTTATAGACGTTCCACCGCTTCTGCGGAAGAATGTTCAACCCGCCGTGCCCCCCCATCGCGACCACTTACTCCAGCTACTGTCCCGTTTGTCAATCAGGGGTGGCCGCAAGTGTTAGGGCAGAGTGCAAGCACTGTACGCGTTGTAGGCGACACCGAAGTTCCAGACTGCTTCTACTACTTCCCTCGTACTAGTTGTGATGAAATATAGAGGCCTGTTCAGAAAGTACCTTCTCCCAGTTCTCGTAGTTATACACGTTCCACCGCTTCTGCGGAAGAATTGTTCAACCCGTCGTGCCCTCCCGTCGCGAGAACTTACTCCAGGTACCGTGTTTCTCAAGCGAGGGTGGTCGCACGTGTTACGAGTGCAAACGCTGGGGACTAGGAAGTTTGGTTGCGCGTACCCGATACAGAAATCCAGAACAAGTCTGGTTCCAGGGGTGGCTGGAGGGTTGCATATGATAAGTGCGCGGTATCCGAACCTGCTTGAATCTGCTACTGGGCCATACAGGACAGTAGCAGAAATACACAAGATGCCCAGCCCCTGCACGCGAATTTGCCCTGCCCGCGATGGAAACTCTGCACCCGTGTATTAGGGTACCAGCCAGTTGCACCCCATTTGAAAGCACCTCGAGCAATACGAACCACAAAAACCGAAGTTTGACAGAAGAGACCCATGTCAAACGGTCAACAGCGAGTTACAAAATCTTTTAAAAGCCCTTTTTGCTAAGTGCGAATTGACGAAAGCTTAGCGAAATGCAAGAATCACTTAAGAGCCCTCTTCACAAGGCAACCTTGGGTTAGTCAAACGGGCATCGTGTGTAACACCTCCCGCAGGCATGGTGGTTTGCAGAAACAAATTGTTCGAGGGCAAGGTGGAAAAAAACAAAAAGAGTGGTGGTTGCCAAGTTGCTTCGTCATCTTCGGCAATCTTCGTTCATTTGTTACCGTCCCCTTCTACGATGGTGAACAGCCCGACAGGCCGGCCGGACGGTTTTCCATACCGTCAACCTTGAGCCTTCGAGCGTTCTGCGGCAGTGGCGAGGCAATGGCTTGTGCGCCAACGGAACGCGGCCTCCGCCTTCAAACCACTTCGTCCATCCGCCATTCACCCCAACCCACCAACTACAGTGCATTCTGAACTTCCTACTCTTCCCCACCACATCCGCTTATGCCCCGGCCTTAGGCTCTCCACTCAGCGCTTGTCAACCAGAACAGACCAGACCAGACCAGACCAGAGACAACTAGGACCCAATGTTGTAGCGTCGAGCCCGCGTTATGGTGAGATGCTCATAGCTGCTGCTCTTTCCGTCAGCCTTCTTCCTTATGTGGGTTACAGTTTGCCGCCACTCGTTCGGTGGTTAATGTGAATTTGATCCTTCTTTTGACCTAAACGCGAATCGTTACATTCTACCATTCTCTTCTCCATTCCGTTGCCATAGGCGCTCCCCTAGCCACTTCGTTACTTGCCGTCCCCTTAGTCTTCTTCCGGTACGTCCGGTACGCTTAGCTGAGAGCTCGCAAGTGCGCCATTACTCATCCCCTTCGCCGCGTTTCTTCCCCTCCCCCGCTCGTACCCCTTCGTCAACCTAGCTTCCGCGTGTGCTCTCCGTAACGTTCCCACACCGCGCATCTCGTCCCGCATCAGCCGCCGCCACTGCATGGCATGGCCGCATGAGCTCATGCACCCCCACCCCCACCCCCACCACCGACCTGCGCGCGCACACGCTAAGACCACTCGCCCCCACGCCATGTCACGCCAACACGAGCCAAGTCCACATGTCATGTCGCGGCAACACGTGAGAGCATACCACGAGGCGCAGAGGCCGCACCCCGCGCACGGCTCGTCCGCCGCCGTGCCCGTCACGGGCGGCGAGCGCGCCGCTGCGGCGGCGGCGCGCGCAGGCGGAGCGGAGGCCGCCGCAAGGCCCGCGGCGGGCAATCTGGAGAGCTTCCTCGCGCACGTCACCCCACACGTCAAACTGCGCTTCCTCCCACAGGTACCTCCCCCCCCCCCCCTTTTCTCTCCCGCAGGTACCGCCCTCTTTCTTTCTTTCCCCAGGGAACTCTCCCCTGCTCCCTTCCCCATATACTACCTTCCCTCTGTCCCCCGCTCATCTCCCCGCCTCTGCACTCCGCGCGCCTCCCTCCTTCCCCACCCTCCCCCCTCCCCCCCTTCCCCGCAGGACTGGTGCGACGAGCACAGCCACGGCGCGCGCGCCAAGCAGCCCCCCAGCGCGCCTCCCGCGCCGTTCTTCGCGCTGAGCGACCTGTGGGACGCGTTGGAGGAGTGCAGCGCGTACAGCGCCGCCGTGCCGCTGCACCTACCCCCCACGGGCGCGCCCGCCACGCAGCACTACGCGCCCTCCATCTCCGGGCTGCAGCTCTTCTCCCGCCTCCCTGCGGGCCCCCCCGCGGGCCTCCCCGCGCCCAGGGGGGCCCCTGCGCCCGCGGCCCCCCCCGCCCGCGCCTGCACGCGCGCAGCCCGCTGGAGCAACCCAGCCTAGCGTCGTCCCCCCTCTCCCCGCACTCCCCCCCCCACTCCCCCCACTCCCCCCACTCCCCGCACTCCCCCCACTCGCCGCCGCCGCCGTCCCCCTGGGAGGCGTATGTGGAGGAGGGCGGCAACGGGCGGTGCGAGGACGGCGCGGAGGCGTGGTGCTGCGACTGCAGTGGCGGGCGGCCGCTGCTGGAGTTCTTTGAGCGCGCACCGCCTCACTGCCGCCCGCCGCTCTACACCAAGGTGTGTGCCTAACTGACACATGCACCGCCACACTGCCCCGCGCCCCTCCCTGTGTGCGCCACTGCCTTGCCTTGCATGCCCCTCTGCGGCAGGCAGCAGGGCTGGAGCGTAGAGTGAGCCTTTGAGAGAAGCCAAACTCGATTCTGTGCCGCTGCTCACTGTGTGCCGCTGCTCACTGTGTGCCGCTGCTCACTGTGTGCCGCTGCTCACTGTGTGCCCTCCTTGGGTAATTCCCCCCCCCCCCCTCCCCCACACACACATGGCAGGTGGTGGAGCTGGAGCGGGAGTGCGGTGCTGAGCTGAGCCGCACCACCACTGGATTCTGTGCCACTGCTCTGCTCTGCTCTGCTCTGCTCTGCTCTGCTCTGCTCACTGTGTGCCCTCCCTCCTTGTGTATTTTCCCCTCCCCACTCATGGCATGGCCCATGGCGGCAGGTGGCAGAGCTGGAGAGGGAGTGTGCGGTGCTGAGACGACCCAAAACTCGATTTCATGCCGCCGCTGCTCACTGCGTGCCGCTGCTCACTGGCCTCCCTCCTTCCTTGTGCATTTCCCCCCACACACATGGCAGGTGGCAGAGCTGGAGAGGGAGTGTGCGGTGCTGAGACGCACTTCCAGCTTGCAGCTGCATCCGCGCAGCTGGATCGCCATCGCCTGGTGAGCAGAGCACCTTTCCTAATATTTTACCTGAACATCATAGTTGCTGCCATTTCAAGTCATGGCATCCAACTGGGGCCCACTCGAGCTGCCAGCTGCATCCGTGCAGTTGAATCGCCATCGCGTGGTGTGTGTGCCTGCCCGCCCCCTTGCACTTGCTGAGGAAAAAGGGGGCTAGCAACCCCACCTTACTGCACTCTGCCAGGCACTGTCCCTTGTGCCACATTGTGCCGCCGCCTCCCCTACTTCATTCACCACACCTATCACAGTCTCTGCACTGCACCCGCCCCTTCCCTGATTTCTCTGTCTCCCCAACACAACAGCGCCCTCATTCGCCGCCCGCACCCACACCCATGTTCTGTGCTGTGCCCGCACCCACACCCATGTTCTGTGCTGTGCCTGCTCCCACCCGTCTCATCCCACTGCCCCCACCCACGTGCCCATCCCCCCTGCAAGCACAGGTACCCCGTGGTACAGCATTTCCTCAGCCTTGGCACTGTCCCTTGTGCTCCCCCCCCGTCTCATCCCCCTGCCCCCACCCACGTGCCCATCACCCACCCACATGCCCATCACCCACGTGCCCATCACCCACGTGTCCATCACCCACCCGCATGCCCATCACCCACGTGCCCATCCCCCCTGCGTGCACAGGTACCCCGTGTACAGCATTCCCACGGCCGCCACCACGCGTGACCTCGCCGCCTCCTTCCTCACCTTCCACAGCCTCTCCTCCCCTCTGCCCTCCTCCTCCTCCTCCGGTCAGCCCCTTGCCTCATCTATCAGCCCCTATCAGCCCCTATCAGCCCCTGACCTATCAGCCCCTGATCTATCAGCCCCTATCAGCCCCTATCAGCCCCTATCAGCCCCTATCAGCCCCTATCAGCTCCTATCAGCCCCTATCAGCCCCTATCAGCCCCTATCAGCCCCTATCAGCCCCAATCAGCCTATATCAGCCCCTATCAGCCCCTATCAGCCCCTATCAGCCCCTATCAGCCCCTATCAGCCCCTATCAGCCCCTATCAGCCCCTCTCAGCCCCTATCAGCCCCTATCAGCCCCTATCAGCCCCTATCAGCCCCTATCAGCCCCTATCAGCCCCTATAAGCCCCTATCAGCCCCTATCAGCCCCTATCAGCCCCTATCAGCCCCTATCAGCCCCTGATCTATCAGCCCCTGATCTATCAGCCCCTATCAGCCCCTATCAGCCCCTATCAGCCCCTATCAGCCCCTATCAGCCCCTATCAGCCCCTATCAGCCCCTATCAGCCCCTTTCAGCCCCTCTCAGCCCCTCTCAGCCCCTATCAGCCCCTATCAGCCCCAATCAGCCCCTATCAGCCCCTATCAGCCCCTATCAGCCCCTATCAGCCCCTCTCAGCCCCTATCAGCCCCTATCAGCCCTTATCAGCCCCTATCAGCCCCTATCAGCCCCTATCAGCCCCTATCAGCCCCTATCAGCCCCTATCAGCCCCTCTCAGCCCCTATCAGCCCCTGATCTATCAGCCCCTATCAGCCCCTGATCTATCAGCCCCTATCAGCCCCTATCAGCCCCTATCAGCCCCTATCAGCCCCTATCAGCCACTATCAGCCCCTATCAGCCCCTGATCTATCAGCCCCTATCAGCCCCTATCAGCCACTATCAGCCCCTATCAGCCCCTGATCTATCAGCCCCTATCAGCCCCTATCAGCCCCTATCAGCCCCTATCAGCCCCTGATCTATCAGCCCCTATCAGCCCCTGATCTATCAGCCCCTATCAGCCCCTATCAGCCCCTGATCTATCAACCCCTATCAGCCCCTATCAGCCCCTATCAGCCCCTTGCCTGATCTATCAGCCCCTTGCCTGATCTATCAGCCCCTTGCCTGATCTATCAGCCCCTTGCCCAATCTATTAGCAGCCCCTGACATTGCCGCGCCCCTTTTTCAACGCTGTAAAGAGATCTTGGATGCTGTCTTGTGCCGATTCCCTACTTGTGCTCCCTCCCAAGCTGCATCCCTCATTCTCTTTCATGCTCATCATACATGCTTGCATGTCAAAGTAGCTCTTCTATTTCTTCCATATTCCTGTACCTACCTGCTCTCTCTCTCTCTCTCTCTCTCTCTCTCTCTCTCTCTCTCTCTCTCTCTCTCTCTCTCTCTCTCTCTCTCTCTCTCTCTCTCTCTCACACACACACACACACACACACACACACTCTCTGCATCCCAGGTTCCTGCAGCCTCTGTAGAGCCAGATTCTGGATCGCGCCGCCCTCCTTGCCCGTCTTCCAATCCGCCAAGCACTTGCCCGGCCGCACATCATCGGAATCAGCTGACGGTGCGAGCGAGGGGAGGCAACGGGGGGTTTTCACGGCGCCCCTGGTGCCGTTTGGCTTTGCGGGGTACAAGACGTGGGGGACAGTGTGGTCGGACCGGGGTGCTGTACGGGGCCTGGAGGTCGCAGCCACGCAATGGCTCAGGCAGATCGATGCCAACCTGCCCGACCATGCCTTCTTTTCCAGGCAACGATAGCCGGAAAGAAGAGAGTAACGTGTTCTGTTGCACATTTATTGGTGCTTTTTATGTTTAACAAGTGAAGGACTGATAAGAATGAGGGCATACTGGATATGTACAGTAGCAGTCCATAACCTCTATTACACAACCGAATCTAGCCTACAAAAAACCGTGCAATTTTTGTTAGAATGGAGGAAAAGGGTGACTAGAATGGGAATGTACAATGAAACCATACTAATCCTTTGCTAGGATTTAGAATATAACATCTTGAGGCCTCAGGGGCCCTGCACATCCCATGGGCAGAGCTGACGTTAGAAAAAAAAATATTAGTTTACTGAAATTTACCCCCATTTTTTCCCCCCTCAACCCTGACAGCCGCAAAATGGCTACCTGCAACACAAATTTTGAGTTATTCTTTTCTAGCATGCGTGTCAATGCTATTTGTTGTCAGAATCCCAGCCACTAACCACTGGGATAAAAGGGCTTGTTTGTGTAGCGGGTGAGTGCGCCCATAACCCCCCAGGCCGCCGTGCCTGTAACCCTTCCCTAGGATCAATCGGGGATCACCAGTGGACCTCTGACACCCCCCCGCACTGGGATGCCCGAGGTGCACACACCGGGATTCGAACCCGAGACCTTCGCTCTGATAACATGTCAGAATCCCAGCCACTAACCACTGGGATAAAAGGGCTTGTTTATGTAGCGGGTGAGTGCGCCCATAACCCCCCAGGCCGCCGTGCCTGTAACCCTTCCCTAGGATCAATCGGGGATCACCAGTGGACCTCTGACATTTGTAATATCTACACTGAGATATTGGTTTGGTTATGATTAAAAAGGGTCCAAAGCCACCAAGCCCCCGCATTTCTCGGTTTCCCCACCTGATGCCTGATTGAGCCCCTCCCGGTTGCCTTGTGAAGGGGGCGTATAAGCTGTATCGACCAGTTCGCAAAAGTTTAGTCAATTCGCAGCTAGCTAAAAAGAACTCGCAGGTGCTTATATAAAGGATCTGTAACCTTATCCGTTGACATTTTGACTTCAGTTGTTAAGTTTTGTTATATACCCTGCTTGCTGTGTGTTCTAGTGTAGCTACAGTGGTGGTGCACCAATGTGCTCACCTTTCTTTGCTATATCTTGTAACCTTGCTGTAGTGAACCTCACCTTCCTGTTTCTCTCGCTCACGCTACCCCAAACCCTAAGGCTACTATTCTGACATGGTATCAGAGCGAAGGTCTCGGGTTCGATTCCCGGTGTGTGCACTTCGGGCATCCCAGTGCGGGGGGGTGTCAGAGGTCCACTGGAGATCCCCGATGATCCTAGGGAAGGGTTACAGGCACGTCGGCCTGGGGGGTTATGGGCGCACTCACCCGCTATATAAACAAGCCCTTTTATCCCAGTGGTTAGTGGCTGGGATTCTGACATGGTACAGAGCTGGTTCTTTCCCGGAACCTTCTCTTTTTTTTAAGAATCATGGGCCCGCCCGTACTACAGCGCGAAATGCGCTATTTTCTTCGTCCCGTCGCGCCCTGCGCCCGTCTGATTCGTCGCCCCGCGGCCCCCCATTTCGTCGCCCCGCGGCCCCTGATTCGTCGCCCCGCGGCCCCCCATTTCGTCGCCCCGCGGCCCCCGATTCGTCGCCCCGCGGCCCCCCGTTTCGTCGCCCCGCGGCCCCCCCCCGTTTCGTCGCCCCGCGGCCACCCGTTTCGACGCGCCGGGGCCCCCCGTTTCGTCGCCGCGGACGCCAGCGCCGGCGGGCGCCAGCACCAGCATGGACGCCAGCGCCCGCGCCAGCCCGGACCGCAGGCGCCAGCGCGAGCGTGGCCCGTCAGCGCGGACGCCACCACCGCGGCCAGCCGCTCGCGCCTGCGCACCAGCCAGCGCCACCGCCAGCGCCAGCAGCAGCTACCGCCGCCCCGCCCCCCCCCCCCCCCCCCCCCCCCCCCCCCCGCCCGCCCTCCCTTCCGCTGCTTCCGTCGTGGGGAGGGAGGAGGGGGAGATGTGTGGGTGGCGTGTGTGAGCTGCCTGCAGCCCGTCCCTCCCCTCTCTCTTACTGCAGGGATTGTCGCCGTAGAGAAGGGGGGGGGGGGAGAGAAGTGCAGAAGGTGAGGGGGTGGTGATAGTGAAGTTGACTGGAGTGTGAGGGTGAGCATTGGGGGGATGGCAGATTCATGGAGTGAGGTTAAAGGGGGGTGGTTGAGTTGAGTTGAGTTCTGAAGGTTCTTAAGAGGGTCCGCCGCTCCTGGCCCCCCACCTTCTGAAGGTTCTTAAGAGGGTCCGCCGCTCCTGGCCCCCCACCTTCTCTCCTTTTCCCTCACTCCTCCCCAACCCCCTTTGTAAACGGAGGTTCGTAAGCGGGTCCGCCGGTCCTGGCCCCCCACCTCCTCTCCTCATCCCTCTCTCTCTTCCCTCCTCTCCTCTCCTCTCCTCTCCTCTCCTCTCACCTCCTCCTCCTTCCTAACCTCTCTACCCTCTTCCGCTGCGCCACGTGTACCTGTACTAGTTATCACGGCAAGCAGGTTAAGGGGGTGTGTTAAGTTTTGTTATATACCCTGCTTGCTGTGTGTTCTAGTGTAGCTACAGTGGTGGTGCACCAATGTGCTCACCTTTCTTTGCTATATCTTGTAACCTTGCTGTAGTGAACCTCACCTTCCTGTTTCTCTCGCTCACGCTACCCCAAACCCTAAGGCTACTATTCTGACATCAGTCTCTTCAGTTTGACTTCGGTCTGTTCGTTACTATTGGTTCATAACCACGCGACGCGCTTGTAACGTGGGTGCAACAGGCTGGGGAAAAAACCTCGGGTGCAGCGTTTCCATCCGGTGCAGAGCAAATTCGCGTGCATGGGGTGGGCATCAGCTGTACTTGAGATTCTGAAGTTGAGAAACGCGTTAGCAGCAAAATTGGTGGCAGAGGCACGTAGCCGTACTGGAACGTATTGCGTCGTTTGGAACCTCGGTCGTACACATAAATGCCAATTTGAACCCAAGGCTTTTCATACGCCATGATCACCATCCTTTGTGGCGTGAATAGCGGTGGTAGAGGTGAAACGGATAAACCGTACTGAAACGCATTGCGTTGTTAAGCACCTTAGTCGTACGCATGAAATCCGATTGGAACCCACGATTCTTCATGTGCCTTGATCTGGATACTTTCGCGACACCACACCTCTGAAACATCTCATTCATCACATTCCACCTCCCGATCACATTTGTTTCAACCCTACCTGTCAAACCAGTTTTCCTTTAGGGTGGGTCCAAAAAATACGTGATTGACTACACCGTACCCAACCATTATAGCACTAAAACAGACCTCTCTAGATCGTATCAAGCCTTTTCCAGCCGCAATCGGACGTACTCCCTGGATAACCATCATGGCAACGTTTTTCCGCATCGCGAACATTGTCCGCGCCATGCTGGTGTTGGCGCTGGCTCTTCTCCTCGCATCCCACGGTGAGTTGCGCCTCTTTCCCGCCTTGCCCAAGCGTTCCAATACTATCCATGTTTGTCCCGTGTTACCAGTATGCAGCCGTACATAGTAGCACCTCCGTTCTATCGGTTTCAGACCTACTACTTGGTTCCCGTTGGCATCTCCGTCGGGTAATGCCGATGTGTTGGAACTTAGGCGGTTTATTTTATTTGAAATTAACATTCTTACCACAGTTCCATTGGCGGCGGGGAGAAAGACAAGGGCGGCGGATTTCGCGGAGTGGTATCAAACTCGCGGCGAGACGTGCGACGTGTTGCTGAAGCGGTACTACAGGGGCCCGCAGTTCCAATTCGCGGCCCTCAACAACGGCCGTCGCTGCAAGGACCCTATCGCAAAGGACACGACTATCCGGGTTGCGTGAGCAGCGAGCGCGCTGATGACGACCCAATTTTTTGAAACTCATGTTATTCGTAACCCGAAAATCTGGCGGGATCCACCGTCGTGTGTACGGGACGACAACCTGCCAGTGGGAGGTGATAGCTGAAGATGGTGGCTGGCTTTGTTGTAGCATAGTTGCACTTTATCATGTTGATGTATACTCTAGGTACTGCATCTTCCATTAGGACGCCGCTGTTAGTGAAGCTACCTCAGTACCGTGTGCTGTTGATATACATGTCTTTAGCAACGAACCGACGATGCAAGTCTCTGCCCAAAATTCTGGTAGCATTTTATCCACAGCTCTCATGTCGGATCATTGCGAATTTGCACAAACACAACTTGGCAATACAGTATGTGGTCTACCTACCCTGCACATGTCCTGGTTTTGTTGCACTCATCTGAAAAATTATGATACCAAAGCCTTACTGCTCTGTACCATTGAAAGGTGACATTCACCTGAAGCTTATTCTTGGTTTTGGAAAAACAAGGCCTACCGTACCAGTAGTTTGCACTGCCGGATATTCGGTAGGGCTTCTAAGAAATTGAAGGGACGATGTTGGAATTGAAAGGGACCATCTTGGTGTCAGAATCTCAGGCAGGAATGATGAACTAACAGCATGCAGGAGTACAAGTAGGAAACCCTAATTTGGTTGTACCCCATATGGGCTACCCCACTACAGCCTAGACAATATGCAGCATATATGTTTGACACACCCCCATAGGCAAAGTGGGGGAGAACAAGGGGTCACACGACCAGTCAAGAGACGCAAAGCAAGCTCAGGGTGGATCTCAACGTCACCACACATTCTGAGCACAAGCAAAGGGCCGCAAGGCCAGTCCACATGCAGAGATATATATAAGCAACAAGAGCAGTACAGTGATCAATACCTAGCAAGAGCAAGCATGCAGGTATAAATATAGAGCACAGTACACACAAAAGACTACAGCAAGTGTGGAAACGTAGGCACAAGGCCTAACAAAGTACAAAAGCGCTGATGATCACCAGACGGAAGTGCCTTGGTGAATATATCAGCAGTGTTGGCCCTAGTGGCCACGTGTGCAAGTCGAAGCTGACCACGCTGCTGCAGCTCTCGAGCCAGAAAGTACCGCAGAGCGATGTGCTTCGTTCTGTGCTCCAGTCTGTGCTCCTCACACAAGGCAATGGCAGCCTTGTTGTCAACGTACAGCACTGGAGGAGAACGAGGCCGCTCTCCCAGGTCGGTCAGCAGGTAGGTGAGCCAGCGTAACTCCTGAGCAGCCATGGCGGTGGCGTAGATCTCAGCCTCACAACTGGAGCTGAGAACAGAAGACGAGCGAGTAGAACGCCAAGAAACAGAACCAGAGCCAAGGCTGAAAGTGTAACCCTGTGACGACCGCTGCGTAGCCTGGTCGTCAACCCAAGAAGCGTCTGAGTGCCCAGTGAGGACCACCTCTCGCCGTCCTCCAAGCACGAGCCCCATGCCCGATGTACTGCACAAGTAGCGCAGTACCCTCTTCGCAGCATCCCAGTGCACCTTTCGGTGCCGACCAGGAGCCACGTAGCGAGCCAGAAGGCCAAGAGGGTACGCAAGGTCAGGACGAGTGCAAGTCATCAGGTACATGAGGCAGCCCACTAGCTCTGGGTAAGGACCACTCGGCTCTACGGACTCATCCGAAGGCAGAGCTGAGAGCGAGTGACCTATAGCCAGAGGAGTGGCCTGTGCTGAGGACCAGGTGAAGCCGAAGCGCTGAAGGACCTGCTGCACCATGTGTGACTGAGTCAGTGTGATGGTGCGGCGTGCTCGGTCCCGGGTGATCTGCAAGCCAAGGTAGCTGCGCAGCTCACCCAGGTCTGTGCACGTGTGTCTCTTCTACAGCTCGGACTTCACCAGGACGAGGGCCTCAGTGTCAGCAGTAGCAAAGACCAAGTCGTCGACGTACACGAGGATATAGAACGGCGGCAGTGAAGTGTCGGTGCGTAGAAACAGTGAAGGGTCAGCAGTCGAAGGCGCAAACCCAAGAGCCGCAAGGGTAGTCCTCAGTGTGTCGTGCCACTCACGGGGTGCCTGGCGGAGACCGTAGACTGGCCGGCGGAGGCTCCACTGGGTACCAGGATGGAACGACCCAGTGAAGCCAGGTGGGCGGCGCAGCCAGATCTCCTCGTGCAGGCTGCCCTGCAGGAAAGCTGTGCTGAAGTCAAGGGAGTGAAGCTCGTAGTCACGCTGAGCGGCAACGTGCAGCAGCACCCGAAGAGTAGTCATCTTCGGGGTGGGGGAGAAGGTCTGGAAGAAGTCAACTCCCTCTCGCTGACTGAAGCCTCGAGCAACGTAACGCGCCTTGAAGACAGGCGGAGAATCTGGCGGCCGCTTCACCCTGAAAATCCACATGCCATCGACGATGTTCGCCCCGGGAGGGGGAACCTCATCGACGTAAGTGCCTGTGGACTTCCAGGATGCCATCTCTGCGTCCATGGCTGCCTGCCACTGAGAGGAGTAGGGACCCGCGATCGCCTCAGCGTAAGAGCGCAGGGTCGGGATGTCTATAGCATCCGGGTCTCCCTCAGGGGCAAGCAGCATGGCCACGAGATGAGGCGCAGCGGCTGCAAGAGACTCAAGGTCCTCGTGCCTGTCCTCAAGGACGTCCGTGCCAAGGGCACACTCACCCCCGACGGACGGAGGACAGACAGACTCAGACTCAGCAACAAGACTAGCAGCGTAGTCTAGACGACAGGCAGCAGCAAAGTCAACAAGCTCAGCGACCAGGGCAGACGCAGCAGCAGACTCAAACGACGGGTCAGTGACAACAGTGGCTAGCAGACGCGTGACAGTAGGGTGCTCAGCACGAAACCGGTCAGACTCAGGGTCCGCGACGTCAGGTAAAGAAGACGCAGGGGGAGACGGAAGAGGAGTACGCTCCGGAGTAGGGGACCGACGCAGGGCTACAAGGCGTGTGCCGGGGACAGCCGGCTGACGCGGACGAGGAACACGACGACCGGTACGACTAGGACGAACAGGCGAGACTGGACGCGACGCAGGCTCACGACGCTCAGCAAGACTACCTGTCTGCTCAGTGTAAGGAGAAGGAGCAGGCAGCGGTGAGCCAGGCTGTAACGGAAGACCAGTAGACGACGGGAGAGTAAGAACCTGACGAAGAACAGAGTCAGGCGGCGGCAGAGACGACGGAGACGGCGGAGCGAAGAACAGTCGTGGCGGCGCAGCTGCACCAGTACCGGCAGCTCCAGCAGCTCCAGTACCTCCAGCACCTCCAGCACCTCCAGCAGCTCCAGAAGCTCCAGCAGCAGAACCGACACCTCCAGGCCCAGGGTCTCCAACCCCAGTGCCTCCAGCAGCAGCACCCCCAGAACCAGCACCACCAGTCCCAGGGTCTCCAGCCTCCACGTCTCCAGCAGCAGCACCCCCAGAACCAGCACCTCCAGTCCCAGGGTCTCCAGCCTCGGTGTCTCCAGCAGCAGCACCTCCAGACGCAGCACCCCCAGCCCCAGTAGCTCCAGTACCTCCAGTACGAGCACCTCCGGGACCAGCGACTCCAGCACCTCCAGTAGACAAAGTACCAGCACCACTCCTAGCTCCAGGGACGTCAGCAGAAGTACCTCCAGCAGTAGAGCCCCGGGCTCCAGCAGCGCGACCCTGACGGCGACCGTACCAGTCGTGCAGCTGCTGTGAGGTGAGAGGCACACGTGGACGAAGGCTCCAAGGAGACCGCGCAACAGCAGACTCTGAACCCTCAGCGCCAGCACCCTCAGCAGCTCCAGCGCCACCAGCACCAGGACCTCCAGCAGCTCCAGAACCTCCAGCGCTCGCACCCTCAGCAGCCCCAGAACCACCAGCTCCAGCGCCACCAGCACCAGGACCTCCAGCAGCTCCAGAACCTCCAGCGCCCGCACCCTCAGCAGCCCCAGAACCACTAGCTCCAGCACCTCCAGACCCCTCACACGCAGGCTCAGCACCTCCAGGCTCCACACTCTCAAGCTCCGCACCCCCAGGCTCAGCACTCCCAGCAGTACCACCCCGAGCAGGACCACCCCCAGTAGGACCTGAGTCACCAGTGACCTCGACCGGCGCAGGGAAGGGAGGAGGGTCTACCTGAGACACACCTGAAGGAGCAGGACCGGGAGCGGGGAGGGGGTCTACCTGGGGAGCACCTGGAGCGAGGAAGAGCGGCGGGGGAGGGAGAGGGGCAGTGCGGTAGGGGAAGAGACGGTAAAAGGGAACCGACTCATCGAACGTGACGTCCTGAGACGCAAAGACACGGCGCGAGGTGGGGTGGTAAAACTGCCAACCAGGCGCGTCAGGGACAAAGCCAAGGAAGACACAGGGAACTGCACGGGCGGAGAGCTTGTCCGCGGTGGTATCGCGGACAAAGGCACGAGCACCCCAGACCCGGAAACGCGACGCATCGCCAACCTTCCCCGTCCACAGCAGTGTGGGCGAGGTCTCCGGCAAGGAGACACGGGGCCAGAGGTTGAGCTGATGCGCGGCGTACCGGACCGCAAACGGCTACAGAAAATGGGGGGCAGCCGCATGGATCATGGAGGTACGAGCGACCTCCATGACTAAGCCAATGCGGCGCTCAGCAACCCCATTCTGCTGCGGAGAGTCCGGAAGCGTGAACGACTGGGTGATGCCGTGCTCCGCACAGAAGGCTGCCAAGAGGTCTGAGGAGAACTCACCACCTCTGTCAGAGTGCAGACGCGGGACAGGAAACTCCGTCCCGAACCGCTCGCGGAGCTGGAGACGGGCAGCGCGGATCCAAGGGATCAAAACAGCAGGGACCTCCCCCTTGCTGCGCAGGGGAAAGACCGTGGTGTAACGCGTGTAGTCGTCAACAACCAGCAGGAAGTACCGCTCGTGGCCCTGTCCACGGACGCGGGCGGGGCCCCACACGTCCAGGTGGAGAGTCTGCAGGGGAGCCTCTGTGGGAGGGAACGAGGAGGAGTGAGGAGCGGCGCGCTGCCGCCCCTCGACACAAGGAATGCAGGGCGGCGCAAGCGAGGGAGGCAGGGCAGGCAAAGACCTGGGAAGACCAGAAACCAGGAAGCGAGAGTGCATGCCACGAAGGCGCTGCACCGAGGGGTGACCAAGGCGGTGGTGCCACAGGAGGGTCTGGTGCGACAAAGCGCGACACTCGCAGGGGGCCGTCGGCTGACCTGACGCAGACGCAGACGCAGCTACCTGAGGGGACTCAGTGGTCAGGGTGTACAGACTCGAGCCAGGCGCACGGGAAAACGTGGCCAGGTGTCGGCCGGTCCGAGCACACGTACAGTGAGTCACTCGCTGACTCGCAGGAGTGAACTGGTGCACCCCCCTATCCTGGAGGTCAGCTCCACTCACCAAGTTCGTAGAGAACGAAGGGAGGTAAAGACCTGACAGCAAGCCAGACGGGGCGGCCGGACACGGTAGAACCGTGGAGTAGTGGGCAAGGACCGGACCCCCGGAGGGGTCCGCCAGGGAGACTGGAACCGGCCGACTAAGCGGCGTGAGTGTGGTACAGTCGCGAAAGAAGGAGCGGGAAGCACCTGAGTCAAGCGTGAAGGTGTACAAGGCCGCAGCAGGCGCAGACCCAGAGAGAGCAGACTCACCAGCACCTGGAGCAGGAGACGTACCGGCACCTAGAGCAGCAGCCTCACCAGTACCCAGAGGAGGAGACGCACGAGCACCTAGGGCAGCAGCCTCACCAGTACCGGGAGCAGCAGGCGCTATACCAGGGTCAGGCGGGACGCACAGGTAACAGGCACGGTCAACACTAGTAGGCAATGCATACATGGCAGTGAGAATAGCATCATAGTCAGGAGCAAAGATATCTACCCTCTGTCCAAGCAGCTCCAGCCAGTCGGGGAGCTCAGCCTCGTCGCCAAACACTGTACGCCAGTCGTCGCTCAGACGGGCGAAGCAGCGGGACTGTGTGTGACCAAGCGTCCCGCAAGGCTGACCAACCCGATCACCTGTGCGAATGACGTACTGGCAGCGAACTGTACGCGTAGACCTGCTAAACTGAGCGTACCACTCGTGGAGCTGCCGGGACGTAAGTGTCTCGCGTGGACGCCGCTGCAGCTGCAGCTGGCCACTGCCAGACGCTCCCAACTGACCAGCTCCAGGGGGACAGCTACGACGGCTACCGCGACAACCCCAGCTAGTATACCACTCACTAAGCTGCTGGGGCGTGAGAGACTCACGCGAACGTCGCTGGAGCTGCATATGGCCACCTGCCAGTAGCAGTAGCAGCAGCAGTAGCGCGGGCAGGGCAGGCGCGGCAGGCCGACAGGCAGGCAGGCAGGCAGGCAGACAGACAGACAGGCCGGCAGGCAGGCAGGCAGACAGGCCGGCAGGCAGGCAGGCAGGCAGGCAGGCAGGCAGGCAAGCAGGCAGGCAGGCAGGCAGGCAGGCAGGCAGGCAGGCAGGCAGGCAGGCGCTCACCAAAGGCTGGAAGAGCAGGCGCTCGCCGGGCGAGCAGGGTCGGCGCTCGATAGGCGGCGACAGCGGGGCCGGGTCGAGTCAGCGGCAGAGCAGGGCCGGGTCGTGGCAGCGGCAGGGCAGGGCCGGGTCGTGGCAGCGGCAGGGCAGGGCCGGGTCGTGGCAGCGGCGGGGCCGGGTCGTGTCAGCGGCAGGGTGGGGCCGTGGCGGCGGTAGGGTGGCGCGAGCCGCTGCTGCTTGGGGCCGCGCACTGGCGGGTAGGGCGCGGCGCGGGCCGCGCGGACGGCGCGCAGCGCGCTGCGGGCCGCGGACGCGCCGCGCGGGCGTGGGGCGAGCTGCGCGGGGCAGCGGCGGGCCGCGCGCGCGTCGCGCGGGCTCGGGACGGGCTGCGCGGGGCAGCTGCGGGCCGCGCGCGCGTCGCGCGGGCTCGGGACGGGCTGCGCGGGGCAGCTGCGGGCCGCGCGCGCGCCGCGCGGGCTCGGGACGGGGTGCGCGAGACCGTGTGCGGGACGCGACTCGGCTGTCGAGGCGCGATTCGGGCAGGAGAGGGCGACCCGCGGGGTAAAAACGAGGCAGTGAGTGAAAATTAGGGCTATGTGCGAAGCAGCAGCAGACAGCTCAGACAGTAGACAGTAGGCAGACAGTGCGCGCAGTGCAGCACGTCGTAGGTGCAGTGACAAGCAAAGTCGTGGGGTAGCGGTAGGTGGGCCCGAAAAAAAAACGGTCCTACGGACCTACTGCTCTGAAACCATGTCAGAATCACAGGCAGGAATGATGAACTAACAGCATGCAGGAGTACAAGTAGGAAACCCTAATTTGGTTGTACCCCATATGGGCTACCCCACTACAGCCTAGACAATATGCAGCATATATGTTTGACACTTGGTATCTCTGGATGACACAATATGGTAATGCTCATATGCAAATACATTTCCAGAAGCGAGTTGATAGACAACGTGTTTGTATGCCTGCAAGGATCGCAGGGGGGTGGTGAGTTGAGTGCCTGTGAGAGCATATGGTACATGCTAACATGCATGCAAACGCTGTGAACCCACATGAGAGTGTGTCAATGAGAGGGGCGTGGGTGTGAGTGAGTGCATGTGAAGGTGAGTGTGAATGCATGCGCAAGTATGAGTGTATGTGATAGCACACCAGCGAACCAGTTATCAGTGATCAGCCAAGCTTTGCTTGCAGTGCACACACCCACGATCGCAGCAGCGAGGACCATGGGGCACAGGGGAAGGCAGAGAGCAGGCAGACTGCCACCTGGAAGGAACAAGGAGCAGGGAGGTGACAATGAGGGAGGTGACAATGAGAGAGGTGACAAGGGGAGAGAGGAGAAGAATGAGAGTACATTATGCATCCCTCACCACCCATGCCATTCAAACTGGTCTTAAAGTCACAAGAACCAACTCACCCCTCACACATGCCATATAGGGTTCCGTGACTTGGCATCCCCCACCACACATGCACTCTTGGGGTTATGAGAAGACTCATCCCATCACACACTCAATCGCCCAAAGTTGCGGCCCTTCTTACCACCGCTGCTGCTGCTGCACATGTGCTCCTCGTTTCTCCCCTCCCATTCCTCTCCTCACCTGCCACGCCACGCGCCTCACAGCCCTCTACTCGTGCCCTGCCAGGCACTTCACCACCACTGCTCCCTTTCGCACCCAACTCAAGAATCACCTCCTTACACATATCCTCCCTGTTCCCTCTTCCCATCCCTCTCCTCACCTGCCAGGCCACGCGCCTCACAGCCCTCTCCTCATGCCCTGCCAGGCACTTCACCACCACTGCTGCCACTCGCACCCGCACCCCCTCCTCCCCCTCCTCACCCCCTCTCCACCGGGCCAATGGGTGGCTGACACGAGGAAAATGAGAAAAGGATGAGAGAAGAGGCGTGTGCATGGCCAGTGGGAGGAGTGCGTGTGGAGATGGGGAGGGTGCGAACGAGTGTGGGTGCAGCGATGGCTTGCCAACTGGAGAGCCATCAGACTGCGGCTGCTGCTGCTGCTGCTGCTGCTGCTGCTGCTGCTGCTGCTGCTGCTGCTGCTGCTGCTGCTGCTGCTGCTGCTGCTGCTGCTGCTGCTGCTGCTGCTGCTGCTGCTGCTGCTGCTGCTGCTGCTGCTGCTGCTGCTGCTGCTGCTGCTGCTGCTGCTGCTGCTGCTGCTGCTGCTGCTGCTGCTGCTGCTGCTGCTGCTGCTGCTGCTGCTGCTGCTGCTGCTGCTGCTGCTGCTGCTGCTGCTGCTGCTGCTGCTGCTTCTCGCCCCGCTGTGCTTGCCCCCTGTGTTCTTTCCTTGTGTGTGCTTGTTCCTCTTCCAGCCTTCCCTCTGATGGATTCTGCTTGACTTTGTGTGGGAGAGGTGGGTGTAGGGAGCGGTGTAGATGGCGTTTGAGGCAGAGGGGCAGGGGTGGCGGTGGGGAGGCGGGGAGAGCGAGGGAGAGGAGGAGGGGGAGAGTGTGGAGGGCGAAGGGTGGAGAGACGTCGCAGAGGAAGGTGAACGCGAAGAGAGCTGCATGGCGCTGCTGGGGTGGTGGGTGGGAAGAGGAACAGGAGGGAGGGAAGGAGGGGAAGAAGGGAGACAGGGAGCGAAGAGAAAGACACATGGAACAGTGGGGAAAACGGGGGGTTGTGGATGAAGGGGGCAGGGACAGCCCGGAGGAATGTGAGAGCAAAGAGAGAGGCGTGGCACTTGGGGTGGGAAGGGGCAGAGAGTGAGGGGCAGAAGGGAGACATGGCAGCGGCGAGAAGGGGGACATGGCACAGGACATTAGCAGCAAGGGGAGCTAAGGGGTGAATGGCAGCGGCGAGAAGGAAGGACCGAGCTGGGGGAGGGGGGGGGGGGGGGGGGGGGGAGCCGCAGAACAAGGCAGACACACTCCATCTTCACATGCAAGGAAGGACCATGCTCCAATCCAGCTATTCTTGTGCTGGTACATATTCGGCCTGTATCCATCATCCACCTCCAACATCGTTTTGCGGCCTGAATGTTTCACCAAGTAGAGCCAAGGAGGAGAAGAGTCGGTTGCTCAAGTTTGTTTGAATGGTGCAGGTTTTTCCTGCTAGGGTAGCAGCAGATCAATGGTGCAGGCTTTTCCTGCTAGGGTGGCAGCAGATCAATGGTGCAGGCTTTTCCTGCTAGGGTGGCAGCAGATCAATGGTGCAGGCTTTTCCTGCTAGGGTGGCAAGTCCACACAAGGGCAGCAGATCATTGGCAAGTCCACACAAGGGCAGCAGATCATTGGCAACACGCACGCAAGCATGCGCGCACGCAGCCCCCCCACAGAACCGCCCCCCACCCATTCCACCCCCTCCTTTCGCCTCCTTTCCCCACCAGACACACACACACACACACACACACGCATGCAAAGCTACACACACCATCTCCCCCTCAACCCCACACCTCATCTCCTACTCCCACTTATCCCCCTCCCCCCAACCCCTCCCCCCCACCTCCTCCTCGCTCACCTCCTGCTGTCCCTCTGCTTCCATTGCCGCCCGCACCACCAACTCCTGCACAGGTGCCACGTCAGCAGCCAGCGGAGCGAGGCAGCCAATCAGGCGCAGCGCAAGACAGCGGGATTCAAGGGAGTCAACCGAGTCAACAGTGCCAGCAGCAAGTGACGACGGGGGCGAAGGGCAGTCACTTGGCATGGCTGTGACTGTGCCTGAACCGGGTGTGACTGTGCCTGCAGCTGTGCCTGCAGCTGTGCCTGAACCGGGTGTGACAGTGGCTGCAGCTGTGCCTGCTGGGGCAGTGGCTGCTGCTGCTGCTGCTGCTGAGGTGGGTGGGAGTGAGAATGAGGAGGAGCGAGAGAGCAGAGGGGCGATGCGGGTGATGACTTGGGTTGGGTTCAAGAGCTTCCGAGCAGTCAACACACCCGCCCAGTCCCTGGCACCACCATCACTGCCAGCACTGTCGTAACCATCACTATCACCGTCACCATCACCATCACCGTCACCGTCACCGTCACCGTCACCATCACCATCACCATCACCATCACCATCACCATCACCATCACCATCACCATCACCATCACCATCACCATCACCATCACTCGCACTGCAAGCACCACTGTCAGCACTGCTGCTAGCACCGTTGCTTCCATCAGTGTCAGCGCCAGCACTTTCTCTCTCTGCCTCCCTCGTGACCACTCCCCCTCCCCTCCATCTGTCCCTCACTCGCTCTCCCTCCCTCCTCCACCGCCAGTGAAGCACGCTGACGTCATGCATGCTGCTAACGTCAGGCATGGCGTCACCATCCACGTCACACCTCTCAGCACCAAGGGGCGTTCTCAGGGCGGCAGGTGCGAGTGAGGGGGCAGCGGGTGCAGCTGACGTGGCATGATGAATTGCAGGAGAGGGAGGAGAGGGAGGAAAAGGAGCAGGAGGAGAAGGAGGAGAGGGAGGAGAGGGAGGAAAAGGAGCAGGAGAAGGAGGAGAGGGAGGAGGGGGAGGGGGAGGGGAGGTGGCGGTGGAGAGGTGGAGGAGGAAGAGCTTGAGAATGCAGAGGCGGGTGGCACTGCTGCTGCTGCTGAAGGCATCAGCCAGGCGTAGAACCAGCGAATTGAATCGTGCCACGTCACTCTCTGACACAGGGGCTTGTTGCCGCTGCCCCTGCTCCTCCCACCCGCTCCCGCTCGTGCTCTGCGCCCCCCTCTCCCTCTCCCTCTCCCTCTCCCTCTTCCTCTTCCTCCCAGCCCCTGCACCTCTCCCCAGCTGCTGCCCCAGCGTCCATTCGACCAGGGCAGGCCCGGCAGAGAGAATTCCGTGGCACTGGGTGGCTGAGAGGGCGGGAAAAGGGGTTCGGTGCGGAAAGCGGAAGTGAGGGGAGGGGGGGGACAGAGGGGCGAGAGAGATGAGAGAGGGGCGGAAGGAGAGGGACAAGAGAGAAGGGAGAGAGGAAGAGAGGGGAGAGAGTGGGGAAAAAAGAGGGAGTGGAAAAGGGTTAGAGGTGAGATGGAGACGAGGTTAGCGGGGGAGCAGAGAGATAGAGGGGAATAATTATGTGGGCTTAAGCAAACGGTCGGTGGCAAGGGAAGGCGCGCATTCTCGAAAAGGAGAAGAGCGGACTTGAGCAGCGAGGTGGGTTGGAGCTTCATGGCAGCAGAGATGAGATGATGGCAGCAGAGATGAGATGATAGCAGCAGAGAGAGATGATGGCAGCAGAGAGAGATGATGGCAGGCGATGGCGCGTGGCACAGCATGGCGGGGTATGGCGGGGTATGGCGGGGTATGGGGGGTATGGGGGTTATGGGGGGTATGGGGGGATATAGCGGGGTATGGCGGGGTATGGCGGGGTATAGCAGGGTATGGCGTGGTAGTGGGGTATGGCTGGGCATGACGGATAGGAATAAAGCGATGAGCATGCGATGGACGACACGGCGGGTGAGGGAGCGGGATACGAGTAGGGAAAGGTGCGTGGGGGGAATGAGGCGTGAAGGAAATGCGGCGTGGGGGGAACGCGGCGTGGGGGGGATGAGGCGTGGGGGGAATGCGGCGTGGGGGGAATGCGGAGGGGGGGGAATACGGAGTGGGAATGCGGGTTGGGGGATGCGAACTAGACGCAGCCTCGACGGAAGCGGCGCGGAAGCGGGGCATAGCAGGTAGGGATCAACGGACACCCACGCGCGAGTTTCATTGCTTAAACTGAGATGGGATGCATTCAGGTTACGCTGGTAACACGTGCTGTGCGTGGTGGTTACAGGTGCTGTGCGTGGTGGTTACAGGTGCTGTGCGTGGTGGTTACAGGTGCTGTGCGTGGTGGTTACTCGTGCTGCGCGCGTTACTCGTGCTTCGCGTGGTGGTTTCAGCGGCGACCCACCGGGCTGCGGGGAGCGCAAGGCGCGCTCGAGACGCGCCATCCAATCCGCCGACGACGAGCCCTCGCGACCCGCCATTGCGAGCTCACCAAAACCAGCTGCAGATGCCTAGCGGAGGAAATCGCGTGCTTTGAGTGTTGCGATCTGCACACTTGAGCAACTACAATTCACGAAGGCTATTATGGGTTCTTACGAGTGAGTGGAAAAGCAATATCGCAGCTGTGCCTAAAAATTGTCCATACAAACTAAAATCCTTAGGTACACTATAAAACCCTAAACTGTGCTGACAATTGTATACTGGAGCTTTAATCGGTAACTGTACTATATATTTCAGAATGTGTAATTACAGATATTGCGTACGGTATTGTGAAAAAAGGTGGAGAATCACTCACCTACCCTTTATCGCGCGTTGTGATAATGGAGTGATGGCAGAATGTTTGGCGGGATTGTCAACGGACTGCATTGCAAAGCCCATCGCAAATCTCCGCCGCAAGCGGGAGCGGTTCGACCTCGGAGCTTTGTAGTTGCGACTGGCGCTGACGCTTTCGCTACAGGTTGCACCTTCGCGAGTGGGTCGTCCGCTCACCAGAGAGCTGTTGTGAAGGTGCCGACGACCGGAGAACCAACGTGCACGCGACACATGGGAGGCCGCGTGCGGCTGGAGTGCTTTCGTTTCGTCGTCTCACCTGAGTCGCCTCGCCTCGTCCTCATCGTTCCCTTGTCGCCCACGCTCTCACGCTCCCTCCCTCGAGTTCTCCTCTACAAAGCGGGCAGATTCTCCCTGGCGGTCTCAAACAAGCTGCAACAACCAACCAGCACCGCGAGCAACGCTCATTGAAACTCATCCCAGCAGCTCAGCTTACCAACTCTCGAGGTCTATAATACGGCGATTAGTGGCATTGGGCAGCTTGGCTACGAGTCCAGGCCAGAACAATCTTGGCTACGATCAGGAATCCGTTTCAGTGCCGAATATCCCCCTCGCTTCGACATTCCTGCACGTCCTGCCACGTCGTATGAGATTAGTGCAGAACTGTAACTTATGTCGAAACCTTGAATTCGATTCAACGCTAATCTTGCCGACCGCCTAACCGCTCGAGCTCTCTATTTATTGTCGACGTTTTGCCTTTTTATAAGCGGAGAGCTTTTACGATTTGAAAACAGCAGCTCCGAGCCCCACCTGAATGGCGGTGAGTAGAAGTACGGCGCTGGGAGCGCCGCCAGGAAGACCGCGAGCAGCAGTGACGGCGTGGAAGGCGGCGGTGCCGACAACGTTCCACCACCATCACCACCACCACCGCGACGACTTCCGCGAGCGGAGTAAGCCCGGCGCCGGCATGTTTGCCGGCGCGCTGACGCAGCGACGGCTCGCCCGCCTGCTAGCCGTCGCCGCTGGTGTCTTCATGCTGATAGTCTTCGTCGCGCCGAAAGGACTGCTCGAGAGGTGAGCGCGTGAGCGAGTTGGCGGGTGAGCGGATGGGGGGGAGTTCACGTAACGCATTGCTTCCAAAGAGCTACTCGCACCATCGAGTGGGTAACGTAACGCATTGACGTAACGTAATCATAGTACAGTTAAGTGGGCTATGTCCTCGATAACTGAACGAACGGCCGCCGGCTTGACCATGATGCGACGACGCGTCGCTTATACACCGCGGCAGTCGTCGCAACCGGCAGTCGTCGCAACCGGCAGTCGTCGCAACCGGCAGTCGTCGCAACCGGCAGTGTCTGGAGCCGACATGCAGCGAATGCGATCAAGGTCAGGCACGACGACGCGTACACGCGAGCACACTCAAACCAACCCGCTTCGTCTGCTCATTCCTCTCTCAGCGTGCCGTGCGTCCCCATGTCTTCCCCAAAAGCTATTCCCTGGAGCCCAACTTTTGAGTCGACTCAGAAGTCCCTGGAGCCCGGAATCCACGGACTTTTTTTTTGGCGCCTTAAAAGACTCTCCTTTCTCATCGTGTCCTCCCCATGTTACCCCCCACCAGCCCTTGGACGAGAAGCTCAATCACGAGGCGGACCGGCAGATGGATATGTTGACGGTCGCGGACGCGACACTCACGCCAACCCCCTACCACTGCTGAGTCTCTCTCCCCCCTCCTCACCATCCTATGCCTCCCCATGTGCCGCTCCCCCCAACAACCCTCCACCAGCCCCTGGAGTCCAGAATCGTCGGACGAGAAGCTCAAGCACGAGGCGGACCGGCAGATGGACGTGCTGACGGTGGCGGATACCAACACGGGCAAGCGCCGCTTCGTCATGGACCGCCTGCGCGCCACCTTCACGCGCAACACGTGGGGCTCTGACCGCCAGCGCAAGGCCGCCGCGGGGTTGCGCGACGCTTCCGCGGACGGCGCAGGCGGGGGAGGCGGAGGAGACGGGGGAGGGGTTGGCGGAGGGGTTGGCGGAGCGGGAGCGGGCGCGCGGCGCGCGGAGGAGGTGAAGCAGCCGGAGGAGGTGTCGGGGGAGAAGGTGGAGAGCCGGCAGAAGCCTCTACCGGTTAACTTGCCGGCCGTTAAGAAGAAGAAGCGGATGGGACCTTTTAGCCGGCGGTCGGTACTGGAGAAGTCGGCGGAAGAGGCGCTTCAGGCGGGGCAGATGGCGCTTCGGGAGATGAACGCGGAGTTGGAGAGATTAGAGACGTTGGAGCGCGAGGGGAAGAAGGACCCGCGCGCGGACGGCGCGGATGCTGTCAAGGCGTGCCAGAGAGCTATAGTGCTAACGGAGGGGGATGAGGAACTCAAAAGCGGGGATATTAAGTTGCCCTGCGGGATGCGCGTGGGATCCGCGATCACGGTAGTGGGCATGGTCCCGTCCGCGCCTGCGGAAGCGGGGCGTGGGGAGGCGGCTCTGGGGCAAGGGGGGACAGGCGCGGGGGAGGTTGCGGCAGGGGGGATGGGGAACAGTAGTGAAGGGTCTGCTCTGTCGTTTATGCTGGAAATACTGGTGAGTGCGAGGGAGCGGTGGTGGTGAATAGAGACGCAAAGCTAGAGGGAGTGACATTTTCCTGGTTGGGATTGGGGAATACGGTAGGCTTGGCATTAGTGATAGAGTTCTATCTGCCCTCTATCCCCCGTCCATCACCCATCTCCCCTTTCGATTCCTTGTCTATTCCCCTTTATTCCTCCTCTAACCCTCCGCTATCTCCCCTCTATCCCTCCTCTAACACCCCTCTATCCCCCCTCTATCCCTCCTCTAACACCCCACTATCCCCCCTCTATCCCTCCTCTAACACCCCTCTATCCCCCCTCTATCCCTCCCATATCCCCCATTTTCCCACCCTCTATCCCCCATCTATGACCCCTCTGTCCCGTGCGTGTCCATTGTCTCCCCCCCAGCTACCCATTCCCCCCCCCTTTAATCCGCCCGTCTAACTCCCTCAATCCCCGCTTGTTCTCTCCACTATCCCCCTTCCATCTCCCCTCTTAACCCCCCTCGTCACCCCCTCTCCCCACTCAATCTCCCCTCTATACCCCCTCTTTCCTCCTTCTCCCCCTCTTCCCCTCCTCTCCCCCTCTTTGTCCCCTCTATCCCCTGTTTCCCCCAAAGGGACTGGTGTTGTGGCATAGGGAGGGAACGACAAGCATCCACAGCACCTTCTCCCTTTATCCTTACCTGCTCTCACCCCTGTAATGGGGCGGAAGCACGTGCAGCAGCAGCATCCCGCCTTCACCCTCCTGCATGCTCTTTCTTCCACGTCTCCCCTCTCCCCACTGCGGTTCACCTTCCCCCCACTCCCCTTCTCCTTCCCCCACTCCCCTTCTCCTTCCCCCCACTCCCCTTCTCCATCTCCCCACCCCAATCCCATTCGTCAGGGCCTGGTGGTGGTGAAGGGCGAGGAGTCAACCCGAATCTACCACCTGTACGCACACCTGAGAGGCGACAGCAGCTGCATTGGCAGCGCCAGCGTCCCTCCCTAACCCTTTCCCATGCATTCTCTTCCACGTCCCCTCTCCAACCTCCAATTTTACCTCTTCAATCCCCCAATTCCCTGCTCCAGGGCCTGGTGGTGGTGAAGGGCGAGGAGGCCACCCGCATATACCACCTGCACGCGCACCTACGGGGCAACAGCAGCAGCAGCAGCAGCAGTAGCAGCGGAATGAGCAGTGTTGTGGCAGGCAGTGGGGTCAGCAGCGGCAGTGGAGGCAGTGCGGGCAGCGCGGTCGTGCGAGTGATCGAGCAGAACACGTGCTACCGCGGGCAGTGGGGCGAGTCCGTGCGGTGCGAGGGGTTTGCCTCCACATACCACGAGGAGCGAGGTGCCTGGCGTGGGAGTGATGTGGGGGTAGGGGGATGGTAGGGGGGATGGTAGGGGGGATGAGTAAGTGAGAGAGTGAGAGGTGAATGGCCCTGAGGGGTTTGCCTCCACATACCATGAGGAGCGAGGTGCGTGGCGTGGGGAGAGAGGTGGGGGCAGGGGAGGGCGGGGTGATTCTTCTGTGGGTTGGCTGTGACTGCTCTTCAGTGTCTGGGGTTGGGTCTGCTCTGCCCGGTGTGAGGGGTGAGGTACGAAGTAGAGTGTTCCATGCCTTGCCTCCTATCCACTACAAAGCACTCTTTCCCTCCCCTCTCCCTCTGCTATGCTCCCATGCATTACACCCCTCCACCGTGCGCCTCCCTCTTCACTCTCCTCCCTCTCGTCTCCGCTTTGCTCTTCCCCCCCTCCCTCAGTGGACGGGCAGAGGCGGTGTGAGAAGTGGTCGCGGGAGAGGGCGCGTACAGAGGAGGACCAGGAGCGCATGGATGGTGCTGATGGCGCAGATGCCACCCACCTGGACACGGAGAAGCTGTCAGGGTGGCAGCGACAGGTGAGAGGCGTGCTTGTGTGTGTGTGTGTGTGTGCGTGCGTGCGTGCGTGCGTGCGTGCGTGCGTGCGTGCGTGCGTGCGTGCGTGCGTGAGAGGGTGCGAGCGTGCGTGCGTGCGTGCGTGCGTGCGTGCGTGCGTGCGTGCGTGCGTGCGTGCGTGCGTGCGTGCGTGCGTGTGTGACGCAAGGTGCATGAGGGTGGTATGTGAGGGTGGCACGGATGGCACCACGCATCTGGACACGGAGAAGCTGTCGGCGGGCAGCGACAGGTGAGAGTGGTGCAAGGTGCAGCGACAGGTGAGAGTGGTGCAAGGTGCAGCGAGGGCGGTTTGTGGGAAGGCCATGCATGGCGCAGATGGCAAGGTGTCATGCACATGGACACGCAGATGGCAAGGTGTCATGCACATGGACACGCAGATAGCAAGGTGTCATGCACATGGACACGCAGATAGCAAGGTGTCATGCACATGGACACGCAGATAGCAAGGTGTCATGCACATGGACACGCAGATGGCAAGGTGTCATGCACATGGACACGCAGATGGCAAGGTTGCACATGGACACGCAGATAGCAAGGTGTCATGCACATGGACACGGAGGAGCTGTTGGGGTGGCACCGGCAGGTGAGAGGGGCGTGTCTGGCAGGCAAGGTGGCAGGCAAGGTGGCAGGCAAGGTGGCAGGCAAGGTGGAAGCAGCTGAATGACACACAGAAGCTGTCTGGGTGGCTACGGCATGTGAGAGTGGCGTCAGCTGGTGTGCACGTGCACCACAATCCACTCCCATGCACTCCTCTGCACCTCTCTATTCCCTCCCAGATGCCGATGAAGCAGGCGGCCACAAAGGTAACAGGGGAATGGCTTCCCGCCAATGCCTTGTACATCCCTTTTCACCCCACTCCACCTCTCTGCACCCCTCTGCACCGCTCCGCACCTTCTGCACCTTCTGGCAGGTGATGAAGCAGGCGGACAAGGAGGTGACGGAGGAGTGGCCCTTCCCCTTCCACGAGGATCGTCTCTTTGTGCTTGTCGTGAGGGCTGGCTGGGAGGGCTTCCATGTGTCGGTGGATGGCAACCACGTGGCCTCCTTCCAGTACCGCTCTGTGAGTTGCCTCCCTCCTTTCCTTACTGACTAGTGCGCTGCTACATGGGTGTAAGAGTGTGATGAATGGGCTACCTAATTGTTGTAAGGGCTGGTTGGCGGGCTTCCGCCATGTCTTTGTCGACGGCAACCACCCTCGTGGCGTCCTTCCCCTTATTGCTGCCGCTCGGTGAGTGGCGTGAGGCGCTTTATGCTGGTCAGGCCATGTGGTCTCTGCACCATGCCTGGAATGCGGTGGGCAGTGGTGGGACATGGTCGGGTGCACATTGGCAATCACCAGCACGGCACCATCCGCCTCACCCTCACCCGTTTACCTCCCATCACCCACCATTGGCATCACACTCCTCTCCCGTATGTTTGTTCTGCTTTGCCTCCCCCCAATCGCAGGGCAGCCCGCTAGAGGCAGCCACAGCAGTCGCCATCAGCAGCACCGTCCGCCTCACACCCTTCCTCACACCCTTCCTCACACCCTTCCTCACACCCTTCCTCACACCCTTCCTCACACCCTCCCCATTTTCCTCCCGTGCCCTCACTCCCACTTTCAGGGCAACCCGCTAGAGGAGGCGACAGCAGTGGCCATCAGCGGGGCCATCCATCTCAAGTCATTTGTCGCCACGTCGCTGCCGCTCTCCCCTCCGCTCCGCACGGCGGACCTGGAGGCCAGCGAGTCCCTCAAGGCGCCCGTTGTGAGGAGAGACGCCAACGTGAGCATGTTCATTGGGATCCTGTCGGCCACCAACCACTTTGCCGAGCGGACAGCTGTGCGCAAGACGTGGCTGCAGCACCCGCAGATTCGCAGCGGGGAGGTGGTGGCGCGATTCTTCCTTGCTCTGGTGAGTGGCTGCCTGCCCCCGCGTGTTTCTTTGCCCTTGTCTCTCCTGCTAGAGGGTTGAAGCAACCCATGATGCATGCTACTCTCGCAAGCCTGTAGATGCTGCGGCCCGTGCACCTCATTCCCACCATGCACCTCATTCCCACCATGCACCTCATTCCCACCATGCACCTCATTCCCACCATGCACCTGAATCCCCCTCTCTATCCTCCCCAATCACAGCACCCCAGCATCCAGGTGAACGTGGAGGTGCACAAGGAGGCCGCTTTGTACGGCGACATGGTTGTGCTGCCGTTTGTTGACCGTTATGACCTCGTGGTGCTCAAGACCATCGCCATCTGCGAGTACGGGGTGAGTGACCGTCCTCTCCTCTCAGCATGCTGCCTGGGTTTCCTTCCTTTCGGCATTGCCCCATACCACCCCCTCCTCTCCTCTTTGTACGGATACATGGTGGTGCTGCCCTTGGTCGACCGCTAAGACCTCGTGGTGCTCGAGACCATCGCCATCTGCGAGTACGGGGTGAGTGACCGTCCTCTCCTCTCAGCATGCTGCCTGGGTTTCCTTCCTTTCGGCATTGCCCCATACCACCCCCTCCTCTCCTCTTTGTACGGATACATGGTGGTGCTGCCCTTGGTCGACCGCTAAGACCTCGTGGTGCTCGAGACCATCGCCATCTGCGAGTACGGGGTGAGTGACCGTCCTCTCCTCTCAGCATGCTGCCTGGGTTTCCCTCCTTTCGGCATTGCCCCATACCACCCCCTCCTCTCCTCTTTGTACGGATACATGGTGGTGCTGCCCTTGGTCGACCGCTACCACCTGATGGTGCTCAAGACCATCGCCATCTGCGAGTACCACCTGGGGTGAGCAGTGCTTCAAGCGCGTGTGGAGTCAGTGTTGCCCAGGTTGATGCACCCCTTCTCTCCTCAAAACCGTCGCCATCTGCGAATTCGAGGTGTGTGCTGCCTGGGGTTTCACGCATTGTTATATCCTCTTCTCTCCTCGTGCTATTCCTCGCACCGACTCTCCATCCTTCCCTCCCAACCTCCTCTCATCACCCCCCCGTGACAACCTCAACTCATAAGACTCCCTCCCTCCCTCCCTCCCTCCCTCCCTCCCTCCCTCCCTCCCTCCCTCCCTCCCTCCCTCCCTCCCTCCCTCCCTCCCTCCCTCCCTCCCTCCCTCCCTCCCTCCCTCCCTCCCTCCCTCCCTCCCTCCGTCCGTCCGTCCATCCGTCCCTCCCTCCTTAACGAGGCGACCACGTCTCTCTCTCCTTTAAGGTGGCTCACATCCCCCCATCCCCCTATCCCCGTATCCCCACATCCCCCCATCCCCCCATCCCCCTATCCCCCTATCCCCACATCCTCCCATCCCTCCTTCTCATCCCCTCCCCTCTTCCCCCCCCAACCCCCTTGTGCAGCTGCGCCACGCGTCCACCAACAACATAATGAAGGTGGACGACGGCAACTCTCCTGTGATGACTGAGGATTGCCCAAGTCGGCCCCTCCTTTACTCACTTGCTTCCCCCCTCCCCCCCCCCCCCCACCCTCGCTTGACAGCTGCGCAACGTATCAACCAACTACATAATGAAGGTGGACGACGACAACTTTGTGCGGCTGGACGCCGTGTTTGACGAGATCCGATTCGCCAACCACGCGAGTGGGCTGTACATGGGCAACATCAACGAGTTCCACAAGCCGTTGCGTGAAGGCAAATGGGCCGTGTCTGAAGAGGTGAGGGGAGGGTGGGGTGTGAGTGAGGGAGAGAGGGAGCAACCATGCCAGCGGGCTGTACATGGGCAACATCAACGAGTTCCTCAAGCCGCTCAGGGAGGGCAAATGGGCCGTCTCAGAAGAGGTGAGGGGTGGGAGGGTTGGGAGAGAGGAGAGGAAGGGTGAACCCTGTGAGCAACATCAACGATGCCAGCGGGCTGTACATAGGCCACACTAATGAGTTCCACAAGCCGCTCAGAGAGGGCAAATGGGCAGTGCATGGGCAACATTCACGCGCTCCACAAGCCACTCAACTTGAGAGGGCAAGTGCGCCGCTTTGGAAGAGGTGACGGGAGGAAGAGTTCAGGGGAGGAAGACGTGAGGGGAACTGCAACGACTGCATTGAGAGATGGAGAGGCGAACCAAGGAGCGGGTGGGAAAAAGCAATGGGCCATTTCTGAGAACATGAGTGGACTGTATATGCCATCCCATGCAATCAGGACATGCCATGCCATCATGACATGCCATGCCATCATGCCATGCCAGTGATCTCATGCCATCCCTGCCCCGTGCCGCCCATCCCGTGCCCTTCCCACCAGGAGTGGCCGGAGACCAACTACCCATATGCCAACGGGACCGACTCAAAGTTAACCCATCCCTGCCGTCCGTCGTCCCAGCTCCCATCCCCTTCCACTGCTTGTCCCCTGCCGCCTATCCCTGCCGCCCATCCCTGCCGCCCATCCCTGCTCCCATCCCCTCACCCACCACGAGTGGCTGGAGACCAACTGCCCACCGTATGCCAACGGGCCAGGGTTACATCATCACAGGGGACACTACTGAGTAGTCACCCCATCCCCCACCCCATCCCTGCCCCGATCCCCTTGCCATGACTACACCATGCCGCCCATCCCCCTGGCCCAATTGCCAGGAGTGGCTGGAGACCAACTGCCCACCGTATGCCAACGGGCCAGGGTTACATCATCACAGGGGACACTACTGAGTAGTCACCCCATCCCCCACCCCATCCCTGCCCCGATCCCCTTGCCATGACTACACCATGCCGCCCATCCCCCTGGCCCAATTGCCAGGAGTGGCTGGAGACCAACTGCCCACCGTATGCCAACGGGCCAGGGTTACATCATCACAGGGGACACTACTGAGTAGTCACCCCATCCCCCACCCCATCCCTGCCCCGATCCCCTTGCCATGACTACACCATGCCGCCCATCCCCCTGGCCCAATTGCCAGGAGTGGCTGGAGACCAACTGCCCACCGTATGCCAACGGGCCAGGGTACATCATCACAGGGGACACTGGAGTCCACTGAGTAGTCACCCCATCCCCCACCCCATCCCTGCCCCGATCCCCTTGCCATGACTGCACCATGCCGCCCATCCCCCTGGCCCAATTGCCAGGAGTGGCCGGAGACCAACTACCCACCGTATGCCAACGGGCCGGGGTACATCATCACGCGGGACATTGCCAGCTTCATCGTGCGCATGAAGGAGTACAAGATGCTCCGGGTGGGTGCAGAGTGGTTGAGATGGGGTGGGTGGGTTGAATGGTGGTGAGGATGGGTTTGAGAGGTTGCAAGATGCTAAGGCTGCGTGCAGATTGGTGGTGCGGGTGGGATGCATAGTGTGCATGTACCATACCCCCCACGTAGAATGAAGGGGTACAAAGATGCTCAGGTTGGGTTGAGTGGTCACGGGGTTTAAGCTGAAATGGTTTGAGTGGTCACGGGGTTTAAGCTGAAATGGTTTGAGTGGTCATGGGGTTTAAGCTGAAATGGCTCCCCCAACCTCATGCGTCGACTACTCTCCTCAGCTGATCCACTCCTGGTTATGCCTCTTGTGGCTTGGTGTCTCCCCCATCGCACTTGAATCTGCATCTCGTTCGTGCATCCACTCCCTCGTGCATCCACTCCCTCGTGCATCCACTCCCTCGTGCATCCACTCCCTCATGCATATTCCTCCATGTACTCCCTTCTCCCTGCCCTGTGCTGCAAACCTTCCAAAGAGAGGTCCTGAGCATGAGCACACACTCTTCCCTTCTTCCCCCTCTACTCTCACAAACCTCGCATCCTCGCCCCCTCCCCCCCATTGTATATTCAAAGTGGGTGGTGCTGGATGTTATTCAAGATGGAGGACATGAGCATGGGCATGTGGGTGGGTGCACACATAAATCCGCTGCTCTACTCCCTCCTCTCCCTCTTCCCCTCCCCACCTCCCCCTCCCCCTCCTCCCCCCCCCATCAGATATTCAAGATGGAGGACGTGAGCATGGGCATGTGGGTGGTGCAGTACGGCATCAACAACACCATCCACTACATCCACAACTGGCGCTTCTGCCAGTTCGGCTGCATGGACGACTACCTCACCGCGCACTACCAGTCGCCGCGCCAGATGCTCTGCATGTGGACCAAGCTGTCCCGAGGGGAGGCCCGCTGCTGTACCTAGTTACTCTGACCACATTGAAAATGGTACTTATGGTTATACTGTAGTGAAAACCACTACCAGTCGCCACGCCAGATGCTCTGCATGTGGACCAAGCTGTCAAGAGGCGAGGCCCGCTGTTGCACTAACCAACTGTTGTGCTTAGCTTTGAGTTGTTTAGCCTCCGTGCAATGAAGAATGGTTACTAGTTAGTCTGGCTCCAGGTTTTTAGTATCTGCTAGCAAAGCGCAAAGCAAAGCGCCTTAGCAGTCTTGTATGCAAGTACACTGGTAAAGCACTTAAATACATGCTAGTTGCTTTGTTTAGATGGAAGATGCACCTTATACGCGAATAGTAGTGGCTAACTACTCTAGCGGAATCTGGCTGCTTAGTGGAGTTGGTTCACACTTTAAAGCCCGAGTCTAGAATGGTTAGAGTTCAAGTTCAAGATTCTTGAAGTAGAAATCGCAAAAAACCAGGTAACCCGGTTTGGGACTTCCACACCCTCGCGACCCACGGGGTTTGGTTCGAATGAAGTGTTTCTGATTGGTTGAAATCAACCCTGGCAAAATGATCAACACTTTCGCCTCAAACGGGTCACTGTTCATACTTCCGGAAACTTGAAGCCAAAACTCACCATAATAGACTCGATACCTAGGAGGCTCCACAGCGTAGAATATTGTGGTTGTCTCCCAGCACACTCAATCCCGTCCATTCAGACTCTCTCGTCCCCGTCACACACGTAACGTCCCGCCGATGGCTCTCGTCGCCCTTGTCGCTCTCGTCGCTGTCGCCCTCGCTTCCTTAGATTGTCACTTGCTTTGCCCCCGCCCGTCGCCCTCGCTTCCTTAGATCGTCACGGACGCTCGCAGCTCACTCACGCCCGTCGTTCATTTCACTCCCGTCAATCACTCGCTTGTAGCTCACTCACGCTCTTCCCTCCCTCACGCTCGTTCGCCCTTGCTCCCTTCGTTCGCGCTTCGGCCCTTTTCTCCGCGCTGCTTCCTCCCGTCGCTCCCGCTCCTCTCGTCCCTCCCGCCCCTCATCCCACTCCCGTCCCTCTTCCCGTCGCTCCCGTCCCTCCTGTCCCTCCCATCGCCCACGTCGCTCCCGTCGCCCACGTCGCTCCCGTCGCCCACCGTCGCTCCCGTCGCCCACGTCACTCCCGTCGCCTACGTCGCTCCCGTCGCCCACGTCGCTCCCGTCGCCCATGTCGCGCCCGTTGCCCACGTCGCTCCCGTCGCCCACGTCGCTCCCGTCGCCCACGACGCGCCCGTCGCCCACGACGCGCCCGTCGCCCACGTCGCTCCCGTCGCCCACGTTGCTCCCGTCGCCCAGCGTCGCTCCCGTCGCCCACGTCGCTCCCGTCGCCCACGTCGCGCCCGTCGCCCACGTCGCGCCCGTCGCCCACGTCGCGTCCGTCGCCCACGTCGCTCTCTTCCCTTAGCTTCCCTTCCCTACGCGCAGGTTCCCCCCTTCCCTTCGAACAGTTTCCCCTTCATATTGCTCACTTACACCCATCGCTCACTCGCACCCACCCACCGCTCACTCAAACCCCCCGCTCGCTCCCTTCCATCTATGCCTCACTTTCCCTTTGAGTCTCCCATTCCCTTCCCACGCCCTCCGTCCCTCTTCCCTCACTCTCAGCCGCACGCCTTCCTTCGTTCACCGCTCCTCTCCTCCCATCCCTCTCCCATGTCTCCCTTCCCTCCGTCTCACTTCCCTTTTTCCCCCGTCGGTTCCCCCTCCCACTCCTCCCTTACCTCTCGTCTCCCTTCCCTCTCGTCTCCCTTCCTCTCTCTCCCTCTGCCCCTACCCTCCTGTCGCTTCTCGCCCTTATCCCCGCACACATCTGTCAGAGGTCCACTGGTGATCCCCGATTGATCCTAGGGAAGGGTTACAGGCACGTCGGCCTGGGGGGTTATGGGCGCACTCACCCGCTACACAAACAAGCCCTTTTATCCCAGTGGTTAGTGACTGGGATTCTGACATGGTATCAGAGCGAAGGTCTCGGGTTCGAATCCCGGTGTGTGCACCTCGGGCATCCCAGTGCGGGGGGGTGTCAGAGGTCCACTGGTGATCCCCGATTGATCCTAGGGAAGGGTTACAGGCACGTCGGCCTGGGGGGTTATGAGCGCACTCACCCGCTACACAAACAAGCCCTTTTATCCCAGTGGTTAGTGACTGGGATTCTGACAACATCCTCCTCCCTTCCCTCCCTTCTCTCACTGAACCCTCTCTTCCCTCCAATCCCCGCATTTTCCATTCCTTCTCATTTCCTCCCTTCCCCCTCTCAGCCCCCCCCCCCCCTCCCTCTCAGCCCCTCTCCTCCTTTCTCTCTCAGCCCCTCTCCTCCTTTCCCCTCAGCTCTCCTCCTTTCCTCTCAACCCTCTCCTCCTTTCCTCTCAACCCCTCTCCTCCTTCCCCTCTCAGCCCCTCTCATCCTTTCCCTCTCTCCTCCTTCCCCTCTCAGCCCCTCTCCTCCTTTCCCTCTCAACCTCGCTCCTCCTTTCCCTCTCAGCCCCTCTCCTCCTTCCCTTCTCAGCCCCTCTCCTAACCCTGCTCACTCACACATACTGCTCACTCTATACTCACTCACTCTGTCCTCTGCTTAGGGTGGGTGCAGTGCTGGTGGGTGTTGTCCTGTTCCTCTCTTCCTCTTTTCCACCCTTTCTATTTTCATCCCTTCTTCTGCTCAGCTTCTACTGTAATCATAGATCGAGAGGCCTTGCGTGATCGTTTCCTCCCGTCTCTTCCAAACTACTTGTCCTTCGTCGGTATCTTGTTTTTTGAGACGTCTCAAAACAATCCCTAGTGCTCAGCAATCTCACATCTTACCGTATTTCCTGGTTTGTGTTTGTACAGGTCCGCTATGTATCAGTATTGGTGCTGTGGTGATGTGTTGGCTGGCAGTTTGAAAGTACTATAATGACCCGCCATGCAATTTTTGGATGTTGGATGCTTTGTTATAATACAAACTTTGAGCCGGGGAGCAGCCATGCACATGACCACTACAAAAAAGTGCAACAAAGTTCACGATTGATTTTCGACACAAAGAAGACAGCTAGAAAACGTAATGTTTTTTTCCCCTTCTTGTTTGCTACACAGCATCCAACCTTGGCCTGTGTTGCTGGGATCCTGGGACCTGTACACTGCGTGGTTGGAGATGGGGGTGAGTGAAAGGGGGAACAGAGCGAGCAGCGGGGAAGAGAATGAGCAGGGGGTTCAGAGAATGAACAGGGGGGAAAAGAATGAGCAGGGGGCTCAGAGAATGAACAGGGGAAACAGAGTGACCCGGGTAAATAAGGATGGAAAGGTGAGCAGAATGAAGGGAGAGGTGAAAGGGAGTCAGTTGCGCTGGGAGGCTAGTAGGAAGGGAGGAAGGGAGGGAGGAAGAGTTATTCTCCTGCATGGGAGGGGGATGGGAGGGCGACGGGAGGGGGATGGGAGGGGTATGGGAGGGCGATGGGAGGGGGATGAGAGGGCGATGGGAGGGGGATGGGAGGGGGATGGGATGGGGACGGGAGGGGGATCAGAGGGGGAGGGGAGGGGGACGAGATGGGGACGGGAGGGGGATGGGAGGGGGATGGGAGGGGGATGAGAGGGGGATGGGAGGGGGGTGGGAGGGGGATGGGAGGAGGATGGGAGGGGGATGGGAGGGGGATGGGAGGGGGATCAGAGGGGGATGGGAGGGGGATGAGATGGGGACGGGAGGGGGATGGGAGGGGGATGGGAGGGGGATGGGAGGGGGATGGGAGGGGGATGGGAGGGGGATGGGAGGGGGATGGGAGGGGGATGGGAGGGGGATGGGAGGCGGATGGGAGGGGGATGGGAGGGGGATGGGAGGGGGATGGGAGGGGGGATGGGAGGGCGATGGGAGGGGGATGAGAGGGCGATGGGAGGGCGATGAGAGGGTGATGGGAGGGGGATGGGAGGGCGATGGGAGGGCGATGGGAGGGCGATGGGAGGGGGACGGGAGGGGGATGGGAGGGGGACGGGAGGGGGATGGGAGGGGGACGGGAGGGGGATGGGAGGGGGACGGGAGGGGGATGGGAGGGGGACGGGAGGGGGATGGTAGGTCGACGGGAGGGGAAAGCGAGGGCGACGGGAGGGGAAAGCGAGGGCGATGGGCGGGGGAAGCGAGCGCGATGGGCGGAGAAAGCGAGGGCGATGGGCGGGGGAAGCGAGGGCGATGGGCGGGGGAAGCAAGGGCGATGGGCGAGGGACTGTGGCGACGGACGGCGGATGCAAGAGATCGACGGACGGGGGAAGCGAGGTCGACGACGCTCTAATTTCTCATCTCGTGACGCTATATCTCCGTGCTTCACACTCGCATTCGCGCCACATTCCCTCCCTCGGTCCACGGATTCCTCTCGATTCCGGCATAATAGCATATGTTTTCACAGGATATACCTAACTATATTACTCTGGATACTTACTAGTTTCCTAACACAGATGCTCTAACTATCTGGACTTGCGCGCACTTCTCAGCCTGCTCCAAGGGTGCGCTTGCGGACTTGGCAATAATCTGGGTTGTGAGCCGCGTGGGGGTTGTTGCGTTTGGTTTTGTTGTCAGTGCTTGTTCAAGTTTCCGGAAGTCGAAATTGAGGTTGCGATACGGTGTAGAGCATTCCTCCTTCGCCGCCTTTCCCGGCGCATTTTTTTCTCGTCAACCTTCGCACAACCCTTTTCAAGTTCAGTATTTATGAACCCTTGCCATTCTAGACGCGGGCTTTAAAATCGTGACAGATGGGCTGTGCAAATAATTAAAGCACCAGTGCAAGCAAAGGTGGAGTGCAAGCGAAGGCGGAGTGCAAGCGAAGGTGGAGTGCAAGCGAAGTATTTACCCCATGCAGTTGTGCTTGCGAGTTTCTCTCGTTGCCATCTCTGATGTTGATGTTCTCTCTGTATCAAGCCTGTCACATCTTGTCCGACTCAAAAGTGGTACGGTATGCCCTGGCCTGGCCTCCTAGGAGCAGAATAGCTTGGCAGAAGAGGATTTGGAATGCACCAACCCACTGCCATGCTCTACACAGTAGGGAGGTGGAGAAGGGTGCTCGGCGAAATGGTCAGATGAGATGAGATGAGAAGAAAGGATGGAATCGAGGAGGATGTGCGTCTCAGGTGAAATGCTTGGCGGAATTTCTGGCCAGGCCGGGAACAGCAACCAAGAGAGCGTACAAAGCAAAAAGATTAAAGGCTAAAATGCAATCCGGAGGGTGGTTCCTGCAGTCTCACTGAGCGAGACTTAAGATGAGTGAGGCTTGGAGGCCAGACCAGCTCTACGGGCCACTGCAAGCCACCACGTGAGATGTAATCACGGACGAAGAAATAATCAGAGCTCTCTCTTTGACAGTGGGCATGCTCTGCTCGATCCTTGCTGCTCCCCGCTGCTCCCCACTGCTCCCCGCTGCTCCCCACTGCTCCCCGCTGCTCCCCACTGCTCCCCGCTGCTCCCCGCTGCTCCCCGCTGCTCCCCGCTGCTCCCTGCTTCTCCAGGCTAATCGAACACTGTACCTAAACATGTAGGCTGCTGAATCCATACTTTCTACTTGTGCAGCCAGCATTCTGTACACAAGGGGATAAAAGTGCGGATAAAAGTGCGGACAATTCTGTTAAGGGGATGATTTTCGCGCGTCTGAAGACTCGTGACTGTCTCCGCAGCAAGACTCGTGAGACTGCAGAGTCTTGCGCCTGTGCTGCTCCCCTACCCTTGCGCATTTCTCCTTTCAAAACCCCCTCCCCCAACCCGCCGCTCTCTCCAGCAGCACACAACAGAAGGCGAGCAGGAGAGTACTGCACGCAAAGCGCCACAAATTCCAGCAACACCGCAAATCGGCAGCTCCTAAGAGTGGTGCTGCTTCCGACAATGATTATTCCACGCCGCCTGTTCCCCGCCGCCCGTTCCACGCCGCGTGGTCTGGCCCCAATGATCGACCGCTACAAGCGCCGACCGCTACTAGCGCCGACCGCAAGCAGTGACGTGGAAGCAACAGAGGCACACCGAGCTCGCCCGCCGTCGCACGTCGCTTAGCGCTGCCCTTCACATGCCGACCCATCTCCCCCTCTCCTCCGCTCCTTCTTCCCCCCCTGTGCTGCGCGCGCTTTCCGCCCACAGCGCGCGCCCCTCCCGAGCTTCCGCCATAGTCGCGGCGGCCAGTGTTAATTCCGTTGCCTCTCGAGCCCCCCGAGAGAGGAGATCCGCGGAAGCCGTGGCGGCCAGCGCGGATCCGCGCAGAAGAGGGGAAGATGCGGGCCGGCTGGGCTCCTCCAGTGCTTCAGAGGCCTCGAGAGTCAAGCCGTTGGGAGTAATCCTATCGGATTCTGAAGGGCCGCTTGTTACTGTCAAGATTGTTGGACCTTCCGCCGATGCCAGCCGCCGCTCATACGCTCGATACGACGAGAGGTGGCTCACCCATTTACCTGCGACATTGCAACAAGACAAGAAGAAGAAGTAGAAGAAGAAAAAAAATCGAAGCATCCGATAAGGTCAGCGATTCGTAGCACCGAGGAGGCACACTGACGAAGTCGATGTACGTGAGAGGAGACGGCGACGCTATGCCGTGGCTCCAGCGGGTGGTGCGTGACGTATGAAGCGACAATAAGAACAGTGCGACAGCGATGCGCCAGGAAGTACGCACCGTGGTACCAAAGTACGACAAAAATGCGCACCTTGCGACAGCGGGAGCAGGAGCGCCACGCATGCCAGAAAAAACAGCCTCTGCACGAGCGAAGGCAGCCCTGGTCGTGCTGATCGATGGTGCGCCATTGTGAAAAACCGTAAGTCGTAACAGCTGATTGTGCTGAGGCGACGGTTACGGGCTGATGGTGAGAATAGAGAGAAAGAATTGACTCTGTCACGTAGATCAGGAGGAATGGGAAGAATTCGAATCGCCAATGAATGGTGTGCCGTGAGTGATCTGTGCCAAGTGGACATGAGTTGAGCTTGTAAAACTGTGTAGTGAAATTGGGGTTCGTTTTGAGGAGTTTGTGGTGCTGCTGGCTGGACTGGCAGCGTGGCGGTGGGAGAATTTGTGCTGGTGGAACATTTTTGGAAAGGGCGCGAACCGATGCGCGCGAAAAGTTCGCGACGCGACAGTGGCTGACACATCTGGGCAGTGGCAGGAGAGAACGTGAGACTGCAACGCTGTCTGACGGCCACATTGAGTCGCCACCATCAGCATTGTCTGACAGACAATCAGCTGATATTTGTGTACACGTGGATTGAGCATGTCGGGGCGTGTCATTTTTGTTTATACCGCTTTCGACCACTCCGCACCATTGCTCCTGAGCAAAAACCGCCCCCAATCACTCTTTTTCTCCCTGCAGATCCAATCCATCAAACCATCGAGCGGATGGGGTGTGTGGTACGTACAATGTTCCACGCCCTTCAATATACAGGATAAGGCCCACGCCCTCATTTTTGTCACATCCTCGATAATCTTTATTCCGAGCACACGCATAACGCGGACACGATGGAAGAATGAGAATCGGGGGTTGCACCTTGACGAATCGCGAAGCCTTCGCCAAAACGATGTCCACGGCAAGTGTGCCTTCTTCGTAGTCCCTCACGCGTGCAGATCGCAACGAACGCGTTTGTATAGTTACACGAACGCGAATACAGTATTTCGTGCTGCAAAGAACGCGATTCGTTCTGCTCGAGACCTGCAGCTGATGTTGATAAGCACCCATTGGCGGGTCACGAGGGCTCGGCGGCGGCGCGATGGATGGCGCATCTCGAGCGCGCCTTGCGCTCCGCGCAGCCTGGTGGGTCGCCGCTGAAACCACGGTGCGCAGCCCATGTAGTAACCTGCGTAAAGTCACTGCAGTTCAAGCTCTGAGATTCGTACGCGCGGATCTGTTTATCACTAGGTGTTAGTCCTCGCTACCGCGCCGCGCTTCCATCGTAGCTGCGAAAGGGTCGTTCTTCGGCTCCACCCCCAGCCGACTCCTTCTGCTCCTTCTCCCTGCCTTCTCATTCCCAACCGCTGTGCCTTGTCATGCCATCGCCTGCTTCCATTCCTGCGAAACCCGACGGCCTCACTGCCCACCTTTTCCCCGCTCCTCCACTCGCCCCCACCTCGCCTCAATCTCCCTTTCGGCCCTTTCCGCTCCCCGCCTTCGTCCTCGTCCCTCTGCCACCGCGTGCCGCGCTGCTTTCTCTGCACTCTGCTCCGCTCGCCCCGGCCTAGCGGGCTCGCAGCAGAGGAAACTTTTGAGTCGACTCAAAAGCGGGCTCACAGCAGAGGAAACTTTTGAGTCGACTCAAAAGCGGGCTCACAGCAGAGGAAACTTTTGAGTCGACTCAAAAGCGGGCTCACAGCAGAGGAAACTTTTGAGTCGCCTCAAAAGCGGGCTCACAGCAGAGGAAACTTTTGAGTCGACTCAAAAGCGGGCTCACAGCAGAGGAAACTTTTGAGTCGACTCAAAAGCGGGCAGCTTCTCACGCCCGTTCCCCCCCCTTCCCTCTTCCTCTTTCCCTGCAGCAAGTGTTGCTGTAGGGGGGGGGGGGGGGAGAGGAGACAGGTTCAGGGGGGAGGGAGGGAGGAGAAGAGTGTGGGGGGATGAGAGGTGAAGGGGGTGGAAAATGAGTGAGACAGAGAGAGAGTGGTTCTTTCTGTTTCTCGTTTCGCGTTTCTTGTCGTGTCGTTTCCGTCGTTTCCGGGCGTGTTCGCCCCTTGTCGCGCACACCGGGCATCCACTGCGGGGGTTAAACCGCAGGCGGGAAACTCCATCGTGTGTTGTATCGGTGGGCCCAGCTGCGGCCCGGTGAAGTCTGCACTTGGGTTACGTCTCGCCTCTATACTAGCTTTCGCTGCATGAAGTTAAGGGGGGATGTTAAAATATATTTATATTATAATGTAACTGCATGTAACTTAGCTAGTGTAGTATCATTTAGGTTTCTATTGTTGGTGGTATATGTCAGAATGTTATTATTGTCTAGCCTGTAGTGGGGTGCTCTATAGCGAGTACAACCTAGTTAGGGTTTGCTATATGTACCCCAACTGCTGCTAGTGAAACCCCTCTCCTTTCAATCATTCTTGCCTAGTTCTTTTCACATGGTATTCAGAGCAGGTCGACCCCCTTGGGTCGATCCTGTGGGTGGGCCCGCCACCTAACTGCTTCCGCTGCTATTCTGCTTCTCGCACGCCTCGGGCGCGCGCCGTCTTCTTCCTGCCGCGCGCTCCGCGCGCGGCGAAATTTTTTAGGGTTTTTCATCCCGCCGTGCGCTCAGGGCGTACGGCGGTTTTCTGCCCGCCGTGCGCCCCGAGGCGCGCGGCGGTTTCCTGCCCGTCGTGGCGCCCCCGGGGACCTGCGCGCTGCCCCCCGTCGTCCTCCTCCCGTCGCCTCGTCGCGGCGCCCTGGGGGCCCGCGCGTCCCCCCCCTCCCGTCGCCTCGTCGCGGCACCTTGGGGGCCCGCGCGCCGCCCCCTCCCGTCGCCTCGTCGCGGCGCCTAGGGGGCCCGCGCGCGGCCCCTCCCGTCGCCCGTCGAGCCGCCCTCGGGGGCCCGTGCGCGGCCCCCCTCCCGTCACCCGCCGTGGCGCCCTCGGGGGGCCCGCGCCCTGCTTCTTCGTGGCGCCCAAGAGCCACCCCGCTGCCTCCCTTTCCCTCCGTGCCCCGCCCCTGCTGTTTCCCGCGCTCCTGCCTGCGTTAGGGTTTGGGGGTGGCGGGCATGGGGGTGGGTAACCTGCGGCTCTTGCTCCTCCTCCGTCTCCCACTGCTGCAGCTGCCGCTGAGGGGGGTGGGTGTGTGGGAGCCGAGGGTTTAGGGTTTAAGGGGGGTGCCGTGGAAGTGGAGCTAGGGTGTCAGCAGGGGGTGTGTGAGAGGGGCGTGGGACGGTCGGGGGAGGTTGCGTGGAGGTAGCCGTCGTGACGCCAGCAGCGCCAGTAGTCCGGATGCCCTCGCGCGTTTCGGTAGCCCAGCGAGCCTGCTTCGCCAGTCGCCTGTGGGTCCGTTGCTCCTGTGTGTGCTCGTCGTAGCCGCGGAGCCAGATACTCCCGTAGTCCGGTGCCCTCGTGCGCTCGGTAGCCACTGTGCGCGCCGCTCCTGTTGCCCGTGTGTCTGCAGCTTCAGTCGGCGCCTTTCATCTTCTCGCCCTCACAGTTTCTCCTCCTCCTCACTTGCCCTCTATGATCACCTCTAGCTTTGCTTATAATTGTGAACTATTGCTATGCCTGCTCATTGTACTGATTACACCCCACTTTGGCTATGGGGGTGTGTCAGAATGTTATTATTGTCTAGCCTGTAGTGGGGTGCTCTATAGCGAGTACAACCCAGTTAGGGTTTGCTATATGTACCCCAACTGCTGCTAGTGAAACCTCTCTCCTTTCAATCATTCTTGCCTAGTTCTTTTCACAGTATACCCCTCTTGACCACCATCCCTACCACTATATCTTGTATTTCACTCATAGTACAACCCCTTCTTTGTTTGGCCAACACTCTCTCCCACCAAACCCTAAGGCTCTCTCTAGCTACTATTCTAACAACGCGGTGTGAGAGTCGAGAGGAAAGTTGCACTAGGAGAAGTTCGAGACGTACAAGAAACAACCCTATACCCTCTAGTATCTAACCCACTACAGCCTAGATATAAACAATATAACATATGTTTGACACACCCCCATAGGCAAAGTGGGGAAGACCTAGAGGCCACAAGACCAGTCAAGCAAGCAAGCTCAGAGTGGATCACAACGTCACCACAAATCTGAGTACAAGGTCAAGGCCACAAGGCCAGTTCACATGCATGATTATATATAAAGACAAACAAGCAAGAGCATGTATATAGAAAATGCAGTACAAGCAAGGTCAAGAAGTGAGCAAGTGAGGCCAAGTGGGCACAAGACCTAGCATCGTACAGAAGCGCTGATGATCACCAGGCGGAAGTGCCTTGGTGAAGATATCAGCAGTGTTGGCCCGAGTGGCCACGTAAGCAAGGCGCAGCTGACCACGCTGCTGCAACTCACGTGCAAGAAAGTAGCGGAGAGCAATGTGCTTCGTTCTGTGCTCCAGTCTGTGCTCCCGACACAAGGCCAGCATTGCCTTGTTGTCTACGTACAGAACTGGAGGAGAACGAGGCGGCTCTCCCAGGTCAGTCAGCAGGTAGGTAAGCCAGCGTAACTCCTGTGCAGCCATGGCTCCTGCGTAGATCTCAGCCTCACAGCTAGAGCTGAGAACAGACGACGAGCGGGTAGACCGCCACGAAACAGAGCCGGAACCAAGGCTGAAAGTGTAACCCTGTGACGACCGCTGAGTAGCCAGGTCGTCAACCCAAGAAGCGTCTGCGTGACCAGTGAGGACCACTGGACTCTGCCCTCCAAGCACTAGCCCCATGCCTGACGTACTGCACAAGTAGCGCAACACCCTTTTCGCTGCAGCCATGTGCTCTGGTCGGTGTCTCCCAGGAGCAACATAGCGTGCCAGGATGCTAAGAGGGTATGCAAGGTCAGGTCGTGTGCATGTCATCAGGTACATGAGGCAGCCAACAAGCTCTGGGTACGGGCCACTCGGCTCTACGGACTCATCCGAAGGCAGAGCTAAGAGCGAGTGACGAGTAGACAGAGGAGTGGCCTGAGGCGAGGAGTACGTGAAGTCGAAACGCTGAAGGACCTGCTGCACCATGTGTGACTGAGACAGTGTAATGGTGCGTCGTGCTCTGTCCCGGGTGATCTGCAAGCCAAGGTAGCTGCGCAGTTCACCCAGGTCTGTGCACGTGTGTCGCTTCTGCAGCTCGGACTTCACGTGGGCGAGTCCAGCAGTGTCAGCAGGTAACGGAAGACCCGTGGACGACGGGAGAGTAAGAACCTGACGGAGAACAGAGTCAGGCGGCGGTAGAGACGACGGAGACGGTGGAGCGAAGAACAGGCGAGGCGGCGCGGCTGCGTCAGCACAGGTCGCTCCAGCACCTCCAGCAGCTCCAGCACCTCCAGCAGCTCCAGCAGCACCAGCGTCTCCAGCAGCGCCAGCACCTCTAGCAGCTCCAGCGTCTCCAGCAGCTCCAGCACCTCCAGTAGCTCCAGCACCTCCAGCAGCTCCAGTGTCTCCACGAGCTCCAGTACCTCCAGCAGCTCCAGTGTCTCCAGCAGCTCCAGCACCTCCAGAAGCTCCAGTGTCCCCAGGAGGAGCACCCCCAGAACCGGCACCTCCAGACGCAGGGTCGCCAACCGCAGAACCGCCCGCAGTAGCACCCCCAGAGCCGGCACCTCCCGCCCCAGGGTCTCCAGCCCCGGTGTCCCAAGCAGGGGCACCCCCAGACGTAGTAGTCCCAGCAGCTCCAGTACCCTCAGTACGAGCACCTCCGGAACCAGAGCCTCCAGCAGCAGAGCCCCGAGCTCCAGCAGCTCGACCCGGACGGCGACCGTACCAGTCGTGCAGCTGCTGTGGAGTGAGAGGCACACGCGAACGAAGGCGGCCACGCCAAGGGGACCGCACAGCAGCAGTCTCAGAACCCTCAAGTGGCTCCCCGCGAGACTCAGTACCCCCAGACTCCGCAGACACAGGCTCAGCTCCCCCAGACGCAGCACCCCCAGACTCAGCACCCCCAGGCGCAAGGCCTCCAGTCTCCTCACACGCAGGCTCAGCACCCCCAGACTCAGCACCCCCAGACCCAGCGCCCCCAGGAGCACCGCCCACAACAGCTCCAGAGTCAACAGGAACCGGCGACGGAGGCGGTGAGGAAGGTCGTGGAGGGAACCCCGGAGGGGTCTCCAAGCGGGGAGCGCGGCGGGAGGCTGTCGGGGCGTCAGCAGCAACGTCACCCCTCTCGGGTGGGCCAAAGGTGTCGGAAGTGACCTCCAAAGGCTCAGCCAAGGGGGGGGGGTCTACCTGAGACACACCTGAAGGAGCAGGACCTTGAGGGGGGAGGGGGTCGACCTGGGGGGGACCTGGCACGAGGAAAAGTGGTGGGGGTGGCAGGGGGGCAGCGCGGTAGGGGAAGAGACGGTAGTACGGAACCGACTCGTCAAACGTGACGTCCTGGGAGGACAGAACACGGCGCGAGGTGGGGTGGTAGAACTGCCAGCCAGGCGCGTCAGGGGGGAAGCCAAGGAAGACGCAGGGAACAGCACGGGAGGACATCTTGTCCGCAGACAAGTCTCGGACAAAAGCCCGAGATCCCCAGACACGGAACGCAGACGCATCGCCAACCTTCCCCGTCCACAGCAGAGTGGGGGAGGTCCCCGGCATAAAGACCCGGGGCTGAAGGTTGATCTGACGCGCCGCGTACTGAACCGCAAACGGCCACAGAAAATGGGGAGCAGCCGCATGGATCATGGACGTGCGAGCGACATCCATGACCATGCCAATGCGGCGCTCAGCAATCCCATTTTGCTGCGGAGAGGCCGGAAGCGTGAACGTCTGGCGGATGCCCCTCGCACGACAGTAGGCTCGCAGAGGGCCTGAGGAAAACTCCCCACCTCTGTCGGAGTGCAGACGCAAAACAGGAAAGTCAGAGCGGAAACTCTGCCTGAGCTGGAGACGAGCAGCGCGGATCCAGTCGATCAACACCTCAGTGACCTCATCCTTGCGGCGCAAGGGGAAGACTGTGGTGTAACGCGAGTAATCGTCAACCACCAGCAGGAAGTAGCGCTCGTGACCCTGTCCACGGACGTGGGCTGGGCCCCACACGTCCATGTGAAGAGTCTGCAGCGGAGCCTCTGTCGGCGGAAACTCGGAGGAGTGAGGAGCGGCGCGCTGCCGTCCCTCGACGCAGGGAACGCAGGTAGGGGCAGGCCCCGGAGGGAGGGGAGGGAGAGACCGGGGGAGACCAGAGACAAGGACACGAGAGGCCATGCCTCGGAGACGAGGCAGGGAGGGGTGACCAAGACGGTGGTGCCAGAGAAGAGTCTCATGGGACAGGAGGCGACACGAGCAGGGGGCAGACTCAGGACCAGACCGAGACGCTGCAGCAAACACCTGACCCGACGCAGCTACCTGACCAGGAACAGCAACCGGCGGAGACTCGGTAGTCAGTGTGTACAGGCTCGACCCCGGCCGACGAGTAAACGTGGCCAAGTGTCGGCCCGTGTCAGCACACGTGCAGTGGGTCACCCGCTGACGCGCAGGAGTGAACTGGTCAACTCCCCCATCCTGTAGGTCAGCACCCGCCACCAAGTTCATAGAGAACGAGGGGAGGTAAAGACCGGACAAGGAGCCAGACGGGACAGCTGGACACGGCAGGACAGTGGAGTAGTGAGCAAGGACAGGACCCCCAGAGGGGTCTGCCAGGGAGACCGCAACCGGCCGGTTGAGCGGCGTAAGAGTGGTGCGGTCTCGAAAGAAGGAGCGGGAAGCACCCGAGTCAAGGGTGAAAGTGTGCGACGCCTGAGCCGACGTGGTACCTGAGAGAGCAGACTCACCAGCACCTGGAGCAGCAGACTCACTAGCACCTGGAGCAGCAGACTCACTAGCACCTAGAGCAAAAGCTGCACCGCCCGGGTCGGGCGGAACACTCAGGTAACAGTCACCGTCATCACTAGTAGACATAACATACATGGCAGCAAGGATAGCATCATAGTCAAGATCAAAGATAGCAACGCCCGACCTAAGCAGCTCATGCCAGCGAGGGAGCTCAGTGGCTTCAGGGAACCTAAGACGCCAGGCGTCTGTCAGGCGACCGAAGCAGCGCTGAGTGGTGTGCGCGCCTCCACACTGCTCTCCAGTGCGGTCACCAGTACGAAAGAAGTACGTACAGGGACCAGCACCCCCAGGCCGCTGACGCCCAGCGTACCACTGGTGAAGCTGCTGCGGCGGCGGGGCCTCACGAGAGCGCTGCTGCTGCGGACGCTGTCCACCACCGGAGCCTCCCCTCTGCACCGAGCCACCCCGACCAGTACCACCGCCACCCCCGCCACTGCCGCCTCCACTGCCTCCGCCGCCACCTCCACCTCCTCCAGTCCCACCGCCGCCGCTGCCACTGTCCCCGCCTCCACCGCCGCCACCAGAGCCCCCACCCCCGCCCCCACTCCCACCTCCACCCCCACCCCCCCGGCCGCCCCCACCGCCACCACCACCACCCCCGCCAGCTCCTCCAGCACCCTTGCCCCCCTTGCCCTTGCTGTTGCGGCGCCTCCCGCCAGGGGCAGACGCAGCTCCGACCGACTCAGTGCCAAGGAGGTCGACAGCAGCAGCAGAGGCAACAGAGGGCAAAAGGGGAACAGGGGAGCACCCCTCAAAGATAGGGGTACGAGGGTCACCGCGAGAGGCTCCGACAGCGGCTATACTCTGCTCGGCTGCAAGGAGCTCCTTCTCGAGGAGGTCAACGGTGAGTGTGGTGGGGCAGAGAGCTAGGAAGTGGTCCCTGACTGAGCGAAGGGAGTCAGGAAGACGGGTGACTAGGTAGTAGAGGGTGATATACATGGGGGGGGGGGTTCTTGGCGCAGAACTCAGCAGGAAGCGCAGCGCGGTAGCGAGTGTCACTAGTGCGGAGGTGCGTAATGAGGTCAGCAACTGTAGCAAAGGCAGCGAGGTCAGGGAAAAGGTAGGGCAGCATGATGCGGCTAAGGGCAGCAGAGGCAGGGGAGGAGTAGCGTGCAACGACAGCATCGAACAGGGTCTTAGCGGTCTTAAACTGAGTGAAGTGCGCACGCTCAGCAGACGGCAGGTGACTACGCACAGCAAGGCGGGCAGCAGCATCGCGAGTGTTCCAGCGAGAGCGCACAGTAGCATCAGCATCAGTAGCAGGCTGGGGGGAAGCACCAGACGTGAGGTCATGCAGCGAGACATCGTCTTTGCTATCACACTGCAGGAACAGCTGCAAGTCGTCAAGCCAGACCTCAAAATCTATCGCTCGCCCCTCAGCATCGAAGGTAAGCACAGCAGGGCTAGCCATGGCAGCAGGCGACGCAGGCTAGCAGCAGCAGAGAAAGCAAGCAAGGTGAGGTAGTAGCAGTTTGAGGCGCGACTCGGCGATGCGCTTACCAGGGGCGGGCTAGAGAAGGCCAAAGGTGGTGGGGCAGGGCCGAGGCGCTCGAGCAAGGTCAGGGCCGCGAAAGGGCGGCAGAACAGGGCCGGGACGGCGGCGGTGGCTCCGACGAACAGCGGCGGCGGCGGCTGTCTCTGCAGCAGCGGCAGCGGCTGTCACAGCAGTAGCAGCGATAGCTGGGACGGCAGGAGCGGCGGCGGCTGACACAACAACGGCGGCGGCTGCTGTCGTAGGTGCAGCAGCGGCAGGTGTCACGGCAAGAGCAGCGGCGGCTGGCACAGCAGCAGTGGCGGCGGTCGTCACGGCAGGAGCGGCGACGTCCGAGGCGCGAGAGACAGTAGCTGCAGGTGCGGCGGCAGGTGCTGCCGAGGCGGCGGCAAGGTGGCAGGGCGGCGGCAGCTGGTGACGACGAGCTGCGGAGGAGGCCGCGACAGGGCCGTGAAGCGCGGCGGAAGAGCCGCGAAGGGGCCGTGAGGGAGCCGCGACGGGGCCACGAAGGGACCCCAATGAGCCGCGTAGGGGCCGCGAAGGGCGGCGTAGGGGCCGCGAAGGGCGGCGTAGGGGCCGCGACGCGACGCGTAAGGGCCTCAAGGGGCCGCGAAAGGGTCGCGTGGCGTCGCGAAGGGGAGAACACGAAGCGCCGCGAAGGGGGATTAAGGGGCCGCGAACGGGCCTTAGAGGGGGCCGCGACGCTCCTTAACGGGGCAGGCCTGTAAGAGGCCGCGAAATTTTCGGGCAGGGCGCAAAGCGCGCCTCGGGCAGGTAAAAAAAAAGTCTAGAAAAGGTGGGCCCGTGGTAGGAACCTAAGCTCTATACCATGTGAGAGTCGAGAGGAAAGTTGCACTAGGAGAAGTTCGAGACGTACAAGAAACAACCCTATACCCTCTAGTATCTAACCCACTACAGCCTAGATATAAACAATATAACATATGTTTGACACGCGGGTCAAGTTTTTAAAACTTGACGAAGCGGTGTGCAAGCTTTGAAAAGTAGTGCACCTGCAATTTTGGACTTTCTAGGTGTTACCCCACCCACGAGGGGGAAATCCAGGGAATGGATGGGTTTGGCGAAAAAAATCGATTTTGACAAAATCGGAAACATTAACAATTTGGGCCAACTTTTAAGATCCTGTGAACTGCATGAGAGAAAATAAGCAGATGGCATGGCCATACATTAATTAATATTATTCAGCAATGAAAAACTAAAGTAAATCTAATGTAAATCTAACATGATTCTGCTTTCCACACACCATTAATGCTTCCAACATAGACCCCTGCATCTTCCCCAGAATGTGCCATCTCACATTTAGGGAAGGCAGCAATAGTTGCTCTGACAAAAAAGAAGACTTAGGCTGTAAACAAACTCATCTTGTAACTTACGTTCCTGCTGCATGATATCAACTGCTGGAGCTACGGTAATGACAATCACTTTCCGCTTTTTTTCAAACCAGCGCCTCCAATAGACCCCTTTGCAGCCTTGGACTTCAACTCTTTTAAAGCCTGAAAACAAGAGAATCGAAGTCATGAGATCTACATGACACATAAGCCAAGATAAGCGAAGCCGTCAAACAAGTCTAGGTTCTAACCTTCTCTTCTTCTTTCTTCTTGGCTAAGTACGCGAGATCGGCCTGTAACATCCGAGAAAGGCGATCAGATCAATAGGATGCTGGATCATCCAAGTCACGAGATAATGACATCAACTCCGAGGCATGATAACTGCTGCTTACCTCGTCGTAGTCCTTTTCCTTAGCCTTAGCCTGCTTTAGGGGTTTCAACTTCCCGCCTGCAAATGATAAGAGAAATTCGTTATTCTTACGAAAATAATGCGCAAGGTGCTCACGCTAAACTAAGCAGCAGCGTATTGTCACCTTGTCGTCCGGACATTCTTGCTAAGCCAGGTGATAAACGGCAGAGTCGACCTGCGCAGACTCCCGACTATCTAAGTCACAGGTGTGAAGGGTAATGGAAGTGGTCAGCAAGACGGGCTTTTGGGACAGTGTCTTCCCAATGTTATCGATCACACAACCTTGGAGTTCAGGGCGTGGAACTATGTCCAAGGTTGCGGACGAAGTTCCGACAGGTAGCAGGTAACCACGATCGTCGAATCCCAGTTTGCCTGTGGCGACGTTCGTTGGGGTGGAAGAAACCAGTACCACAATAACTTCGCGCAGCATGGTATGGGCTCCGTTCTATTGCACCCAGCCGCAACGAGGAACGCACATCTGTTTTTGATAAAACTGCCAATTCGTACATTATTTATTCATAAAACCTGATATCCACTAGTACCTAACTCCAAGCACTTATAAAGAAAAATGAAGCACCGTCAACAGAGCATGTGTGCGCCAAGCATAGCTAACATAAAACTCGTGACGCAATGGGTTTGTCACAAACCATGCCATCCTTGTTGAACAACCTTTCGTAATAAGATGCACGACTGTATGCTGTATTAATGACTCAGTAATAATATATCGTAAAATAAGTATCTTAGGAAATAAGGGAATTGTGTTGGACTAGGGAAAGGAGGGGGGTAAGAGAAGAGTGTCGAGAAGATTGGTGTACCCCTTAAGAGGTACCCCACTACAACATGTCTAAAAACTACATTGTTCATGTCAGAGGTCAACTGGAGATCCCCGATTAAACCTAATGAATGATTACAGGCACGATGGCCTGGGAGGTTATGGGCGCACTCACCCGCTACACAAACAAGTCATTTATCTCTGTGGTTAGTGCTGGGATTCTGATATGATATCAAAGTGAAGGTCTTCGGTTCAAATCCCGGTGTCGGCACCTCGGGCATCTCTGTGCGGGGGGGTGTCAGAGGTCCACTGGAGATCCCTGATTGATCCTAGGGAAGGGTTACAGGCACGTTGGCCTAGGGGGTTATGGGCGCACTCATCCGCTACACAAACAAGCCCTTTTATCCCAGTGGTTAATGGCTGGGATTCTGACAGACCAGCTCGCCCAAGTCGGCGTCGCCCACTGCTGCAAGTCGGCTGCACCTCCCGCACACCCGACCACGAAGTCGGCTCCGCCCAAGCGAGGATGGGGCCAAACCACACAACTCTCGTTAACACTCCCTTGCCGCGTTCACGCTTGGGCCTCCACCCCACATCGCAGCATTACTCGGAGAATAGCTCGTCGTCGTCGGCGTGCACACAACACATAGCACGGCGGTCATCGCACCAGTCGTGCAGAAGGGCACGGCACCTACTGCTGCACGTCACCGTAGGCCCGCACGTCGACGGGCACGTACAGCAGCTGGTCGATACTGGCCATACAAGTCGACGCGGACTTGGTGGTTGCCTGGTCGATGATGTCACCAGGGCAACGGGGATCTGCGGAGGTAGACAATCGACACCCATGAGGTTCTGGCGAAGGCGACCTCGGAGGTGGTATCTCAAGGTCGACATGGCTGATTAGGCGCAGTCAGTGGCACGTGGTCGACTTGGCGTCTACGCTGCGCATGTGATGGGGCACAGCACTCCAAGCAGCTACAAGCACCCGCGAACTAGGTGTGCTGCTATCGTGCGGGTCCAACGATGTGCAGCCGCCTTACTGCAGCGTTGGCACGCCATCGACATGCATCGTTGGCAAGTCGCCTTTCTACGGTGCTAGAACAGTGCGGACTTTGCTGCGGTGGAAGGCGGTCGACCATGCTGCGCTGGAGGTCGACCTGCATGCTTGCGTGCTAGGCAGACTTGGCCCTAATGTAGTCAGCTTTGCCAAAAATCTTGCTATCATTCTGAATCATTGTTCACAACTTTTGCTAGTGAAACTCTTGCCAATTCTCCCCGTGAATGTGTGCGTAGAGAGAACACGAGCAAACGCTAAGAAACGCTACGATCACTCTCACAACCGTGCCTTCCCCCATAGTCTAGCTCCCGTTGTAGTAGTTATCTCCGCAGAGCCAGAGGTTCATCTCCTCTCTTTCCCTTGGGAACGTCATCAATAAGAACTCCCTTCTGAATGGTTCTTCCCCTTCATCCTCTTCACCGATCTCCTCTAACGCCATCATCGCCTTGCTTTTCATTTCCGCTTGCACCATGTGGTCCATTTGCAGGTGTAGCTTCCGCAAATCTACCTGGAACTCCTCTCTGCTTGCTGCTACCTCCCTCTTGGGCTTGCTGCAGCATTCATCCTTCCGGTGCCACCTTTTTCCACAATTGTCTCACATTGGAGCTCTTGCGCAATCACTCTTCACATCTACTTGTCTCTCCCCTTGCCATCTCGGTCAGAGCAGGTACTGTCATTGTAATCGCCACCCAGGTGGTTATGTCCTTACTCTTCGACCCCATGGCCTCCAAGTCCAGTATGCACTGTGCGGGCTCAATTCTCTTGGCGAGCCCATTCTCTTGCACGTTTATGGCAAAATGGTTACTGGCGTCACTACAGTAACTGCTTCGTCACTTGCATAGCTGTCGCAATGTAGAAAGCGCAAAGCCACTTTGTCGAGATGTACGTTTTGAATGAAGTGGGAGCGTCCCTTTGTGTAACATGTTCATTCTATTGCCATCAAGACCCAAAAATCTTGTTCACCGTCGCTTGACCTCCGTTCAAGCTCGCTTTGTGTAACATGTTCATTCTATTGCCATCAAGATCCGAAAATCTTGATCCCCGTCGCTTGACCTCCGTTCAAGCTCGTTTGAACGCCATGTTCGTCGTTTCCAACTTGAACAACTCTTGAACGCCTGTGAAACGCGTCTTAAGAGCGTGTTCCTACGGCCTCATATCAGGAAACCTCATATCAGAATCGCCTAAAACATTTTTTTGTTCGGATAGATCAGATCTAATTTGCTCGTTTATGCGCGACAAAAAATGTAGTGTGATCTTCGCATCTCTAACCCGCCAAAACAAGAATATTTTGCACGTATTGTGCGTGATTATCGGACGTGGCTGACACAGCACGCCACGAATTTCGGGCGCGATAGATTCGTCGTGGAGCAAAGAGGGGGACATCGAAACACTGTTCAATCTAATCCGATTACACAGAGTTGTGCTTGTGCGAAATTCGGTGTGAGTGCTTGATATGGCTTGCTGATGTGGCACGTCTGGCAAATTTCGCTTGCGAAATTCACATCGCGCAAAACAGTTTTTTTCCATTTTGGAAAACTGCGAATTGTAACGAAGTACTCGAGTCTTTCAATTACTGATATGAGGTTGGCCTGATATGAGGCCGTAGGAACACGCTCTAAGACTAACGAATCAGCCTAAGCCAACACTCTACCGCATCTCCTACTGGCTCCTTTTCGTCATCTACATCTATCTCTTTCTGATGCTTGCCCTTCTTGTTGTCGCCTGGGGATGGGGTGCAGATGGGGGCATTGCTGAAAGGCTTCGGCTTCTTGTAACTCCGCCATATCCCAACTACCTCATCGTAGTTGGGCTCGTACTGCATCAGGGATATACACATGAGGTCCCCTAGCCTCGCGTCCTTGATCCCCCCTCGCCGCCATGTTTTGATCATGTTTTGCCGGGTGAATCCCCTTTCACACTCCACTGTGCTGAGGGGAATGACAGCCACCACCACCCAGAGCTGCACCAGATTGGGGTAACTCTCCCGCCAGTCGGGCGTCTTGAGCATCGCAGTCAGTCCGCTGTGGAAGCTTCTCTCTTCCTTGGGGGCACGTGCAAGGACTGAACAAAAGAGCCGAAGCTCCTTGCGTGACAGCCTCTTGTTGATGCCTGGAGGGAGGGAGATTCAGAAGAAGAGGCAAATAAGCATACAGCATAAAGGCTATTAAAGCATAGGGGTGAAAGCATGACAACCCAAGGTACCCATAATGAACCTGGCAAGATCTCATCACGGTCCTGAGCCTTGAACATGGTCACCAGCGAGTTCAGCCACTCCTGGCATCGAGCATTCCGCTCCGACTTGCTTTGTGGCCATGCATCAGGCGTGCACAGGTGGACTCTAGAGAGCGAGTCGAGGTCACCGAGCCCTCCCTCCAGGTTCGCAAGGATCCTCTCTGCGAACTCGGTGCACATCTGGATGCAGCCGTCGTGGTCCTCTGGGCCGCTGTACGAGTCAACGGGCTCGTCTTGAAGAGTGAACGTGAATGAAGATGGTCGGCCGTCGCTGTCAACACCCTCCACCTTCACTTCGCGGTTACACCCCGGGCCATGGTGCTCCAGGAAAGGTGACAACCACTGGCTCATGCCACCGCCGAAGTCATCGTCGCAGTCCACATAGCGGCTCTCGATGTGATGGGTTGTCCGCTTTATCAGCGCATGCAAAGACACCAGATCGAGCTGGACAGACAAAGGCACACAAAGACATAGTTAGAATCGTGGTGTACAAGCACATGCGTAGTTATCATCGTAATACCTCACCTGTCTCTGCTGGAAGGTCTTGTTCAAGATATATGTAAAATTTTTTAAGAAGTTAAAAAAATTTGAAGATTGTGATTCGACAAGGAGAGGAGTTTGCTGTAAAGGAGACAAACTCCTTGACATTCCGGCAGGTCTCTCAGACCTGCCACCTAGTCTCATTTGCATTTTCTAGATCTTGATTTGCTTACCACCAGCACACTCTCGAAAACCTTGTACCTCCTATGCCTAGGACTAGGCATAGGAGCACTCTCATTTATGATGTTTTAAACGTAAGGCTTTCTGCTATGGCAAGTGGCTTCGTTTCCGCTGCAGCGGGAAGACCTCCTGCTCCAAGAATGGTGACACGGAGCAGTGGAAGGCGTGCCTCCCCGCAACGTGAGGAAGATGGGGTTTCTTCCTCCCACCGCGAGCGTTCCCGATCTCCAAGAACTGGCGGAAATGCGGCTGTTACTGCATTGGAGCTTCTCAACAGTGCGCGTCAACCTTCCGTTCACGCATCTGGTGTCATTGCCGACGGAACAAATCGGAATGGTGGTAACGACCGCGGCCCCCCCGGGTTTCACGTCGAAGGGCGAGCCCCACGTGCAACCGGCGAACAGCTCGAGCATGGCGAAAACGCCCCAGCGCGGCCGGCCACTGTAGCTCAGGCGTAGGACCGTAATGATCGCGGTCCTGCGCCGGCAGATCGCAATCATCGCGAATCTGCCCGAGCAGATCGCAATCAGCGCGATTCTGCTCGGGCAGATCGCGATCGCGATTCTGCACGTGCAGATCGCGAGCGAGATTCTGCACGTGCAGATCGCGAGAATCTGCGTACGGAGTGTCAGAATCGTATTGTCCCAGCTGGCACGCCACTTACTTGTATTAGCCCACTCAACGTGATCGTCCAGCCTTCTAAGAAAAGACTCATTCTCGACCTTCGCCATGTAAATTCATTCCTCTCCATTCCTCGTTTTCGGTACGAGGGACTTAATCGGGTACCCGACCTGGTGCGTCAGGGTGAATGGCTGTTTACAATAGACCTTAAGTCGGGCTATCATCACGTGGACATCGACCCATCATTTTGGCGGTTCCTCGGATTTTCATTGAAAGGTCAAAAATATCAATTCTTGTCCTTGCCCTCTGGGCTCGCCACAGCTCCATTCGTCTTCACGCAGCTAATCAAGCAACTTGCTAAGCGTTGGCGCAGCAACGGAATTCGGTTAATCCCTTACGTGGACGATCTCTTATTCATCAGTGCCACTTGGGCTGAGGCTATCGACACACGAGCCGTCATCCTACATGATCTCAAATCTGCCGGCTTTGTCGTCAATATTGAGAAATCACAGCTCGAGCCCTCGCAACGGCTCAAATTCCTTGGCCTCATGCTGGACACTCGCACCTCCTCCTTCTCTGTCGATGCTGACCGATGAGGCCGGTTGTTCGAGGAACTCGACCATTTGTGCCGAATCAGCACGCAGGGCCGTCGTACCCCAGTTCGCCGAGTGGCTAGAGTGGCAGGCATGTTAGCCTCTATGGCGCTGGCTCTTGGCACCATTGCTCGTGCCTTCTCCCATCATCTGCTTTCTCAAATCAGTGCGTGCCAATCTTGGGGGGAATCCATCCACTTAACACCGGGGTCGGTGATTTTTTGGTTGACTCAGTTCGATGTCTTCAATGGCTCCTGTTTCCATAATCCGCACATTTACGACGTGGTCATGTATGTGGATGCAAGCGACCATGCTTGGGGAAGTTGCTATTCCACACCGGATGGTCGTGCCGGCTCAAGCTCTTCTCCATTTCCTCGCACGCTATCAGTCGCCTCAAGCACGCTACGTGAACTCGCTGGGATTCTTTGGGCCCTAGCTTCTTTCAGCCGCGAGATTCGGCGATCACATGTGTTGCTTCGAAGTGACAGCCAGGCAGCTTACTACATCTTAAAGAAGGGTGGTTCGCGCCACGCGGAGCTCACCCTAATTTGTCGCGCCATCATCACGCTTTGTGTGTGCCATAAGATTCGACTCACGGCACAGTGGATCCCTCGGGAGCTCAACACCGAGGCCGACGCGCTCTCAAAAATCGAACTTCATGATGACTATTGTCTCGCGCGGACATGGTTTCAATTACTCGAGCGTCGCTGGGGGCCACACACTATCGACTTGTTCTCGTCGCCGTTCAACGCACAGCTGTCCCGTTTTTGCTCCCGTAACTTTCATAAAGACGCTGTCGCACAAGATGCATTTTCTCTCAGTTGGACAGGAGAGAACTGGTATGCCTTTCCCCCACCGCCCCTAATCCCAGCGGTTATTGCTCACGCCCGTCGTTCTAGAACGGCGATAACTCTTGTGATCCCGGAGTGGCCTAGCTCGTTTTGGTGGCCGCTGCTGCGCCCGAACGGCACTGCGTGGGCGAATGATGTATGCGGGAGCATGTATCTCTCCCACGGCTCCGTATGTCTAGGTGTTGGTAGCGATCCTCAGGCCTTTAGTGGTGCCGGTATTCCTCATTCGCACATGTATGCACTCCGTTTGACATATACTAATGCATAGTCATGTAAACGTGCAGGATCTTACATTGGACGCTTGGTGATGGATCTCTTGACACTCACAGTCGACTTGCGCGCTCAATCGACCATTCGCACATACGAACCATATTGGCGACAATATCGCGCCTTTTGTCACGAGCATTCGCTGCCATTCCTCCCCGCCACTGACCTGACAACAGCCCTTTTCCTACTACACTCGATCCGAAGGGGCGCGACCGTATCGGCCGTGCGATCCGCTTGCTCCGCTATCTCTTGCGCCCATTGGTTGGTCGGCTGCCCTTCTCCTATTCGAGGACCACTTTCTTCACAAGTGCGAGAGTATGCGCAGCGCCATTGCGGCAAGCCCTCACTGGCAAAGGAACCGATACCCCCTGCAAAGATCTACGACATATGCGACATCTATTTCGCGTCGTCGGATCCTCCCACATTCCAGCGCGGTCTCATACCCCTTTTAATGTTCGCGGCCTTCTTGCGCTTCTCCGACCTGATCGCCCTCCAGTGGCACCAGATCGAATTCGACCGTGACTGCATGTGGCTCTTCATTCCCCGATCCAAAACGGATCAGGCTGGATCAGGTGCTTGGGTTCCAGTTGCAGCCTCCTCTGCTCGTCACTGCCCAGTCGCCCGCATGCAACAATTTCTTTCCCTCGCCGGATTCTCTTCACAGACATTAGGCGCCCTGATCAGGGTGTTCCCGCCTAATGCTCGCGCTTCGCCATCGGACCGATCCCCCTCATATGCCACGGTTAGAAGCTGGTGTCGCGATGCGTTCTGTCGGGTCGGCCTCAACCCGAATGCCCTCGGCACACATTCTTTCCGCAAAGCAGCGGCCACTGTGGCAGTTGACGTGGGTGTTCCCGATCGACTCTTCAAGGCTCTCGGCCGATGGCGTAGCGATAAGGCTCGTGAGCTATACGTCACTCAACTCGATCGGGAATTGGTAGCGGCGTCTCGAACCCTCCAGGATCCAACGCGCCCTAGTCCAACCCATCGTTACGCAGCCACCCTCGCACGTCATCGTCACATTCCCTCGATATGATGTCTCGCTTACCTATGACGACTGCACTGCACACTCCTCGGAGAGTCGTGTCACAATATGTAAAATTTTTTAAAGAAGTTAAAAAATTTGAAGATTGTGATTCGACTAGTAGAGGAGTTTGCTGTAAAGGAGACAAACTCCTTGACATTCCGGCAGGTCTCTCAGACCTGCCACCTAGTCTCATTTGCATTTTCTAGATCTTGATTTGCTCCCTCCCTCCCAACCTTCTATCATAGGTACAGTAGTTCTTAGTACGTAGTTTATGATTGAACCAACTGTCATTGCCCATCTGAGTGTGCTGTAAAATCGAGATATGTAATGCTATGACGACTGCACTGCACACTCCTCGGAGAGTCGTGTCACAATTGAGCTGCTCAAGCACATCAGCCAGGAAGCACAGGAAGAATTGAGAACGGTAGGAGCTTGCCAGCGCATACATCTTGCTATTAAGCTCCTTCAGCAGCACAATCACTGCCGGCAAAACAACGACGAGGTGACGGACGACATCCCCCCTTTGGCAGCCACCGAACCGAGTGGATGCCTTGTACTTCAAGGCTCGTTTCGATGATCAACTCTTGAAGATCCATGAACCGTGCGTGGCGCGGACCCGACCGACCCAGCAAATCGGCCAGAGACCGGATGAGATCGTCGACCATGTCGAATACGGGGAGCTCCTCTGCCGCATCCTTCGCTGCAAGAGCCTCCCTGCAAGTGGAACATATCAACATCGAGACATTAGCAACGAGTTCGAACAAGATAGCGTAACGGCCTAAAAACGAAACAATCGTGCACACTAACCTGCGAGGGATGCAGTGAACGGAGACAAGGTGCGGGATTTTCTGACGCTGTCGGACAACCAGGCCGGCCTTCGATCCCATCATCACTCTAGCACCGTCGGTGCTAATGCCGGAAAACCTCTGCAGATCGACACCGACTGCCTGCAAGTGGGAAAGGGGGATGCTGGGAAGAGAAGAAGCATCCGCCTTTTCCACCGTGTTCAGCTGCATGAACTCGGTCACGAGGACGTTGTCGCGGATGAAGTGGCGTATAAAATCATGTGCTTCTCCCTGAGCCGATCCGTGCTTTCATCGATGCTGATGCCGATGAAAGGGCTTGTCAAGATGTGCTCCAATTGAGTTGTCTGTAGCCAGGTAGCAAGGGCCTGCGTGAGCTCACCAAGCTGTACCTGCAAGCAGAAGAAAACATGACGTAATATTTAAACAAGCGAAAAAAAACCTCAACACCAACACGAAACTTGGCTGACTACAACTCACGTTGTGTAGTAGGTGCCATATCCCTTCTTAGGGAAGCCCTGAACACCCTTGCGCGCGAGGTACTGCACCAGCTTCACCCATGTTCCCATGGGCGCATCGCATGTACTGACGAACAGCATGGAGTCTAACTACGCCATGGCTCGAATCTTCTCAGCATCGACCGCGACACGATGTTGGTCGATCTGTGGCTGCTTGGAAGCCCCGTCAGCAGAGCCTCCTGCTCCTCCATCGCCAGCTTATGTTTCGTGGTACCGGCGTGCCTGCGTCTGCACGTCGGTCGCGCCTCGCCCTGTCCGGCCACATCGTCCCCAAACTCCGGCATGCTTGGTGCAGATACTGCACTTGAAAGCAGGGAAACAGGATTTAGATTTTGTTAGAACAAGCCACGGGAACCTCTCTGACCACTTGGTTTTGTACTTCACGAGGGCGTCTGCATAGACGGCTTCAATGGCATCAGAAATGTCTATGATCAATGATGGGCGAGGGGATGTGTTGTTCACGACAGGTTGCTCGACAACGGCGCTGGAAGATGGTTTTGCCCAGCTCAGCGTCGACTGCTTCAGCTTGAAGGTGCGCGGGGCAGAGGACTTCGTCATGGGCGGCTCGACAACCACGGTATCGGAGACGGCAGCCGGCGCAGCAGGCTCACTCCGGATCGAATACGGGCTTGAACAAACGGGTGGATGGTCGTGATTCACCATCTCGACTCGAGCAGGCTTTGCAGTAGGAGGCCTGGGTGCGAGGACACCAGGACCAAGCGAGCGTAGGAGCATATCAAGCCCCGTCCTGGCTTCCTCTAGGCCGTCTACTTCATCACCACTATCCATGTCGGCATCATCATCGCTGGCCAGGCCTTCGGCATGGCCGTCCATGGCTGAAAGGGGAGAGCGTGCCGAGCTCTAACGTTACTAGTGTTTGGGAAAACACGGGCGAGAGGTGGGGATTGATAGTGCAGCTCGCTTGGTGGGTGGGTACGGTGGGGTGATCAAGAGAGGGCTGTAAAAGAAGGGCCTCTCGTTCTCACCACCCAGCTGCAACGCGGCGCGACGTGGGCCTCTCGTTCGCACCATGCACGCACTTGGATGCAGGTTCGGGGTGGGTGAGATGGGGTGAGGTGGGTGTCCATTGTCAAACATTATATGTGTTGTGTTTGTGTAGGCTGTAGTGGGTTAGCCTATAGGGGGGTCACAACATTAGGGTTTCATATTTGTACTCACAATCCTTTCTAGTTCACCATTCCAGTCCGTTATTTCTGACATGGTTTCAGAGCAGGTCCGTCGCTAGGACTGTTCTTAGGGCCCACCTACCTACCTACCTACCTACTGTGCGCCTCGTGCGCCTGCGCGTCCTAGAGCGCTCCTTACCTACCTACCACGCGCACGCAGCTCGCTAGCCGCCCGCGCGTGGCTTTCCTTTTTTTTTTACCGCGCGCGCCGTACTAGCCGCTCGCGCGCGGCCGTTTTCACGCGTGCGCCCCGCCAGCTGCCCGCGCGCGCTTTATTTTCTTCGCGCGCGGCCCGTCACGCTGCCTCCCCGCTGCCCGCGCGCCTTTGCGCTGCTGCCCGTGCGCCTCGTAGCCTCGCGCACTGCCCGCCGCTGCCCTGTGCGCCACGCTGACGCACCCGCTGCTGCAGCCGCCCGTCGCCTGCTCGCGCACGCCCCGCAGGCCCGCAGCCCGCCGTCGCAGAGGCCGCCCGTCCGCAGCCGCCCGTCGCCTGCTCGCGCACGCCCCGCAGCCGCCCGTCGCCTGCTCGCGCACGCCCCGCAGCCGCCCGTCGCCTGCTCGCGCACGCCCCGCTGCCCGCAGCCCGCCGTCGCAGAGGCCGCCCGTCCGCAGCCGCCCGTCGCCTGCTCGCGCACGCCCCGCAGCCGCCCGTCGCCTGCTCGCGCACGCCCCGCAGCCGCCCGTCGCCTGCTCGCGCACGCCCCGCAGGCCCGCAGCCCGCCGTCGCAGAGGCCGCCCGTCCGCAGCCGCCCGTCGCCTGCTCGCGCACGCCCCGCAGCCGCCCGTCGCCTGCTCGCGCACGCCCCGCAGCCGCCCGTCGCCTGCTCGCGCACGCCCCGCTGCCCGCAGCCGCCCGTGCGCCGCTGCCACTGCCGCACGTGCGCATACGCAGCTGCCGCCCGTGCGCTGCTTCCGCTGCTGCTTGCGCACCGCCGCCTCCTGCCGCCGCTGCCCGTGCGCCGCCGCTGCCCCTACGCTACCTACCGCGCACACTGCTGCCACTGCAGCTGCCACCAGTGCGCCGTTGCAGCTCCTGCTGCCACGCTCCCTACTCCTGCCGCTCGTGTGCCACTACGGACAGTCGACCCCGCCCGCGCCCTACCGAGCGGCCCCGCCGGTCCCGTTGACCCTACGCACACCTTTCCAGCAGCCTCGTTCCTCCTCCTACTACTGTCACTATGGCTAGTCCTCCCGTTCTAGCTTTCGATGCCGAGGGCCGTCCGGTGAAGTTCGAAACCTGGCTAGATGACCTGCACCTGTTCCTACAGCTCACTGCCAAGGAAGACATCTCGCTGTACGACCACGCCCTAGGCCATGCTACTGCCCCTGACACGTCTGCTGACAGCACTCTACGCTCTCAGTGGCAGACTCGTGATGCGCACGCTCGCTTTGCTATTCGCAACTCCCTGCCGCTAGACGAGCGCGAGCACTTCGGCCAGTGCAAGACTGCTAAGGACCTCTACACCGCTGTAGTTGCCCGCTACTCCTCACCCGCTTCTGCTACGCTAGGCCGCCTCACTCTCCCCTACCTGTTCCCCGACCTAGCCTCCTTTCACACTGTCGCAGACCTCATCACCCACCTTAAGACTAGTGAGGCCCGCTTTTGCGCTGCTATGCCTGCCGAGTTTCTCACTAGCAACCCCCCCCCGCTCTGGATCACTCTCTACCACATCGTCACCCGCCTCCCTGACTCTCTGCGTGCAGTCAGGGACCACTTCCTCTCTCGCTCCCCCACTGAGCTCACTGTTGCCCTCCTCGAGAAGGAACTGCTTGCAGCTGAGGCGAGCATCGTCGCTGTAGGCACCTCTCGTGGCGACCCCCGCACCCCGTTCTTCGAGGGGTGTTCCCCTTCCCCCCTCCTCCCCTCTGTCGCCTCTGCTGCTGCTGTCGACCTCCTTGGTGCTGAGAAGGTCGGGACCGCGTCTGCTTCGAGCGGGCGCCGCAGGAGCAAGGGAGGCAGGGGTGGGGGTGGTGGCGGAGGAGGTGGGGGTGGAGGCGGTGGGAGTGGAGGCGCGACTGGGGAGGCTAGTGGCGGCAGTGGGGGAGGAGACAGCAGCGGCGGGAGCGGTGGCAGGGGTGGAGGCGGCAGCGGAGGTGGAGGTGGTCGTGGCGGCGGCAGGGGTGGAGGTGGCCGAGGCGGTGGTGGTGGCGGTGGTGGTCGTGGAGGCCCGAGTCAGCAGCCCGCCCCGACGCTTCAGGCCGCCCGTGAGTGGTATGCGCAGCGTGGCTTTACCTGCACGTACGTCATTCGCACAGGTGACCGCAACGGCCAGCACTGTGGGAGGCCGCACCCCACGCAGCGCTGCTTCGCGCGCCTTAACGACGCGTGGCGCACCCAGTTTCCCGATGCCGCTGAGCTGCCGCGCTGGGCTGATCTGGAAAAGAGGGGTGTCGATATTTGGGCTCTAGACTTTGATGCTATTCTCACTGCCATGTATGCCATGTCTATTAGTGGAGAGGGTGCTCAGTACTTGCGTGTTCCGCCCGACCCGGGCATTCAGGCCAGTCCGGCTGCCGCTCTAGGTGCTAGTGCGTCTGCTCCCACAGGTCCTGGTGAGGCTGCTGCCCTAGGTGCTAGTGCGTCCGTGCCCCCTGGTACTGGGTTGACTGCAGCACTGCACACCTTCACACTGGACTCAGGTGCCTCTCGCTCTTTCTTTCGTGACCGCACTGTCCTTGAGCCACTCGCTCGGCCAGTTGCTGTCTCCCTTGCTGACCCCTCTGGGGGTCCGGTCATTGCGACCTCCTCCACTGTTCTTCCTTGTCCTGCGGTCCCGTCCGGCACGCTTTCAGGTCTCTACCTCCCCTCGTTCTCTACGAACTTGGTGGCGGGTTGTGCGCTCCAGGACTCGGGTGTTCACCAGTTCACCCCTGCCTACGAGCGCGTGACACACTGCACGTGTGCTCGGACGGGTCGCCACCTGGCTACTTTCACTCGAGAGCCGGGGTCGGACCTGTACACACTGACCACTGAGTCCCCTCAGGTAGCTGCGTCTGCGTCTACGTCTGCGTCTGCGTCAGGTCAGCTGTCCGCCCCCTGCTCGTGTCGCTCTCTGGCGCATGAGACTGTCCTTTGGCACCACCGCCTTGGTCACCCGTCCGTGCAGCGCCTTCGGGCCATGCACAAACGGGACCTTGTTGCTGGTCTTCCCAGGGTGCTCCCTCCCCTTCCCGACTCGCCTGCTCCTCCCTGTATTCCCTGTGTCGAGGGGCGGCAGCGCGCCGCTCCTCACTCCTCCTCCTTTCCCCCGACGACTACTCCCTTGCAGACGCTCCACTTGGACGTGTGGGGCCCAGCCCGCGTCCGTGGACAGGGTCAGGAGCGGTACTTCCTGCTCGTTGTTGACGACTTCTCGCGCTACACCACGGTCTTCCCCTTGCGAGCCAAGGGTGACGTACCTGATGTCTTGATCCCTTGGATCCGCAGATCTCGTCTCCAGCTCACCAGGCGTTTCCGCTCCGACTTTCCTGTCCTGCGTCTGCACTCTGACAGAGGTGGGGAGTTTTCCTCTGGCCTCCTGGAGGCCTTCTGTCAGCAGGAGGGCATTGAGCAGTCGTTCACGCTTCCGGCCTCTCCACAGCAGAATGGGGTTGCTGAGCGCCGCATTGGTCTAGTCATGGAGGTCGCTCGTACCTCCTTGAGTCATGCGGCTGCCCCCCATTTTCTGTGGCCGTTTGCGGTCCGATACGCTGCGCATCAGCTCAACCTCTGGCCCCGTGTCTCCTTGCCCGAGACTTCTCCGACACTGCGTTGGACGGGAGAGGCTGGCGATGCGTCGCGTTTTCGGGTCTGGGGATCCCGAGCTTTTGTCCGCGACACGTCCGCGGACAAGCTCTCCCGTCGCGCTGTCCCCTGCGTCTTCCTTGGCTTTGTCCCGGACGCCCCTGGTTGGCAGTTCTACCACCCCACCTCGCGTCGTGTCCTGGCCTCTCAGGACGTCACTTTTGACGAGTCCGTCCCCTACTACCGCCTCTTCCCCTACCGCACTGCCCCGCTCCCCCCCCCGCCTCTCTTCCTCGCTCCAGGTGCTGAGGTACCAGACCCCCTCCCCCCTCAGGGTGCCGCTCCCTCAGGTGTGTCCCAGGTAGACCCGGGTGAGCCTGTCGAGGTAGCTGTTGACTCTCGTCCTGCGTCTGGGGGTGCTGAGCCTGGGGGTGCTGAGTCTGGGGGTGCGGAGCCTGGGGGTGTTGAGCCTGGAGGTGCGGAGCCTGGCGGTGCGGAGCCTGGAGGTGCTGAGCCTGGGGGTGCGGAGTCTGGGGGTACTGAGACTGAGCGTGCTACACCTGGAGGAGCCCTCTCCTCCCAGCAGCTGCAGGAGAGGTACCTCGAGTACTGCCGCCTCCGGAGAGGTGCTGCTGGAGCTCGTCCCGGTACTTCCCCTCCTACCCAGGAGCTCCCCCCCATTCAGCAGATCCGAGAGTGGTACACACGCCGCTGCAGTCTTCGGAGTGGTCCTCCGGGTGCTGAGGACCCGAGCGGTGGCGCTGCTGCTTGTGCTGAGGACCCGGGCGCTGGAGCTGCTGCTGGTGCTGAGGACCCGGGCGGTGGAGCTGCTGCTGGTGCTGAGGACTCGGACGTTGGAGCTACTGCTGGAGCTGAGGACCCGAGCGGTGGTGCTGCTGCTGGTGCTGAGGACCCGGCCGGTGGAGCTGCTGCTGGTGTTGAGGACCCGGACGTTGGAGCTGCTGCTGGTGCTGAGGACCCTGCCGCTGGTGTCTCTGCTGGTTCTGGAGACGCTACGCGGCCGCGACCGTACTTCGTACCACTTCTTCAGCAGGTTCTTGGTCAGGCTCCTCCTCCCTGTCCTCCTCCCTCAGTAGAGTGTCCTCCGCCTGTCCAGTCGCCGTCACAGTTACCGCCTGCCTCGCCTCTCCCTGCTCCCTCTCCTTACACTGGTCCCACGGGAGGTCTTACAGAGCGTCGTGAGCCTGAGTCTCGTCCTGCGTCGCCTGTTCGTACTGCTCGCACTGGTCGTCGTGTCCCACGTGAGCGTCCTCCTCCTGTCCCTGGCACTCACTACATGACTCTGCGTCCCTCCACTGCTCCTCAGCGTGTCCCGCTACCGTCTCCTCCTGCTTCCTCTCTGCCTACTCTTCCTGACCCGGAGTCTGACTCCCGTCGTGCTGCCAGTCCCACTGTCACCCGTCTCCTCGCTACTGTTGTCACTGACCCTACCTTTGAGTCCACCGCTGCGTCTTCTCTGGTCGCTGAGTTAGTTGACTTTGCTGCTGCCTGTCGTCTAGACTACGCCACTGGCCTTGTTGCTGAGTCTGAGTCTGAGTCTGTCTGTCCTCCGTCCGTCGGGGGTGAGTGTGCTCTTGGCACGGACGTCCTTGAGGACAGACAGGAGGAGTTCCAATGCTTTGCTGCTGCTTTGCCCCACCTCGTGTCCATGCTAGTTGCCCCTGAGGGAGACCCGGATGCACCAGACATCCCCACCCCGCGCTCTTACGCTGAGGCGATGGCGGGTCCCTACTCCTCTCAGTGGCAGACAGCCATGGACGCAGAGATGGCTTCCTGGAAGTCCACACGCACCTACGTCGACGAGGTTCCCCCACCTGGGGCGAACATCGTCAGTGGCATATGGATTTTCAGGGTGAAGCGGCCACCGGGTTCTCCTCCTGTCTTCAAGGCGCGCTACGTGGCTCGAGGCTTCAGTCAGCGAGAGGGAGTTGACTTCTTTCAGACCTTCTCCCCCACCCCGAAGATGACCACTCTTCGGGTGCTGCTGCACATAGCCGCTCAGCGCGACTACGAGCTTCACTCACTTGACTTCAGCACTGCTTTCTTGCAGGGCAGCCTGCACGAGGAGATCTGGCTGCGCCGCCCTCCTGGCTTCACTGGGTCGGTTCCTCCTGGTACCCAGTGGAGGCTTCAGCGGCCGGTCTACGGTCTCCGCCAGGCACCGCGTGAGTGGCACGACACACTGAGGACGACACTTGCGGCTCTTGGGTTCGCTCCCTCTACTGCTGACCCGTCACTGTTTCTACGCACAGACACCTCACTGCCGCCCTTCTACATCCTCGTGTACGTCGACGACTTGGTCTTTGCCACTGCTGACACCGCGGCACTCGCCCACGTGAAGTCGGAGCTGCAGAGGAGACACACGTGCACAGACCTGGGTGAACTGACAAGCTATCTTGGCTTGCGGATCACCCGGGACAGAGCACGGCGCACCATCACCTTGACTCAGTCACACATGGTGCAGCAGATCCTTCAGCGCTTCCGCTTCACGTACTCCTCGCCTCAGTCCACTCCTCTGCCTACCGGTCACTCGCTCTCAGCTCTGCCTTCGGATGAGTCCGTAGAGCCGAGTGGCCCGTATCCAGAGCTTGTGGGCTGCCTCATGTACCTGATGACCTGCACTCGACCTGACCTTGCATACCCTCTTAGTATCCTTGCACGCTATGTCGCTCCTGGCCGTCACCGGAAGGAGCACATGGATGCCGCTAAGAGGGTGTTGCGCTACTTGTGCAGTACGTCGGGCATGGGGCTAGTGCTTGGAGGGCGAGACCGAGTTGTACTTACTGGACACTCAGACGCTTCTTGGGCGGACGACCAGGCTACTCAGCGGTCGTCTCAGGGTTACACCTTCAGCCTTGGCTCCGGCTCAGTTTCTTGGCGTTCTACACGCTCTTCTTCTGTTCTCAGCTCCAGTTGTGAGGCTGAGATCTACGCCACAGCCATGGCTGCCCAGGAGCTACGCTGGCTGACCTACCTGCTGACCGACTTGGGTGAGCGGCCTCGTTCTCCTCCAGTGCTGTACGTCGACAACCAGGCTGCCATTGCCTTGTGTGAGGAGCACAGACTGGAGCACAGAACGAAGCACATCGCCCTGCGGTACTTCCTTGCTCGAGAGCTGCAGCAGTGCGGTCAGCTTTGTCTGCGTTACGTGGCCACTGAGGCCAACCTTGCTGATGTGTTCACCAAGGCGCTTCCGCCTTGTGACCATCAGCGCTTCTGCACTCTGCTAGGCCTTGTGCCTACTGGACCTCACTTACTTACCTCTTGACCTTGCTTGTACTGTGATCACTATATATATATATCTACCTGCATGTTTACTCTTGCTAGGTTGTGATCACTGTATCTCATGCTCTGTTATAAACCTGCATGTGAACTGGTCTTGTGACCACTAGCTTGTGCTCGGAATTTGTGTGGTATCCTTGAGATCCACCCTGAGCTTGTTGTTGCCTTGCTTTGCCTTGACTGGTCTTGTGACCCCTAGGTCTCCCCCACTTTGCCTATGGGGGTGTGTCAAACATTATATGTGTTGTGTTTGTGTAGGCTGTAGTGGGTTAGCCTATAGGGGGGTCACAACATTAGGGTTTCATATTTGTACTCACAATCCTTTCTAGTTCACCATTCCAGTCCGTTATTTCTGACATCCATGTCGTGAGTGCGTGCGGTGCGTTGCTGTGCTGCACTAATGGTGGGTGATTGGCCCATAAGGGATGTGATTGGTTAAACAACCAATCACATCACTATATGCATTCTGTCGGTGACAACGACGCAACTGTCGTGCCGGGAAAATTCGTTTTCCCCTCTGCGTCGGCGCTGTAGATGGCAAACTTTGCGTGATTGACGGTGGATGTACCTGGACAGCCGAAACTTATGGCACGAGCACGAATCTGTAATGGCGTAAATTCAGCCTACACTCTCGTTACAACTCTGATCAATCAGCGAACACTTCTAAAAAAACGCGGAAAAATCAGCCAATACATTAAAAAAACCTGAAGAATCAGCCAATACAATAAGAAAAAAACTTGGAAAATCAGCCAACACATCAGCCACATGTCTGAAAAATCAGCCTCCAAACCTAAATCAGCCTTTTTTCTCTGACATCTGACGCCCTGACTTGTGGTAACCGATGCTACCAATGGTACCTTCTCTTCTCGTCCTTGGCTTGACCTCCTTCCCGCCAGATTCACTCCTCGGTTTCCTTGTCTCTCTATACAGTAGATTAGCTACTTCAATATTCTGTCTGCTATTATATTAGTTCTCTATTCCAAGAATTAACGCACGACACATAGCCGAGCGTTTAAATACAAAACAAATATCGCATCGTGCTACTGCCGCCAGGGGGGTGTTGTGTTGAGCTGCTAGGCATCCGTCCAGCATCAGCAGCACAGCACAACAGATGTATCACTCACAGACCACTCGACCGCAGGGCTCTTGTTGGGCCGCCCACTCGTGTCGCTGCCCAGCAGCGAACCTGAGTGTGAGGCGACTCACAAGTCACCTCATAGATCACTCCAGCGACAGCATGGCAGGCGGCATTGCGCATGTCACCTTTCACTTGCCGTGACACGTGTGTGAGGCTACTAAAAAAACGGTCAGTCACTCCTCCAGTGAGAGCACGATGAAGGCGTCACTGAGCGACCATTGCCGGGCGGCGCTCTTGTTGGGTGGGTTCAGCACCGCCACCTCCTCGCCGCCCAGGCGGTACCCAATCACAATCTCTAGGCGCTGCCGCGCACGCACCATCACCTCAAAGAAGCTCAGCTCCTCCCCATCGTATAAATACAGCTCTGCCGGGCGAATGTACATCTCGTTGCCCTGGTGGGGGTGTGTGGGGGGGGGGGGGGGATGAGGGGTTGGATGGGGGTCTTGGTTCGACACGAAACGCACCATCGCTCTGAAGCACCTCAGCTCCTCGCCCTCCTGTACAAATACAGCTCGGCTGGCCTGGTTGGTGCGACGCGGGAGGGTTTTTGAAAATGGGGATGCATAGGCTGGTGACGCCGCTGGTGCATGCAGGAATACAATGGGTTGCATGCACAGTAGAATGTGGTGTGTGGCCTGGCGAGCAGTGCTAAAGAGATTCAGAAGGAAACAAAGGAGGCCTGGGAGCAACGGTGAATGAAGAGCAGGCAAGAACGAGAGGAATAATGAATGGCAGGAAGAACGAGAGAAATAATGAATGGCGGGAAGCATACCTCTTCTGAGAAGAGCTCTTCCAGCACCCGGTTAATCTCCCGATCCTCCGACACCTGCTCGCAGGGAAGCGTTGTAGTTGGCAAGCACAGGGGATGAGGGGTAGAGGCAGGTCTCAAACGTGTTTGGCAGGTCTCAAACGTGTTTGGCAGGTCCCAAACGTGTTTGGCAGGTCTCAAACGTGTTTGGCAGGTCTCAAACGTGTTTGGCAGGTCTCAAGCGTGTTTGGCAGGTCTCAAGCGTGTTTGGCAGGTCTCAAGCGTGTTTGGCAGGTCTCAAACGTGTTTGGCAGGTCTCAAACGTGTTTGGCAGGTCTCAAACGTGTTTGGCAGGTCTCAAACGTGTTTGGCAGGTCTCAAACGTGTTTGGCAGGTCTCAAACGTGTTTGGCAGGTCTCAAACGTGTTTGGCAGGTCTCAAACGTGTTTGGCAGGTCTCAAACGTGTTTGGCAGGTCTCAAACGTGTTTGGCAGGTCTCAAACGTGTTTGGCAGGTCTCAAACGTGTTTGGCAGGTCTCAAACGTGTTTGGCAGGTCCAGGATGTCTCAAACGTCTGAGAAGAGCTCTTCCAGCACCCGCTTGGGTGGGTCACATGGGTGGGTCGCATTTGGAGTGCACATGGTTTGAGGAGCAAATGAAGAGTCAACAGGGAAGTGGAGGACTGAGCAGGAAGATATTTGGGTTATGGCGATGAAGGTGAGCTTGTTAGTGAGAGAGCAGAGAGTCACTATTCTTAGAAACAGAGACGAGCGTGTGCAACAGTGGACGAGCAAAGGGATGTGGTACCATGGACAGTGATGGTCAGGCAAGCCAGGCACGTACCATGGCGAGGGCCATGGAGACGAGCTCATTGGAGAGCACATAGTCACTGATCTTAGACACGGCGACGAGGGAGCGCGTGCGCGAGTCGAGAATCTCGGAGATGACAATTGACTGCTGCGACGCCTTCTGCATCTGCCGAATCCACGACCCCCCATTCCCATTCCCGTTTGCACTCCCCATTCCACCGCCTCCACTGGGACCACTCGCACCATCCGCCCCTGATCCCGCCCCTGCCCCTGCGCCTGCCCCCAACGCTGCTGCTCCCAGGCCGCCAGCAGCGAAAGCAGCAGCGGCGGCGGCGGCGGCAGCAGCGGCAGCGCCAGGCATGATGCGTGTGGCGCGGGGGGACCTGGGGGCAGGGGCGCCGGAGAAGCAGACCTCGTAGGGCATGCGCTTGGACTGCAGGGAGAGAGGGGGAGGGTGGGAGAAGGGGAGAGGAACGGGTTGGAGCGTGTGAGGAGAGGGAGGGGGGTTTCTGAGGCGCTAGAGAGAGAGGGGGAGGCGGGGGGAAGAAGGGCGTGAGGAGGGTGGGGAAGGGGTTGAGGAAGGAGGACAGTCACTTCAAAAACCACCTCGTAGGCACGCGCTTGGAATGCGTGGGCAGCGGAGGGAGAGCATGGTATGAATTGCGGAGTGTGCGCGAGGGAGAGGAGGGAATGCACATGACACATGAATGTGGATGGTGCAATCGAATGATCAAGGGATTTGAGGCCTTGGAGCTTGGGCCTTGGGACAAGGGGGGGAGAGAGAGAGAGAGTGATTGCCCATAAACCAGCCACCAGAACCCGTTTATGAGACCAGGACAAGAGAGAGAAGCGATTGCCAGGGAGCAGCAGCAGCAGAGTGGCTGGGGAGCTGGAGTTGAGCCCTATACTTCCCAGCTACAATTGACCCTTGCGTCTTGCACTGGCAAATTGGACGAGGGCCCAGCCCATGAACCTGGTGAGCGGAGCTTGACGTGCAGCAGCATCACCTGGATGTCGCGGATGAGCAGCAGCGTGGCGAGTGAGCGCGAGTCAGAGTTGATCACCGAGTCCTCCACGCCCTCGTCCGCTAGAATCAGGATCTGATTTGATTGGGCGGGATACAGCAAGAGAAGAGAACCCGCGGGATTGCTTTGCAACCGTCGAGCCCCTCATGACCGTTTCTAGGTGACTAGGTAGGAACCGAATCATTAGACTCACCAACCTTTGCATGCTTTTACTCTGGCCTATATTAATGAGGGACCATTCGAGAAGAGATAGGGGAGAGAGGGAGAGAGAAGGTAACAAAAGCACTTGAGAGTGAGTGTGAGTGCGAGTGCGAGTGTGAGTGCGAGTGCGAGTGCGAGTGCGAGTGTGAGTGTGAGTGCGAGTGTGAGTGCGAGTGCGAGTGCGAGTGCGAGTGAGGGTTGATCCCCAAGTCCTCCTCTCCTCCCTCTCATCCGCCAGAATGAGGACCTGTAAGGGGATTTCGGAGAGGGGAGAGAGGAGCGGGTAGAACGAGCACTTGAGGTTGAGATGAGAGTTTTTGGGAGAGGCGCCGAGAAGGAGCAGTGCAGCAAGTGTCAGGCCACTCCAATTGTGAGTATTTGAACGAATGACTCCAATAGAGCGGAAAGGCTCACCGAGTCAATTCTCAGAATTGACTCTTCTCAGACCCACCGAGTCACCGAGTCAAAGGTCTCGGGGGGAGGCTCACCGAGTCAAAGGTCTCGAGGGGGAGGCTCACCGAGTCAAAGGTCTCGAGGGGGAGGCTCACCGAGTCAAAGGTCTCGAGGGGGAGGCTCTCGAGGTGGCGGCGAATGACAGCATTGCCGACGCGGTGCACGAGCGCCACGTTCTCCAGGTCGCCCGGGTTGAGCCCGCCCTCCATCAGCCGCTCCTCCCTCTCCTCCACCGGCACCTCACAGAATATCCACAGCTCCGACCCGCGCGCTAGAAATGCCTCGAGCACCTGGTGTGGGGGGAGGCAAAGAGAGAATGACATGGGGCTAGAAGGGTCTCGAGCACCTGGTGTGATGTGGGGGGAGAGGGGTTGAGAGCAACAAAGGAGGCGAACGACACGACACGCCATGCCACAAGAGAGCACAGTGGAAATGGAAACTTCCACGTATGACTCGACATCGACAGTGCGCCATGAGTTATGACACGGCATGGCATGCTGCACCCGCCCCCACATGGCCCTCACATGGCCCTCACATGGCCCTCACATGGCCCTCACATTCTATACGACAGAATCAAATGCCGCACCACAATCATGCCCGTACCACAATCATGCCCGTACCACAATCATGCCCGTACCACAATCATGTCGTCAATGTCGCGCCGCCATCCGCAGAATAGAATCTTTTCGGGCAGCTTGGGCGGCACGACGACGTCGGGCAGCATGGCATGGCGCACGTGCGGCAGCGGGCCGGGCGCATACGAGTCATCATCCTCCGCCACCACCAACACTGCATCGTCGGGCTGATGGAGATGAGGGAGGAGAAAGATAAGAGATGACATGACATGGTGGTTAGCTTCTCAGATCCGGTGCACTCACAGACCACACCGGGCGCATACGAGTATCCATGCGACCCACCCATGTGAGGAAGAAGCACCGGGCGGTGGCACGGATGTGAGGAAGCAGCACCGGGCGGTGGGTGGCACGGATGTGAGGAAGAAGCACCGGGCGGTGGGTGGCACGGATGTGAGGAAGAAGCACCGGGCGGTGGGTGGCACGGATGGAGTGCCTCACAAAATAAGAGGCCGTGGCGGCGGCAGTGCGGGGAAGAGGACATGCGTTGGAATCATGTGCAGCCCAATGATGTGCAGCCCAATGATGTGCAGCCCAATGATGTGCAGCCCAATGATGTGCAAAAAGAAGGCATGCAATGATGTGCAAAAGAGCAGCGCCACCTTTTCCCGACCCACATGCAGCACGTAGTCGTCATCCGGGTTGAGCCAGATCCTCCCTCCATCCCCGGCGATGCGCACTCCACACGGCACGGCATCGGGAAACGAGATGAGCACGTCACTGAAGGGCCTGCCCGCCAGCTGCGGCCAGTGCTTGACGTAGAACTCGCAGTTGTCAAACCCCAGCAGCGCCTCCCATATCTGCGCCAGCCCTGGCTGCCGCGCGCACTGAATCATCAGCCGCCCGATCACGTCGTGAGCCACCACCGTCTCCACCTGCTGCCCGCCCACCATCTGCGTGAGGGAGGCAGGAGTGAGGAGCGGACAGCAGGGGGGAACGTGGGGAAGAGGGGGGGCCGGGGGTTGAGCATTTACAGCCCCAGCTGCCGCGCGCACTGCACTGGATCATCAGCGCAGCCGCCCGATCACGTCGTGTGCTACCACTGTTACCACGTGCTGCCCTCCCACTCCCACCATCTGCGTGGTTTGAAGGGATGTGGGGAGGGGGACAGCGGCGGAAGGGGAGGGAGCAGCGGGGTGGAAAGAGGAAGGGGTGGGGAGAGGGCGGCGGACGGGGGCAAGGGGTACGAAACAGCACCAAACCTTTGCCCCACCCAAAGCCAGGGTGCGAAATCTTGTCCTCCTTTCCACTCCGCCCCCTAATGATCTCCCCTTTCCACTCCGCCCCCAACGATCTCCCCTTTCCACCCACGCGCCTGCTCACCTTCACGAGTGCCTCGTTATCGAGGTCAGAGAGCTCGACGACAATGTGGCCTCGCAGCCCCTCGCGCACGCCAGTGAGCGACAGCACCACTCTCAGCGCGCGCGCATCTGCTGCATCGGCGTTCTCCGCCTCTGCCAGCACTATGAGGGAGCGCGCCGTGCTCACTGACACCTTCTTTAGGTCCGCTAGCACGAGAGGGGAACCAGACCTGCCAAATGGGAGGGAGGCACAAGCAAGCGAGAGAGAGAGAGGAATGAAAGGCAGAGCGGGCGCCACGATGGGGAGCGCGCTGTTTTCACTGACGCCTTGTTCAAGTCGGCTAGGAGTAGGGGGAGGCAGACCTGTTGGAGAGGGGAGGGGGAAAACGTGGACGACGAGGGGCACAAGGCAGAGTGGGCAGCACGATGGGGAGCGCGCCGTGCTCTGCTCACTGATGCCTCTTTCAAGTTCAAGTCGGCCACAACAAGCGGAGAGCCCGAAGAAGGAGGAACGGGAGTGGAGGGAAGGAGGGCCGTGCTGTTGGCAGTTGGAGGACGACAGAGGTGGGGAGAAAGACAGAGGTGGGGAGAAAGGCAGAGGTGGGGAGAAAGGCAGAGGTGGGGAGAAAGGCAGAGGTGGGGAGAAAGACAGAGGTGGGGAGAAAGGCAGAGGTGGGGAGAAAGACATGGTATGGCACACATATGCAGACATGGTATGGCACACATATGCAGACATGGTATGGCACACATATGCAGACATGGTATGGCACACATATGCAGACATGGTATGGCACACATATGCAGACATGGTATGGCAAACATATGCAGACATGGTATGGCACACATATGCAGACATGGTATGGCACACATATGCAGACATGGTATGGCACACATATGCAGACATGGTATGGCACACATATGCAGACATGGTATGGCACACATATGCAGACATGGTATGGCACACATATGCAGACATGGTATGGCACACATATGCAGACATGGTATGGCACACATATGCAGACATGGTATGGCACACATATGCAGACATGGTATGGCACACATATGCAGACATGGTATGGCACACATATGCAGACATGGTATGGCACACATATGCAGACATGGTATGGCACACATATGCAGACATGGTATGGCACACATATGCAGACATGGTATGGCACACATATGCAGACATGGTATGGCACACATATGCAGACATGGTATGGCACACATATGCAGACATGGTATGGCACACATATGCTGACAGGACATGCCACGCGGTGTGGGTTGTAAGAGAGGATGAGAGCGCACCTGCAGATGACGGAGGTGCCTTTGAGCGCACCTGCAGATGACGGAGGTGCCTTTGAAGGCGAACTCCATCTTGGCGATCTCACTCTCCATCTCCTCCTTGTCGCGCTCCGCCATCACCACCACCACCCCGCCCCCCATGCTCTCATTCGCCACCGCCAGCTGCTTCAGCAGCGACGCCTGAGAGGGTGAGCATGGGGCAAGAGGGGGAGACGGGAGGGTGGGGATCGGATAGAGAGAAAGCCAGGGGGTTGGATAAGAATGAATCACCACCACGCCGCCGCCCCTCGTGCTCCCATTCGCCAGGGATAGCTGCTTGAGCAGCGACACTAGCCTGGAGGAGACGGCACGGCATGAGAGGAAGGAGCGCACATGGTAAGGAACACACATGGTAAGGAACACACATGGTAAGGAACACACATGGTAAGGAACACACATGGTAAGGAACACACATGGTAAGGAACACACATGGTAAGGAACACACATGGTAAGGAACACACATGGTAAGGAACACACATGGTAAGGAACACACATGGTAAGGAACACACATGGTAAGGAACACACATGGTAAGGAACACACATGGTAAGGAACACACATGGTAAGGAACACACATGGTAAGGAACACACATGGTAAGGAACACACATGGTAAGGAACACACATGGTAAGGAACACACATGGTAAGGAACACACATGGTAAGGAACACACATGGTAAGGAACACACATGGTAAGGAACACACATGGTAAGGAACACACATGGTAAGGAACACACATGGTAAGGAACACACATGGTAAGGAACACACATGGTAAGGAACACACATGGTAAGGAACACACATGGTAAGGAACACACATGGTAAGGAACACACATGGTAAGGAACACACATGGTAAGGAACACACATGGTAAGGAACACACATGGTAAGGAACACACATGGTAAGGAACACACATGGTAAGGAACACACATGGTAAGGAACACACATGGTAAGGAACACACATGGTAAGGAACACACATGGTAAGGAACACACATGGTAAGGAACACACATGGTAAGGAACACACATGGTAAGGAACACACATGGTAAGGAACACACATGGTAAGGAACACACATGGTAAGGAACACACATGGTAAGGAACACACATGGTAAGGAACACACATGGTAAGGAACACACATGGTAAGGAACACACATGGTAAGGAACACACATGGTAAGGAACACACATGGTAAGGAACACACATGGTAAGGAACACACATGGTAAGGAACACACATGGTAAGGAACACACATGGTAAGGAACACACATGGTAAGGAACACACATGGTAAGGAACACACATGGTAAGGAACACACATGGTAAGGAACACACATGGTAAGGAACACACATGGTAAGGAACACACATGGTAAGGAACACACATGGTAAGGAACACACATGGTAAGGAACACACATGGTAAGGAACACACATGGTAAGGAACACACATGGTAAGGAACACACATGGTAAGGAGTACATGGTAAGGAACACACATGGTAAGGAACACACATGGTAAGGAACACACATGGTAAGGAACACACATGGTAAGGAACACACATGGTAAGGAACACACATGGTAAGGAACACACATGGTAAGGAACACACATGGTAAGGAACACACATGGTAAGGAACACACATGGTAAGGAACACACATGGTAAGGAACACACATGGTAAGGAACACACATGGTAAGGAACACACATGGTAAGGAACACACATGGTAAGGAACACACATGGTAAGGAACACACATGGTAAGGAACACACATGGTAAGGAACACACATGGTAAGGAACACACATGGTAAGGAACACACATGGTAAGGAACACACATGGTAAGGAACACACATGGTAAGGAACACACATGGTAAGGAACACACATGGTAAGGAACACACATGGTAAGGAACACACATGGTAAGGAACACACATGGTAAGGAACACACATGGTAAGGAACACACATGGTAAGGAACACACATGGTAAGGAACACACATGGTAAGGAACACACATGGTAAGGAACACACATGGTAAGGAACACACATGGTAAGGAACACACATGGTAAGGAACACACATGGTAAGGAACACACATGGTAAGGAACACACATGGTAAGGAACACACATGGTAAGGAACACACATGGTAAGGAACACACATGGTAAGGAACACACATGGTAAGGAACACACATGGTAAGGAACACACATGGTAAGGAACACACATGGTAAGGAACACACATGGTAAGGAACACACATGGTAAGGAACACACATGGTAAGGAACACACATGGTAAGGAACACACATGGTAAGGAACACACATGGTAAGGAACACACATGGTAAGGAACACACATGGTAAGGAACACACATGGTAAGGAACACACATGGTAAGGAACACACATGGTAAGGAACACACATGGTAAGGAACACACATGGTAAGGAACACACATGGTAAGGAACACACATGGTAAGGAACACACATGGTAAGGAACACACATGGTAAGGAACACACATGGTAAGGAACACACATGGTAAGGAACACACATGGTAAGGAACACACATGGTAAGGAACACACATGGTAAGGAACACACATGGTAAGGAACACACATGGTAAGGAACACACATGGTAAGGAACACACATGGTAAGGAACACACATGGTAAGGAACACACATGGTAAGGAACACACATGGTAAGGAACACACATGGTAAGGAACACACATGGTAAGGAACACACATGGTAAGGAACACACATGGTAAGGAACACACATGGTAAGGAACACACATGGTAAGGAACACACATGGTAAGGAACACACATGGTAAGGAACACACATGGTAAGGAACACACATGGTAAGGAACACACATGGTAAGGAACACACATGGTAAGGAACACACATGGTAAGGAACACACATGGTAAGGAACACACATGGTAAGGAACACACATGGTAAGGAACACACATGGTAAGGAACACACATGGTAAGGAACACACATGGTAAGGAACACACATGGTAAGGAACACACATGGTAAGGAACACACATGGTAAGGAACACACATGGTAAGGAACACACATGGTAAGGAACACACATGGTAAGGAACACACATGGTAAGGAACACACATGGTAAGGAACACACATGGTAAGGAACACACATGGTAAGGAACACACATGGTAAGGAACACACATGGTAAGGAACACACATGGTAAGGAACACACATGGTAAGGAACACACATGGTAAGGAACACACATGGTAAGGAACACACATGGTAAGGAACACACATGGTAAGGAACACACATGGTAAGGAACACACATGGTAAGGAACACACATGGTAAGGAACACACATGGTAAGGAACACACATGGTAAGGAGAACACATGGTAAGGAACACACATGGTAAGGAACACACATGGTAAGGAACACACATGGTAAGGAACACACATGGTAAGGAACACACATGGTAAGGAACACACATGGTAAGGAACACACATGGTAAGGAACACACATGGTAAGGAACACACATGGTAAGGAACACACATGGTAAGGAACACACATGGTAAGGAACACACATGGTAAGGAACACACATGGTAAGGAACACACATGGTAAGGAACACACATGGTAAGGAACACACATGGTAAGGAACACACATGGTAAGGAACACACATGGTAAGGAACACACATGGTAAGGAACACACATGGTAAGGAACACACATGGTAAGGAACACACATGGTAAGGAACACACATGGTAAGGAACACACATGGTAAGGAACACACATGGTAAGGAACACACATGGTAAGGAACACACATGGTAAGGAACACACATGGTAAGGAACACACATGGTAAGGAACACACATGGTAAGGAACACACATGGTAAGGAACACACATGGTAAGGAACACACATGGTAAGGAACACACATGGTAAGGAACACACATGGTAAGGAACACACATGGTAAGGAACACACATGGTAAGGAACACACATGGTAAGGAACACACATGGTAAGGAACACACATGGTAAGGAACACACATGGTAAGGAACACACATGGTAAGGAACACACATGGTAAGGAACACACATGGTAAGGAACACACATGGTAAGGAACACACATGGTAAGGAACACACATGGTAAGGAACACACATGGTAAGGAACACACATGGTAAGGAACACACATGGTAAGGAACACACATGGTAAGGAACACACATGGTAAGGAACACACATGGTAAGGAACACACATGGTAAGGAACACACATGGTAAGGAACACACATGGTAAGGAACACACATGGTAAGGAACACACATGGTAAGGAACACACATGGTAAGGAACACACATGGTAAGGAACACACATGGTAAGGAACACACATGGTAAGGAACACACATGGTAAGGAACACACATGGTAAGGAACACACATGGTAAGGAACACACATGGTAAGGAACACACATGGTAAGGAACACACATGGTAAGGAACACACATGGTAAGGAACACACATGGTAAGGAACACACATGGTAAGGAACACACATGGTAAGGAACACACATGGTAAGGAACACACATGGTAAGGAACACACATGGTAAGGAACACACATGGTAAGGAACACACATGGTAAGGAACACACATGGTAAGGAACACACATGGTAAGGAACACACATGGTAAGGAACACACATGGTAAGGAACACACATGGTAAGGAACACACATGGTAAGGAACACACATGGTAAGGAACACACATGGTAAGGAACACACATGGTAAGGAACACACATGGTAAGGAACACACATGGTAAGGAACACACATGGTAAGGAACACACATGGTAAGGAACACACATGGTAAGGAACACACATGGTAAGGAACACACATGGTAAGGAACACACATGGTAAGGAACACACATGGTAAGGAACACACATGGTAAGGAACACACATGGTAAGGAACACACATGGTAAGGAACACACATGGTAAGGAACACACATGGTAAGGAACACACATGGTAAGGAACACACATGGTAAGGAACACACATGGTAAGGAACACACATGGTAAGGAACACACATGGTAAGGAACACACATGGTAAGGAACACACATGGTAAGGAACACACATGGTAAGGAACACACATGGTAAGGAACACACATGGTAAGGAACACACATGGTAAGGAACACACATGGTAAGGAACACACATGGTAAGGAACACACATGGTAAGGAACACACATGGTAAGGAACACACATGGTAAGGAACACACATGGTAAGGAACACACATGGTAAGGAACACACATGGTAAGGAACACACATGGTAAGGAACACACATGGTAAGGAACACACATGGTAAGGAACACACATGGTAAGGAACACACATGGTAAGGAACACACATGGTAAGGAACACACATGGTAAGGAACACACATGGTAAGGAACACACATGGTAAGGAACACACATGGTAAGGAACACACATGGTAAGGAACACACATGGTAAGGAACACACATGGTAAGGAACACACATGGTAAGGAACACACATGGTAAGGAACACACATGGTAAGGAACACACATGGTAAGGAACACACATGGTAAGGAACACACATGGTAAGGAACACACATGGTAAGGAACACACATGGTAAGGAACACACATGGTAAGGAACACACATGGTAAGGAACACACATGGTAAGGAACACACATGGTAAGGAACACACATGGTAAGGAACACACATGGTAAGGAACACACATGGTAAGGAACACACATGGTAAGGAACACACATGGTAAGGAACACACATGGTAAGGAACACACATGGTAAGGAACACACATGGTAAGGAACACACATGGTAAGGAACACACATGGTAAGGAACACACATGGTAAGGAACACACATGGTAAGGAACACACATGGTAAGGAACACACATGGTAAGGAACACACATGGTAAGGAACACACATGGTAAGGAACACACATGGTAAGGAACACACATGGTAAGGAACACACATGGTAAGGAACACACATGGTAAGGAACACACATGGTAAGGAACACACATGGTAAGGAACACACATGGTAAGGAACACACATGGTAAGGAACACACATGGTAAGGAACACACATGGTAAGGAACACACATGGTAAGGAACACACATGGTAAGGAACACACATGGTAAGGAACACACATGGTAAGGAACACACATGGTAAGGAACACACATGGTAAGGAACACACATGGTAAGGAACACACATGGTAAGGAACACACATGGTAAGGAACACACATGGTAAGGAACACACATGGTAAGGAACACACATGGTAAGGAACACACATGGTAAGGAACACACATGGTAAGGAACACACATGGTAAGGAACACACATGGTAAGGAACACACATGGTAAGGAACACACATGGTAAGGAACACACATGGTAAGGAACACACATGGTAAGGAACACACATGGTAAGGAACACACATGGTAAGGAACACACATGGTAAGGAACACACATGGTAAGGAACACACATGGTAAGGAACACACATGGTAAGGAACACACATGGTAAGGAACACACATGGTAAGGAACACACATGGTAAGGAACACACATGGTAAGGAACACACATGGTAAGGAACACACATGGTAAGGAACACACATGGTAAGGAACACACATGGTAAGGAACACACATGGTAAGGAACACACATGGTAAGGAACACACATGGTAAGGAACACACATGGTAAGGAACACACATGGTAAGGAACACACATGGTAAGGAACACACATGGTAAGGAACAGACACGGTAAGGAACACACATGGCAAGGAACACACATGGCAAGGAACACACATGGTAAGGAACACACATGGTAAGGAACACACATGGTAAGGAACACACATGGTAAGGAACACACATGGTAAGGAACACACATGGTAAGGAACACACATGGTAAGGAACACACATGGTAAGGAACACACATGGTAAGGAACACACATGGTAAGGAACACACATGGTAAGGAACACACATGGTAAGGAACACACATGGTAAGGAACACACATGGTAAGGAACACACATGGTAAGGAACACACATGGTAAGGAACACACATGGTAAGGAACACACATGGTAAGGAACACACATGGTAAGGAACACACATGGTAAGGAACACACATGGTAAGGAACACACATGGTAAGGAACACACATGGTAAGGAACACACATGGTAAGGAACACACATGGTAAGGAACACACATGGTAAGGAACACACATGGTAAGGAACACACATGGTAAGGAACACACATGGTAAGGAACACACATGGTAAGGAACACACATGGTAAGAGCACACATGGTAAGGAACACACATGGTAAGGAACACACATGGTAAGGAACACACATGGTAAGGAACACACATGGTAAGGAACACACATGGTAAGGAACACACATGGTAAGGAACACACATGGTAAGGAACACACATGGTAAGGAACACACATGGTAAGGAACACACATGGTAAGGAACACACATGGTAAGGAACACACATGGTAAGGAACACACATGGTAAGGAACACACATGGTAAGGAACACACATGGTAAGGAACACACATGGTAAGGAACACACATGGTAAGGAACACACATGGTAAGGAACACACATGGTAAGGAACACACATGGTAAGGAACACACATGGTAAGGAACACACATGGTAAGGAACACACATGGTAAGGAACACACATGGTAAGGAACACACATGGTAAGGAACACACATGGTAAGGAACACACATGGTAAGGAACACACATGGTAAGGAACACACATGGTAAGGAACACACATGGTAAGGAACACACATGGTAAGGAACACACATGGTAAGGAACACACATGGTAAGGAACACACATGGTAAGGAACACACATGGTAAGGAACACACATGGTAAGGAACACACATGGTAAGGAACACACATGGTAAGAGCACACATGGTAAGGAACACACATGGTAAGGAACACACATGGTAAGGAACACACATGGTAAGGAACACACATGGTAAGGAACACACATGGTAAGGAACACACATGGTAAGGAACACACATGGTAAGGAACACGCACGCCATTTGAAGTATGAGACGCATAGGCATCATTAGCCGACGCATGGCCTTTTCCACATCATCACTTACACATGCTAATGAACCACTCATGCTAATGAACCACTCATGCTATTCGCTCAGCAATCACAAAGAAATCACTCAACGTTCACTCAGCAATCTAGGATCACGGATAGATGCACCCTTGTTAGCAAATCCAACGCCCTGCTACTCTACTGACCAAACACTCGACAGAAGAAGACCTTCCGAGAGATTCATGTAAGGCATCGTAAGAGAAGCAGCATTCTAATGCTCCATCCGTGCGATTCTGCATGACTCTCCACTCTCCCCCTTTGCTCTCCTCCCTTCGCTTCCCCTACATCCAATGCTGCCAACCAAGCAAAACACACCCCGCAGTCCAGCCACAAAAGGCTTGTGGCTCCAGTCCAGCCACACGAGCTTGTAGCTAGAGCCAGTGTGCTCGATGCCATCGCTCTTGCCATGCCACCCGTGCAGCAAGCAGCACAGCGGAGAAGATCAGAGAAGCAGAGGGGAAGGGCGCAGAGAACGGAAGGAGAGAGAAAGAGAGCGGGTCCCACCCCACCCCACCCCACCCCACCCCACCCCACCCCACCCCACCCCATGCGTTGTGGCTCACGAGCTTGTCGCTCCAGCCGAGGATGAGCGTGTGGTTGTGCTCGATGACGTCGCTCTTGCCCTTGCGCAGCGAGTCCACCTTCTCCGAGATGCCCTCGGACACGAGCCCCACCATGAGCGCAAACACCAGCATGCCGCCGATGCTCACACACACTGCCACCACGCGCGGCCCCACCCCCTCGCTGTCCGCGTGGTTACCAGCATCTGCCACGTACGTCCAGGCCCGCCACGTGGCGTCTGCCAGAACAAGACGCTCCTTGCCACTCACTGCGTACAGGGCCAGGCCGCCCACCGCGATGCTGCACGGGGCGGGGTCGGGCGGCGGGATTGGGCGGCGTGACGGGTGGGCGGAAGAAAGGGAGACGAGGGGAGTTGGAAGGGATGAGTTAAGGGGGCTGCGGAGGAGGCAGAGGGGGAGATCTGGAGCCACGAGATGGGCTGAATGCAATGCATGGCATGATTGGCACGCCGCATGGACAGCGGGACAGAGAGCTGAGAGCAGGAGAGGCGGATAGAGGCGAGGTGACTGACAGCAGGAGAGTGGCAGTGAGCAGCGCGAGGCTCTTGACGTAGGAGTGGGTGGAGAAGAGCACATCCACTCGGTACGCCACCCGCTTGCTCAATGGCGCTGCTGCCACCTCCTCCCCCTGCCCATGCGCCCCCTGCCCATGGGCCCCCGGAGCCCCATGTCCATGCACCCCCGGCCCCCCGCCTTGCCGGATGCCATGGGCTAGGCCTGGGCTGCTCACACCGCTTCCCGCTGCCCCTTGCACAGCCGCCAGTGCCGCTCCGCCTCTCCTGTGCTGCTGTGCTGCGGTGTGGTGCGGTGACAAGTGGCTCAGTGCGGGGGTGATGGGTGTTTGGTCGATTTTGGGGGGGTCGAGGTGGAGGAAGGCAGCGACCCGGTCCATGTGCTTCGCCAGCACAAGGGGGAGCAGGAAGCAGAGCAGCGACGTGAATAGAGCCAAACGCCGCCACACCACATCGTCACCCTCCTCCGTATCGCCTCTACAACCTTCCCCTTCCTCCTCCTCCACCTCTCTCTCCTCTCCCTCCCCTCGCTCCCTTCCCCTGCTGCTGTCTCCCACCCTCGCACGCCTTCCATGTCTTTCCTTCTCCTCCTCTCCTACCACCTTTCTTTCTTCGCCTCTGATTGGCTGCAGCAAGATGCCAGCTGTCGTCGCCCGCCCGCCGGTGGGCAGCATGGCCATATCCGCCCACCACGCCGCCCCACTCTCAAGCCCTGCAGCACCGCTGCCGCTGCCGCTGACACTGGTGCTGCTGCCAATGCTGCTGCCGGCACTGCCCCCCCAGGCACCGGATTGCATGCGCTGTGTGATGCGCTGCTGCCTCTCTATCAGCACTCGCAGGTGGAACTGGGTGGGTGTTGGGGGGGGGGGGGGGGGGGGGGGGGGGGGGGTGGTGGGGTGGGGTGGGGTTGGTAGAGGAGAGAGTGGTGGGTGGTGAGGGGTGAGGAGTGGTGATGCGGTGCTGCCTCTCAATGAGCACTCGCAGGTGGAAGTGGAGAGCATGCGGGAGAAAAGACAGAGAGGTCACCTGTAGGGCATCAGCCCGCGAGCGCTCGTGGATGCACCAGGCGAAGAGAGCCAAGGCAGCCATGATGGCCTGTGTACACATGCACAGCACAGCACCGCACAGCACAGCACAGCACAGCACAGCACAGCACAGCACCGCACCGCACAGCACCGCACAGCACAGCACAGCACCGCACAGCACAGCACAGCACAGCACAGCACAGCACCGCACAGCACAGCACCGCACAGCACCGCACCGCACAGCACAGCACAGCACAGCACCGCACAGCACAGCACCGCACAGCACCGCACAGCACAGCACAGCACAGCACAGCACAGCACAGCACAGCACAGTACAGCACAGCACAGCACAGCACACACACATGGGAGCGCACAGCACACATATGGGAGCACACAACACACACATGGGAGCGCAGATAGGCAGGGGCGGGGCAGTACGATGAGATGAGGGGGGTTGGGGTGAAAGATAACTGATGGTACTGGGGCGGGCCTGGTAAGGGGAGCGTGTGAGGAGGGATAAGGAGCAGGGATTGGAGGGCTGCTGAAGTGAGCATACAGGAGGCCGCGCACTGAGAAGCACAGGGCACAGAGCACAGAGCAGAGGGCGCAGAGCAGAGGGCACAGAGCAGAGGGCACAGAGCAGAGGGCGCAGAGCAGAGGGCACAGAGCAGAGGGCACAGAGAGGGCACAGAGCAGAGGGCACAGAGCAGAGGGCGCAGAGCAGAGGGCACAGTGCGGGAAGCTTTTGACTTACGAGGATCCAGACAATGGTGAGAGTGCAACGCTGCCAGCATGGCTTGCGGCTGGAGTAGGCATGGAAGGGCGGGTACCCCCCCGGCCCACCAGGCCACCCGGGGAAGGGCCGCTGCTGCTGCCACTCCGACACGCCACCCGCCCCTCCCATCCCTCCCCCCATGCCCATGCCCATACCCATACCCATGCCTCTGTCTGTCCCCATGCCCATGCCTCGCCTCTCTCCTTCCCATTCCCTCTCTCTCCCTCCTCTTCCTCCTCCTCCTCTCCATCCTCCTCTTCCCCTGTCTGCCCCCCTCCCTCCCCACCACCCGCCATCCCATTTACCCTCTGCTGCTCCTCCCCACCACCCGCCATCCCATTTACCCTCGGCTGCTCCTCCCCACCACCCCCCTGATCCTTCTCTTCCCACGGCCCCTTCCCCTCCCCATGCTCCCCCTTCCCCCCATGGTCTTTCCCCACACCCCTCTCCCCCCCATCGCCCTCTTCCCCACTCCCCCTCTTCCCACTCCCCACCTCCCCTTCTTCTCTCCCCCCATCCTCCCCGCCCCCCACTGCTCGCGCGTCCCCCATCCGGCTCTCCCCCACCCACCCACTCTCCCCTTCCCCCTTCCCCAGCGTGCCTTCCCCAACCCCCACCCTGCCCATTCCCTCGCCCATGGTCCCGCCCATTGCTCCGCCCCCCCCAGTCCTCCCCCCCATGCCCATTCAAGTGCCTGTGCGGCCGTCCATCGCCCTGCCCTCCACCCACGCCGTTTGAAGCACCTCCCATATAAGCACCACCAAAGTTGTCAGAGGAACCCCTACAACCACCACCACCACCACCACCACCACCACCGCCGCCGCCGCCGCCGCCGCCGCCGCCGCCACCACCACCACCACCACCACCACCACCGCCACCAGTTGCTGCACCGACAGAAGCGACAGCGGCAGCAGGAGCCTCTGGGCCTAGCCTCCACGCCTCGCCGCCTGCCCCAGAACCACATGCACCTACCCGCGATGAGCCTGTCTGCGGTTCTTGCCTCGTAGCCGTCTTGTCCTGTAGTGCTGCTGACGTGGAGGAAGGGACGGACGAGATCAGCTCCGAAGCTGACATGGATGGGCCGATTCGGGGCCGAGGCATTCCCATCCCACCACCCGCACCTGTTACCGGGCCGGCCTTGGCACCGAAGCTAAACGCCCGGGCAAACGACTTGGCCGAACCTAAGAGGCTGCCTCCCAACCCCATTGCTTGTGATGGGGGGGAGGGGGCACATGGGGGGGATGGCGGGGATGGGGGAGATGCCAAGCTGGCACCAGCATTCGCACTAACACCCGTTTTGATTGGCCGCAGATTTGACGGGGTCGCCAGCTCCAGTTCCCCAGCCAATCGGCTTCCACTGTTTGCGGCGCCTTTCACTGATTGGTCCACAGGTTCCCCTCGGTCTCCATTCCGTGCCCCCCAGTCGCGTCCCTTTTCCGATCCTTTCATCCCCCCCGCCCACTCGCTTTCCCCCACTCCCTCTCCTCTCCGCCCTCCTGCCTTGCCATCCGGCGCCCGCGCCCCGTTAGCCGCCTCTTCCCCCCCTCCAGAGCGCTGCTGCACGCGACCCTCCGCGGAGGACGAGCGCGGAACGGCCCCGCCTCCTTCCAGCGCGCGCCGCAGGCACGCGGAGCAGGGCATCCCCCAGCCGGGGGCGGCATGCGGGCAGGGGGCAGCTGCCACCGCGGCGGCGGAAGGCTCGGCGCGGGTTCGCGCGGGCAACCGCTCATCATCTCCGCGCGAGGAGAAGGAATGCGAGGCGGAAAGGAGCGGTGCGGCAGTGGCAGTCGCGGAGCGGGCGTTGGCGGAAGCGGATTTTCCTACCGCAGGCACCGCGGTGGCTGCGCCGTTGGCGGAAGCGCCGGGTGTGCCAGTAACGAGCGGCGGCGACGAGGACGCGTTAGAAGAACGGTTCCTACGAAGCGTGGGAACGAGCGGCGTGCGGGAGGAAAAGGAAATATTTCCGCGGTCCGCCGTGGTGCTGTGCTCGGGGACGGACGAATGGAATAAGGACCGCGGGTCGGGTGACGTGGCAGCAGAGGACGACGCCCATTGGACCATGAAGCGCATGTCGCGGCCATTCATCGACGTGCTTCGCGACCACAGAATTTGCGGCTTCCCGCCTCCGCCGCCGCCGCCGCCCAAGTCGCGAGGATTGCTGTTGAATCCCGTGTGGTTCTTCAGAAGCTGCTGCAAAGGAGGTTCCACGTCAGGCCCGCCGTCATCCGCGGTCGCGCGAAGGAAGGCGTCTCGTCGCCGCATTGCACGGCACGTATCGAGTTGCGGTGTGAATGACGGCTCTGCGCGCACTAGAGAGAGAAATATACTATTATATCGGGTCTCACACCCGGTCCTCAATGTCGCTCCACATAGCAAGAGGACCGGCATGACCTACGTGGCAGAGAGGGGATTGCATGGTGCTCTCCCCTGTGCTCTGACCGGCTAGCGACAAGGGCGAACGAAAGTACTCCACGCCCGAGTCGAAGTCCTCCAATCCACTAATACTCAGTACCTAGGGTTTTTTTTCCATGCTCGTCACAAGCAGGTCTGTGACTCTGTGTAGCTCTAAGTTATTCCCAGACAAGCTTTCTCTGTTGTTAAAGTGCTGTACTCTGTCTTAGCCTGTGAAGAAAGCAGGTAACGTTGCGGTAACTTCACCAGCTCGTCGTGAGCTCTTCGGACCATTTACTTCAACATGACTGATGTGATATACCGTACGATTGATCCTGCCCTGCCCAGTACTGAACGCCATGTTTCTGCGCACATGTCAGGATGCATTGACTTCGACTCCAATGCCATATTCATTAAACCTAGCCACTTCCCAAAGAGCACGGCATACACAATACAAAGGAGTGCGCACTGAGCTGTTGCACACACACATCCGGTCCCACACTCCCAACCAATGGCCGCTCAGCCCCTGCCTCTCCCTCCTGGCCCTGAAAAGGAAAAAAAGAATTATCAGAGAGTGATTGGTGAAAATATGCCGGCATGCATGCTTGTCAACCATGAAGGCATCGGAGGCAGTCATAGCAACAATCAGGTAAAAGTTAGAATGACATGACATTGAGATGTTTCAAGAAAGGGACAAGAATACATTTCCTCACCCTACAAAACCGTACCCACCTCCTCCTCTTCCACCTCTTCCTCCTCTCCCTCCTCCTCGCCCCCCATCGTCCCACCCTCTTCCCCGCCCTCCTCTCCCTCCTCCCCCCTCGTCCATGCGCCCTCTGCCTCCTCTCCCCCTGCCCTGCTGTATCGGCCTGCGATCTGGGAGGAAGGGAGGGAAGAGTGGGAGGAGGGGAAGGGAGTGCAAGAGTAAGGGGGAAAGGGGGGTTGAAATGAGGTTCGTGGGGCGGAATTTGAAGTTCTGAGAAGTTCTTCCCCTTCCCTCCACGTCCACACGCCCTCTGCCTCCTCTCCCCCTGCCCTGCTGTACCGGCTCACAATCTGACGGGAGAGTCAGAGGAGGGCAGACAGGTTAGTAGGGCAAAACAAGGCATGCATCCCTGCCCTGCTGTATCGGCCCGCGATCTGAAGAAAGTCAGGGTACCAGGAGGTGAAAGGGGTACAGAAAGAGGCGGTACGGAAAGAGGGGGCCAGAGGGAGAGAGGGGGGGAGGGTACGGAGAGGGGGGGTAGGGAGCGAGGGGAGTAGGGAGCAAGGGGGGTAGGGAGAAAGGGGTTCACAGATAGAAGGGGGAAGGGAGAGGGTGGGCAGGGAGCGAAGGGGGTAGGGAGAGAGGGGGTGCGGAAACGAGGGGGGCATGGAATGGAGGTGAGGGGGCAAGCATGGCATGACAGCATGGCATGACAGCATGGCATGACAGCATGGCATGACAGCATGGCATGACAGCATGCCATGAAAAGAAATGTGCAGTTAACGTAATGTGGCAAGGCATGGAGTAATTTACCTTGTCTTCTGATGACCTCCTCTTGTACTTTGTCGATCACCTGGGGTGCACACAATACACAATGCACACGGAGGGATGTAGAGGACAGCACACATAAAAGCACATGACGCTTGAGTCGACTAACTAATTTTTTTGGACTTTGGAACTTTGTCAAAAAACGCACACAATGAACATGGATCGAGTGGCGCACACAAGAAAAGAAAGGAGGTTCGAGTCGACTCAAATCTAGAAACGCACACAATGAACGAACATGGATATGTGTGGAACAAGTGGATCAGACAGACAGCACAGATCATTCTACAAGGTGCGTCTCGAGGCAGCTACGGGTGGTGAATCATCTCAACTCTGCAGCTGACAACACACAATCCCTTAACGCTCACAGCACACACCACGTGAGAAGCAGCTTCCGTCCTCGCACGTGCAGAAAAAGACACAGGGAACCACCACCCTCTTCCCTTCTTCCCCAGCCCCACCCGGCCACCCACCCACCTCATCGGGCACGCGCAGATACTTGATGGTGTTGCCGCGCACGTAGCACTGCGGCATGCGCCAGAAACGGTCCCCGTCCTTGGACGTGCAGATGACCTCGCGCAGATGGATGTTCATCCACGTGTCACAGCTCACCAGATGCCCGTTGTACGTCTCGCCATTCTTCAGCTCTACTAGCTGAAGTGGACAGGAGCAAGGAGTGAAGAGGAGTGAAGAGGAGTGAAGGGTTAAGAGGGTTGGATGGGGGAGGGTGGAAAGGGAAAGAGAACGGGGACGTGCAGATGACCTCTTTCAGGTGGATGTTACATCCAAGTGTCAACAGAGTGCGAGTTTTAGTTATCGGGGGTTGGAATCGCATCAACGAGACTGAGAGTCGAAATCCGTGGAGATTTCCGCGTTTCTACATCGAGTTTCTACATAACAATTGGCCCTGTTCGCCAGCGCTTTTAACAGCAAAATGGGCGGAATCAGGAAGGTCAGTCACGGCTTCCTGATCCCGTCCGTTAGGGTCCGTTAGGCTGGTCAGCCCCCAGAATTCCTGCCGAGCCTACGATTTCGTCCGAACCAAACGGAATCAGATATGCGTGTCGAGCGCACACCATTTCAGACGGAATCAAGCTCGTTGGAAACAGCCCTGCGCATTCGCGTCCTGCCAAGGGTTGCGCCCAAGCCGATTCCGAAATCGGCTTGGGTAGACTCACATATTTCACAAAGTGGGGGAGTGGGGAGGCACGAGTGGACTCACATATTTCACAAAGCACTCACAAACAAGAACTTAGGAACTCCAGTAACTACGTAGTCAAACGGAAATTACTTTGAGACTGCGTAAGCTACGTACCATGGGATGGCCTTGCGCCGTTTTGAGCAGCGACAACGGCAACTGGGGGGAAAAGGAATCGCGAGCACAAGAAGCGGGGAAAACGGAGACGAAAGGAGACGAAAGGATAAGAGCGGAGACGAGCGGCGTTAGGGACGAAAGTAGTATAAGCTTAAAGAGGGAAAGCGCGAACGGCGGAAGCGTTTATACCATCAGAAAATTGTAGATCTGCCGGAAACTGGTGGACGAAGACTTTAGCGGGGGTAAACTGGCGGGTATGGTAGGCAGTGGCTGTTTTCGGCGGTGTTGTGAGATCTCGGTAGAAGTGTGGACAGGGTCACTATTTTGCTCCTACTGTGCCCGGAACTGGCCGAACCGCGGAACTGGCACTACTACTGGGCACTAATTTGCTCTTGTCGAAATCGTCAGTAAACCGCCAGTACTGTGGACGGGGTCACCATTTTGCTCGGTAACACGTGGTCCAGGAAGGCGTGTCATGCAGAATGATTTTGGGGTTCTGACAGGTTTTTTTACGAAAGCTGTAATACCACATGTAACACGTATTAAAAAAGCTTGAGAGCAGGTTTTAAAACAGCAGTATACATTTGACACTACTGTTTGTTTTCTACAGTGTGCAAAGGCGATTTCGCCTCAACGAGAAAAAAAAATCACACACACACACACACACACACAGACACACACACATTTGCGAGAGTGTTGGCGAAAAGCTGAAGCCTACTGTTGTGAAGGAGCGAGGACTGGGAAGGTTGTGAGTCACAAAATGGGATCTTCTCCCGTCACCAAACTCACCTTGCCACACTCACAGTTGGGAGAACAAGAGACTAATAGCTGGGAGGATAGGTAGAACGAACCAAGGAGTGGCGACACGGCGAGTGCTAGTGACGCTTCGCGTTCGCCCAACCAGGCCCCACGTTATCAGGGCAAAACATCCTGATTACCCTGAATTCAGGATGCAGTTTTGAATTTGCCCTGTAATTTCAGAATAGCGTCAATTTTAACCCTGTGGTAACATGATGTTATATGAAATGCCCTGGACATTCAGGATGGTTGTGGTGTTCTTCCCTGAAGCGTCAGGATGAATGACGAGACTTGCCCTGACGCGTTTTTAGAGGGGGGCGGGGGGGGGGGGGAGGGGGGGGAGGGGGGGTGTTCTTGTTCCCGGGAATTTTTTTCCCCGTGGATTTTTTCTCCCCGTGTCTTTTTCTAGCCTTTGACAATTCCGAATCCGATCCCCTGCAACAGGGCCCACGATATCAGGGCAAAACATCCTGATTACCCTGATTTCAGGATGGTGTTTCAAGTTTTCCCTGGAATTTCAGAGTGGTGCTGAAATTTACCTTGGGACGTCAGGATGATTCATGTGTTTTGCCCTGAAATTTCAGAATGGCAGTGAAATTTTGCCCTGAAGTGTTAGGGTGAATGTAGGGGGATGCCCTGACTTGTGGGAAGGGGAGAAGGGGTGGAGGGGGGAGGGGGGGAGAGGGGAGGAAGGAGGCTAGGGGGTGTGTGTGCTAGTTTTGCCCCCACCCCTCCCCCACCAATGTTTTTGCTCCTTTCGTGCCTTCCCCTCCATCCACTCTAGTGTCTTGTATTTTTAGCCCTGAAACATCCAGATGAATTTCTGCTGGTGCCTTGAAACTTCAGGATGGCCAGGGAATTCTGCCCTGAGAAATCAGGGCATTTCGAAAAGTTTTCAAAAGTTACCCTGAGGGCTCAGGGTGCCCTAAATCCTAGCACAGGCCCTGCCCTGCAATGCACCAGCCAAACCCAACGCACAATTCCTTTGACAGTTCCGATCGTCTCCTTGTGTGCCATGCATGCACCCCTCCAGTGTTTCTGTTAGAGTAGCAGTGGTGTTCTCTGGTCTAGTCTGGTGGTGTTCTCTACCCTGGATTAGTTACCGGTAACAAGATATGACAATGCTCGTGCCACTAGATACGTTAAAAACAGAACCCTGAACACTCGTATTTTTGCCCTGACAGGCCAGGATAGACTTCTGCAGAAGCCCTGAAACTACAGGGAGCCTCTGAAAATTTGCCCTGACAAATCAGGGCATTTTTTAAGATTCTGGAAAGTTGCCCTGAGGCCTCAGGATGCCCCAAAACCTAGCACGGGCCATGCGCCCAACCGCAATCCCGGCTTCGCGTGTATACGTAGACGCGCTCGCGCCCAGATGCATTCGCGCCGTCGCTGCCGCGCCGCCGCTTTGATGCCGCATTCCCCCTGTCACAAGCCCCCTTCGACATTCCCTTGCCGCATTCCCCCCCTCCGCATTCCGTCACCAAACTACGAAGCTACGCTCACACACTTGGCGAGGCGAATCAACGACTATTTACTAGAAATTTCCGTGGTATAGGTAACCAAGTTGGCCTGGCTATACCAACAGCGCAACTTCTCACCTAGTCGCGTGAGAGTAGCTACACATGTACGCAAAGCCTTGAAAACGTGTGTAACGTGGCGAAGCAGTGGTGTCCCTTGTCAGCTTCGCGGTGTTCCTTGAACAGTGGCAGGGTCAGCTTCTCGTAGAAGATGCAGTCACGTGATTCCGTTACTTCGTGTGTCGCGTAGTCCTGCACGATCCACATTTTGTATTCCTTTTCGATTCGGAGGTGAATGCCCAAGCGTGCCCGATCAGCAAATTTTCCGGTCCTCGCCGTGTATGGCCTGTACTGTACCATGCAGCGAAACACACGAAGGAGACGCGTGTCAGTTTTTCTGCCCGTCCAAGCCTTGTAAAGGGAGTTGTTGTTCTCAAGGCTTCGGGAGGACAGCAAGTTGTGTAGCCGGACAACGTGATTTATCGCAAATGGCCAAAACCTTGTTGGGATGGCTGACTGCTTCATCAGGGCCCTCATTCTGGTGGTGAGGCTCCGGTTTGTCCGTTCTGCTACTCCTTGCTGCTCGTGAGCGTAGGGCAGGGACACCAGGTGCTCAATCCCCTTCTTGGTGAAGAATTCCTTAAACTCAGCTGAGAAGAACTCTAGACCTCCGTCTAACTGAAAGGTTTTCAGCTTCAGTCCCGATTGATGCTCTGCGCGCTTCATCCAGGCTATGAAGCATTCGAAGGCAAGAGCGCGACAGTCGGTGTTGACAGCCCAGATGTATCGCGTGCTTGCGTCGATGAAGGTCAGCGTGTATAGCTCGTCGTCAAGCCCTTCTTGGCTAAGAACCATGAAGTCGCTGTAAACCTTTTCGAGCGGCTCGTTGCGTTCTTAGCCGGGGGGTAAGTCGAGGAAGGGCTTGTGAGCGAGTGATGCAGCGGGACAAACGAGGCATGGTGGGTCGTCTGAAGATGCCGTGAGAGTGCCACCTCTGGAAAGAAGTAGCGCTTCCGAGTTGAAGACTCCAGCAGCGATGGAATTCTTGAGTGTGGCGTGTGAGGGGTGTTCGAGGCGTTGATGCCAGATTTCTGGTTCCGCGGGTTAGCCGACAGTTTTCTGTTAATATCTATTTTTTGCTGCTTCATCCCTCTGCTCCGTGTCAGGTCCCTTGTCGGTGTCGGCTTCCACGTCAGTCGCGAATGCTCGGGCGGAGGAGCGTTCCAAAGCTTCGCCGGGAATTCCAGCGATGTCATCCGTGTCAGCATTGTGGACTGGTTCGCTAGTGACAAATAGTGGGCGCGGGAGTCCGGCCGCCTCGGGCCATTCGGAGGCCGGAAGTCCCTCCATCGGAACGCGATGATAGAGGTATTCGTCGCCAGCGACAGAAATTAATTGAGGTCCTTGTTCCGGTGGCGGCGCTTCCTCTGTAGGTTCAGGTAATTCTGCTGCTCCCGCGAATTCGTAAGTCATTTCTTCTAACTCTTCCTGTGCTGCTTCTGGTGTGTCAGGGGCGTACTGGTCCACCCCAGCTTGTGACGCGCATTGCCCAATATGGATCCATTTCCGCCACGGGTGCAGGTGGAAGAGCTGGTGCCTCGGGGTAAGGAGACCATCTCCGCTCACTTGAAGTCGAGGCCCCTCAGCCACCTCCAGGGGCAGTTGCTTCTTCTAGTGTTTCGGTGACTCCCCATGCGCCAACCGTGGGGCTAGGATTAGTCCAGCTGGGCGAGGCCGGTGCTGTTGCTTTCCATCCTCCGGTGGCAGGTGTTGGCTCCGTGCTAACCTCCTCTTGTTCCAATATTGCAAGTCCAGTATCGTTGGGAGTTGAAGTCGAAGCAGTTGGGACGACACGCATGCGAAGGAGTCCATCTGAGGCGGGTCGTTCAAGATCCATCTCCTCAGAGTGCGACCAGGTTGGTGGCTCTGCTGGAGTTGTTTTCAACAGAAGGGTTCGTTAAGAGTCGCCGGTGGTGCCCTCCGCTGAGAAGTTCAGGACGAACACTCTGTCGTTGTCGACAGCCTTTCCGATGTAAGTGCTTTTATAAAACAACTCGAAGGTTTTATCTTCGCAGTTGCTGCGGATGTCGACTTCACACCTCATGAGTTGTGCCGAAGAAAGCAAGTTGTACTTCAGGTCGGGAACAATGTGGATGGTGAAGCAGGTGTCATCAGCTTCAAGGCAAATCTCTCCAATGCCATATGCCTTCAGTCGGTTGTTGTTGGCGACAGTCATTTCGCACAGTCGTCGCATGCGCCTTGAGTTGCTAATGAAAGTTGGTGATCCCACCATGTGTTGCTAGCAGCAGCTATTAAGATACCAGGTGTTGACGCTCTCGCGGTTTTGACGCGCGATGCCGGCGATCTTTGGAGTGACGATGCGGTCGAAGTCTTCGGTGTACTGCGAGAGGTCGATGTATCTCCTTGCGGGAAGACTGGGAGGGGACTCCGGAGTGCTTGGAGGCAACTCGAAGTCAGGTGGGATGGTGGTTGGGGTATCGGACCATAGACTGAGGGTGGGATCATTGTTCGGGCTTGGCGTGATGGGAGGAATGGGCGCGATTGTTGTGTATTCAACGTTGTCGTAGTACCGAATTCCTCTGCGACGGTGCGCCATGCAACTCAAAACAGTGGGCGCTGCGGGCTGCTGACCAAATGAGTTGTTGCGCCTTTCGTCAGCGGCTTTACGCTTGTAGCATCGGTCTATGGTGTGACCGGGTTTCTTGCAGTATTTGCAGAAGTTTCCCTTCTTCTCATGCTGCTCCCCTTCATTTTCTCCAGTGAAGAACACTAATTTCTCCCGCTTGGTGTTCTTCTCATTGTACAGGTCAGTCTCCTTTTGCTCGGAGAGAAGTGTGGCGCATAGGGCGGATTCGGAAATGGTTGCTCGAGCGCAGAGCAATGATTGGCACTAGCGCCAATCGGGTTCAAGGCTGGAAAGGACCATTGAGACGAACATGTCGTCGGGGATGGTTCCGCCGCACTTCTTGATGTGGTCGCGCAGATTGCGGCACCTATTGATATAGGGCCCCGCCTTTTCTCCTTGTTGCATCTTGGCTGATGTGAGTTGACTGAGCAGGCGACTCATGGTAACTGGGTCTGTTGCCATGTACGAATTGCGCAGATGTTCCCAAAATGATTGGGCAGGAGCACACACCGATTTGTACGAGCGGATGCCAAGCCGCTCGGTGGGAGAAAGGTTTCGGAGGAGAGCGGTGTACGCGAGTGATTTGTGTAATACTGGTGCTTCTTCTAGATGGTTCCTTCTTGTGGGAAGGGGAAGCTCCCGTCGTAGTACATTCAGATCTGCGCGGTTATTGCGAGGAGCTTGAATTCGAAGCTCCACGTGTAGAAATATTTTCCGTCAAACGGCGTTGAAGTCTTCAGCTTTGATGTCAACACGAATTTTGTTTGCATCGTTGCAATCGTTTCTCACTGTGCACGTTGTTGATTGTCTTGTGCAGGAGCCGAAGCTTGACGGTTGTCAAAGGTGAATGACCTCTCGGAGTTGGCGCGACGGTCTTCTTCAGGGAGAGGAAGTCCAGCAACACCTCTTGCATAGCTTGAGCCGTCAATGCTCATGGCTTGATGGCTCTCAAGAGCGTTGATGCGAGCAACGAGTTGCTCAACGAGAGCGGCGCTGACGGAGGTCACCGCCGAGGGCGCATTAGTTGTTGCTGGTGGTGGGCCCGGAGAGTCTTCAATGGTTTTCCCTTCAGGGGCCATATTGATGCAGGCTTAGTTTATGTAATGAGTAATCTATAAGGAGTTTTTCTAGGAAGAACAAGAACTTTGGCAGACCTTATAGTCCACTCTAGCTCTCATACCATGTTGATATAATTGAAGGATCGAAGTGGACAGGATAAGGTTGCTTAGTCTGGAGAAGACAATGAAGTCTTTGTAGTGACCTTGTCAATAATAAATGGAGAAGAACAAGATGATTAAGATAGAGTTACAAGGGGTTTATATAGCAAATCTAGCTAGCCATGTACTCTGAGGGGTACATTCTCTTATCAACTGTATTCCATAACTACAGTAACTGCGACTGTTGCTATACTCGACAATTACCGCGTTGCATCGCGTAACCTCCAATACATTTGTTTGTCAGTCAACAGTCCCGACTGTTGACTTACAACGACTGTTGACCTTCGGGTAACTCCTTCGAGCTGTCACGTGCTCTATGCGAGCATATCGCGATATTGGTACAGTGACAACTGCTTCGCTGTGGAGTGGTGCGCTAGGAGAGTACCTTCAGGAATATAAAACCGTATCGCCCCGGATATTAGCGCATGTGCGCTTATAACAAAATCATTTTTTTTAGGGGGGGCGCTTGTAATTGAGTGTAGGGCATAAGCGCATGCGCGTATAAAAAGGAAATAAAGGAAATTGCTGCTAGGGGTACCAAATTGAAGCCCTTTCAAAGGCGAATACGATCGTGACACATTCACGTGGGGCCGTGTATGAAATCAAGGGGAAAACAACAGCGACTTGATTTCCCACCGCACAAAACCCGTCTTGAAGCAACGCATCTGCCAACGCTGACTTAGAAGCTGACGTGCGGCCCAATCAGGAACCGATTCGATGCCAGACAGGAGCATCTCAATCGATCCATCTAGAAGATGGTCGAAGATGCCCTGCCAGCGCTGCATGTGACGGGTCGCGAACCCTCCTCTACGGGTTTAGGTAGGGGGGTACCTGTCTTTCATTGACGAGGACCCCGAGTCGCTAGCCCGAAGAGGTCCCCTCAGAACTTCATTTCTGTTCCCATTCTTGCACTTTCACAATCATTTTCTCATGTCTCGTCCGCCAAGCTGCGAAAGCCATGGCGGAATTTACCGGCACGCATTTTCTTTTCAAGAAGCCGCCATCTCCTCCAGCGCCCCCCGCGCCGCCAGCTCCTCCTGCTCCTCCGAATCCGCCCGTGTATGCAGGCCCATCGAATCCTCCCGTGCTCACGCTCCGGCACCCGTCGGCGTTCGATGGGTACCTGTCGGAACCTGATAGCAACAAGCCCCCCAGCGTCTACGTTCCAGCTCTGGCCCCGGCACCATGATGGGGCCAGCCGCAAGATTGCGCGTGGGACGAGTCTGATGTGGGCGCTGATGACGATGTGGCCGACACTGAGACTGGCACCGACACTGGTGCCGAGGTTGGCACCGCGACAAAGGTGTTTCCTGATGGTGCCCCGAATGACAACGAGGATGACGGTGTGGAATATTGGTCGCGCGATGGACTTCCCGAGAAACTACCTATTCCAACGTTTCCGCCTGTTAACCGCAAGCGTCCCCACCCCTCTTCCGAGAACCGTGATGCCCGCCCCCCCTCTCCCAGGCACACGCCCTCGCAGCATAAGCGTAATGCCTATATCGCGCAGGAGAAGCTGAGGGGATCGGGCGCATGGATGTGACGGTGTCGCTGCGAGCGTTGTCTCGCGAGCCGGGGATCCACTGCAAATGTCTCGCAGAGTGGAAGAGAGCCGCCGCCATGCTCAAGGAAGTGCACTCAGCTCGGAAGCGGATGCACAGGCGCGGGAGGTCGTCGTGGTACAGGCCGATGGAGCTGAAAGTCTACGCCATGCTTCTCGACTGGCGCCGCAAAGGAACGGCCGTCTCCGTCGGTCGCCTGCAGGAGTGGTCAAGGGAGTTCATGAAGCTTCTTTTTCCCGACGTAAAGTGGAAGGGGAATCGGCGGTGGTCGGAGCGGTTTCGAAAACGGTGGAATCTGAGCATGCGCATGAAGACGAAGATTGCCCAGAAAACTGCCGCACGTAAGAATGAATCGATATTGTTCCGTGTGCTTGTTGTGGTTTTTCACTTTGACGATTGTGACTAACCCATGCCTATTAACACTATCCTTGTGTGCGCAGATGTTGCGGAGCTGTGCCAGAAGTTCTGGCAGTTCGTTCGTGATATGCGGCGTGAGCGCGGCATCGAAATCCGCTGGATTATGAACGCCGACCAGACGCCGCTGTGGCTGGAGATGCCCGCCACCACTACTATGGACCAGACAGGCGTTTGTTTGGTGCTCATCAGGAGCGCAGGGTTCCAAAAGGAACGCGTGACCGTCATGTTGGCGTGAAGCGCCGACGGGGAGAAGCTCAAGCCGTAGGTCTTCTTCAAGCTCAAGACGATGCCGAATGGTGATTTTCCGCCAGGTAAAAGTACAGCCCCTTTTTGTTGAGTGTGTGGTTTATCCCGTGTTGTATCTAGCACAGATTTGTGTACTGCGTTTGGTGTGGCAGATGTGGTCGTGGCGGTGCACCCTAACGGGTGGATGGACGCTGAGGGCGTCATGTGCTGGCTCGACGAGTGCCTTTCATTCGACCCCGCTTCGGCACGCAGGCGAGGAGCGCCATGGTCGTTCTGGATTCTTACCGCGGGCACCTCACCGATGCCATGAAGGAGAAGTTTGCCGACGTGGACATTGTACCGGCGGTGATCCTCTCGGGCTGTACGGCGGAGGTGCAGCTCCTCGACGTCTCGATCAACAAGTCTTTTAAAGCCTCCATCCACCAGCAGTACCAAACCTGGTTTGAAGAGGAGGGCCAGGAGCGGTTGACGCCTCCAGATAAGACACCCACCGTTGATTCTTTGAGAGCGGCTTGAATTCCCCCCGTATGTTGTTGTAACGACATCTCCATTGCTCTGACTTGTGGTGCAGGGAACATCAAGAAGCCGCCCCCTGCGGTGGTGCTCAGGTGGATCTCACGGGCCTGGAAGGTCGTGCCATCTGAGCTTATCAAGAAGACCTTCCTCACCTATGGCATCAGCAACGCGCTTGACGGCAGTGAGGACAACCTTGCCATGGCGCACAGGCGGAGCCAGCTGACCCACGAGGTCGACGTCGATGACGAGATCATCGCCAACGGATTCTTTGGCAACAACTGCGGGGAGCCAGAGTCAAACGACAAGTAAATTCTAGCGAGGACTGTAAAACTTAATGTGTAGTAAGAATATTGGTAGAGGCATGTGTAGATTTCAGGTTACTGTAGGTATTAATGTTTAGATTAATAAGTAGTGAAAAGATTACCTCCTGGGGGGAAGGGATGTGCTTATAATAAGTAAGTGATTCTAAGGGGTGCGCTTATAAATGAGGACCGACCATAAGCGCATGGCTCCAGATAGAAGCGCCGACGCCTCTAATCGGACGGCGCTACTGTATGGGGCGATACGGTAATAACCTTTCGGTTATTCCAACACGTGATACAGAATTTTCAAGCCTAAAACAACGAATTATAACGAAAATTCCGAGTCTTTTTGTTTCTGATACGAGGTTGGCCTGATATGAGGCCGTAGGAACAGCTCTTAGTGCAATCATCGCTACCTCGATACATTGCATCCGTAGCAGTGGTACAGAATAGTTTTTCTTGGTTCTTTTTGACGAACAATGCATGGATGGATGGCATAATTGTGGAATAAAATGACTATACCTAACTCATCATTGTAGAAAATGTGCTTCGCAGAGACTGTTGAACTTTACAGCTGAAATGGAATCTGGAACTTGGGCTTGGCAGCACATTTCCTCTATGCAATTGGAGTCTAAGATGACGGAGGCCGGTTGACAGATCTCACCAGCAACTCCCTCTGCAAGAGTCTTCACTGCAACCCAGCAAGAGCCTGTCAGTGCAACTTTCAGAACCTAAATCATAGCAACAACTGTGGTTATGCATCCACATAGGAGCCGCTGAACATGCCAGTGGTGCCGACCACTTTGGTCCTCAGCTGCGGCTGTATGAGCGCCTGTGGGTGCTGCAGCTGCTGCCGCGCGTGCTCCAACGCCCACGCCACCTGGTGGGACTCAGTGGTGGTGTTGGAGTCACACAGGGCAGGCATGCGAAAGAGAGACGAGATTGGACTGGAAGAAGCCGGCGATACGCTTCCAATGAGGATGTGTGTGGGTGAGTGCGTGCGTGCGTGCGTGAGTGTGTGCGAGCGTGTGTGGGTGCGTGGGAGCGCGTGTGAGCGTGTGCGTGGGACCGTGGGTGTGGGAGTGTGTGGTGCGTGCGTGGAGCTTACAGTGGGGAAGGCAAGGTGGTGGAAGGGAATGTCGTTCCACTCAAAGAGACCCGCCTCTAGCGTCTCTGATCCTGCACGTGGTGGTGCGGTGACAGGCGATACAGTGGAACAGCGGGGTAAGGCAGGCGTGAGCACAGAATGAATTGGATAGGGGACACGGGGCACACGGTGAGACGAACGCATGGTGAGACGAACGCATGGTGAGACGAACGCATGGTGAGACGAACGCATGGTGAGACGAACGCATGGTGAGACGAACGCATGGTGAGACGAACGCATGGTGAGACGAACGCATGGTGAGACGAACGCATGGTGAGACGAACGCATGGTGAGACGAACGCATGGTGAGACGAACGCATGGTGAGACGAACGCATGGTGAGACGAACGCATGGTGAGACGAACGCATGGTGAGACGAACGCATGGTGAGACGAACGCATGGTGAGACGAACGCATGGTGAGACGAACGCATGGTGAGACGAACGCATGGTGAGACGAACGCATGGTGAGACGAACGCATGGTGAGACGAACGCATGGTGAGACGAACGCATGGTGAGACGAACGCATGGTGAGACGAACGCATGGTGAGACGAACGCATGGTGAGACGAACGCATGGTGAGACGAACGCATGGTGAGACGAACGCATGGTGAGACGAACGCATGGTGAGACGAATGCATGGTGAGACGAACGCATGGTGAGACGAACGCATGGTGAGACGAACGCATGCATGAAAAGGCTGGGAACGAGATAAGTGTGAGCAGCAGGAGTCTTTGTGACTCAAGTATTGGAAACACATTCGACAGATGTGACATGTGACGTTGGCAGAGGGATGCATGTGGCAGGAGGGTGAGAAGGAGAGGGTGAAGGCATAAGACGGCCAGTGGTGGGATACAAGGCATGGTGATTGGATTGGCATGGCAGCAGCAGGCGGGCGTACCAGCAGCGCAGTGTGGTGAGAGGAGGTCAGCGAGGTAGATGAGCTGCACCTGGTGGGCGGCACATGGGCAGCACATGGGCAGGGGGGAATGGATGGGCAGGGAGGACGATGGGCAGGGAGGACGATGGGCAGGGAAAAGGTTACAAAGTGGGTAGAGACAGGGTGAGGGACGTTGGGAGTGGGACTGAATTGGCACAATATGTTCCTGGCAGTCATATGGCCATGTGCTCGAGCATGGACTTAATGTGATATGCAGCGGTGAGGAAAAAAAGAAATTTACACAGCACAAATGGGAAGCTCTCTAAGCAGCAGAAAGTGGGGAGGCACGTAACAGCAGGGAGGGCGTGAGAGTGGGGAGGGCGTGAGAGTGGGGAGGGCGTGATAGTGGGGAGGGCGTGAGAGTGGGGAGGGCGTGATAGTGGGGAGGGCGTGATAGTAAGGAAGGTGTGAGAGTGGAGAGGAAGTGATCACAGGAAGTGATCACAGGAAGTGATCACAGGAAGTGATCACAGGAAGTGATCACAGGAAGTGATCACAGGAAGTGATCACAGGAAGTGATCACAGGGAGCATCTGCAGCTGTTTGGTTTGGAGGAGTGCGCGATAGCATTTGCACACAGGCACTGACATGCAGTGATGCGTGCATGCATCATGAGGAAGCGGCGATTGAGGGGAGTGGCAGCCGGTGCAGCAGCCGGCTAAGCTTGGCTGGGAATGGCTGGGTTCAGCTGACCTGCTTTGCTAACGGTAGATTGAACTGCTGACCTGGTTGGGAATGTTGTAGACGGCCAGCAGGCTTCTCACCCGCACCTCTGCGCATGCTTCCTCTCGCACCTCCCTCTCCGCGCCCTCCCTCGACGACTCCCCCAGCTCCAAGAACCCTGCTCGCACGGCACAATGTGACACGGTGTGGCATGGTGTGGCATGGTGTGGCATGGTGTGGCATGGTGTGGCATGGTGTGGCATGGTGTGGCATGGTGTGGTGTGGCATGATGTGGCATGTTGGTGTGGCATGGTGGGCATGGTGTGAAAGAAGGATGTGACGGATGAAAGGGTTTAATTTGTGCCAAGACAAGCACAGGGAGCAGCCTGTGCTTCCCTTCCCTGCCTGGGCTTCCCTGGGCTTTTCGGGGCATCCATAGGCAACCTTGGGCTTCCCTGGGCTACCCTGGGGTTTACATGCAGGGGCACACTATACAATAACAGGGCATAGGGGCGAGCTTTACTCGTATAGGACGAGCATTTAGATAAGCCCGTCCGAGCTTTAGAAAAAACTTGTAAAAAAGCCCGTCTGAGTTTCGAGCTTAAAAAACGTGTAAAAAAGCCCATCCGGGTTTTAGAAAAACTCGTAAAAAGGCCCGTCCGAGCTTTAAAAGAACTCGTCTGAGTATTGCTCGGCTCGGGGCAAAACTTGCTCGCCTCACCTGTTTGCACAGTGAGCAGCGTACCTTGAGGGAAGCCCCACATGCCTCGTTTGAGTACCTTGAGGGAAGCCCCACATGCCTCGTTTGAGTACCTTGAGGGAAGCCCCACATGCCTCGTTTGAGTACCTTGAGGGAAGCCCCACATGCCTTCACACGGTGGGATGCCCCTTCGACACAGCAGCACCTGCGAGGGCACAGGGGGAGCGGACGGGGGAGAATGGCAAGGATGAGGTCAGAGCGGACGGGGGAGAATGGCAAGGGTGAGGTCAGAGCGCAGAGGAAAGAGAATGGCAAGGGTGAGGTCAGAGCGCAGAGGAAGGAAAGAAGGTAGAAACAAACAGCTTTCTGACGTTTATCTGCCTCCACGACCCTCTTTGCTGGCTACCCCAGCTCCAACCGTCCCATTTCAGCCATGTCTGCCACACACACAGCGCCCCACCTTGTCCTCCCAGAGGCAGAGCGCCCCCACGACCACTTTGGGGTTGGCGTAGTGCACGCGCCCACACTGCTCGCTGCTGCACACATCCCTCGGCTTGTCGTCCCCTGCGCGTGGGATAAGAGGGGGGGAGGGGAGGAAGGGATGGGAGATACGAGGGATGGAATAGGGGGGGGGGGATGGAATGGTGAGGCGCGGCGGGTGCATGGGGCGTTGACGAGGAGGGGAGGGAGGATGGGCGGAAGGAGCACGTGGAGGAGCAGACGGGGCGGTGGTGAGCGGTGCTACGGGGACATCCTCGGGTTGGGATGGGTCAGGCAAGGTGGGGGACGGCGGCAGGGATGCGAGCTGCTGGGTTCTCACCGACGGGTGGGAAAGTGGAGGACAGGGATGGGGACGGGGATGGGGATGGGGATGGGGATGGGGATGGGGATGGGGATGGGGATGGGGATGGGGATGGGGATGGGGATGGGCCGCCGACGACGACGACGACGACGACGACGACGACGACGACGACGATGATGATGATGATGATGATGATGATGATGATGATGATGATGACAGGGAGGTTGACAGCAAGGCACTCACCAGGTGGCACAACGTGATTGGTGGGAGAGCCGCACTGCGAGCAGAATAGAATGCGGTTGCTGCTGCCTGCCCACGTGCCCTCCTTCCCCTTCCCCTCCTCCTTCCCCTCCTCCTTCCCCTCCTCCTTCTCCACCGCCCCCGATGTCCCCAATACAAGGCCTTGCCCCACCACATCCTCCGCTCTCCCCTCTCCGTCATTCACCCCTTCCCCCACCTGCTCTGCCCCACCTCCACCACCCACAGCGAGCACTGCCCTGCTGCCCGCTCTTAGCATGCGGCACCGCTGCTGTCTCCTGTGCGCCCCTGCCACCCACACCACAGCCACAGGCCTCGCAGCGCCACACACACCATGCCACGCGCCACTGCCGCACCTGCTGCTGCCTGCCTGCCTTCGCCTGCCACCACTGCTGCCACTCCCATTGCCCCAGCTTCTGCTCATGCTGCCTCCCCTGCCGCTTCTCCACAGGCCATTGCTGCTCGCCGTTCCCACCAATCGCCCACACACCTGCTCCCCTCCGCCCTGCCCTGCTCCCTCCCCCCATCCGCCTCCCCCCGTCCGGCCCGTCTGCCACGGCCTCACACGCAGTTGCAAGGCAACGGGCGGGGCGGCTGTGGGAACGACGACGCTGGGGGCGTGAGGGGCAGGCGAAGTGGGGGGAGTAAGAGGAAGGGCGCAGGGGTGAGCGGGGAGGAAGGGCGCAGGGGTGAGCGGGGAGGGAGGGCGCAGGGGTGAGCGGGGAGGGAGGGCGCAGGGGTGAGCGGGGAGGGAGGGCGCAGGGGTGAGCGGGGAGGGAGGGCGCAGGGGTGAGCGGGGAGGGAGGGCGCAGGGGGTGAGGACGAGCATGCGGCAATGCGTTGCATGGATGCCCGCATGGCCGTGAGGTGAGTGTCAGCACGGTGCAGTGCGGTGTGAGGGAATGCGGTGCAATGTGGTGCAGTGCGGCGACTTTCACCTCTGTGCGAGCAGCTGGCGGTGTGTGGTGACACAGAGACGCTGCATCCGCGCCGACCCCGCCATCCCGCTCCTCCTCTCGCTACGTGCCTCCGCTGTCGCTCGCACTGCGCCCTCTCCTGCGCTGCCAATGGCTGTAGATGGAAAGGGGAGGGGTTGGGGGAGAGGGAGAGGGAGAGGGAGAGGGAGAGGGAGAGGGAGAGAGAGGGAGAGAGAGGGAGAGAGAGGGAGAGAGAGGGAGAGGAGGAGGAGAATTAGATGGAAGAAATCCTGGCGGGATACAACAGGCGGGGCGAAATTCGGCGCGAAGGCGCACGACGGGCCGCGGTGGGGCGCGTGGAGGGGCGCGTGGAAGGGTTACGACCGACGAGCGGGGTGGGGTGGATGAGCGCGACTGGCGTGGTGCGGCGCACCAACTTTTGTGTGGCACGCCCCGCCCGTCTCTATGCCGCAAGCGTGGCGCGCGGGTGACGTGTGGAGTCGCGCGACAGACTAGGGGTTGCGGCGAACGGGGGACTTGGGGAGGGAGTGGCGAGAATACGTTGTGAAGAGCAGGAAGGCGGACGCCGTGTCGCGGTGACGTCAGCGCGTAAAGAGGGCGCGGGGCGGCGGAGGTTTGGAATGCCCGTTTCAGGATGGTACCGCGCCGCGAGTTTCGATGCACTGTGCGTCAGAGTCTCCGCTCGAAGCACACTTGGAGGAAGACACAACAGCAAAGGTATGTGCATACTATACGACTCGGAACACTGCGGGGTTACTCGATTTATGTAGAAGTGTTGCTTGAAAACTACCGTATTAACTAGATATAAATATCCGAACACATTGTAAAAATATGTAATTTCCATTGTAAAAGGCAAGGGCTGGAACAAATTGAAGAGAGGGTCATACAGGCATGATTTTGGAAAAATGTGAAGGTATGTCAATTTTCAAGACTGACAGTGATTTTTTCCTTTCTGACATGTCGTCAGATATGTTAGGACGCGATGTCAGAATAACTAGGCAGGAATCAGAATCAGGAAAGAGGGTTTTCACTAGCAGGCAGTTGAGTACATATATGCAAACCCTAATTTTGATTGTACTCGCTATAGAGTACCCCACTGCAGGCTAGACAAACATCACATTCTGACACACCCCCATAGTCAAAGTGGAATATAATCAGCACAGCAAGTAGGCAGAGCAGTAGGTTCACAAATACAAGCAAAGCTAGAGGCTATCACAGAGAGCAAGTGAGGAGGAGGAGAAACTGCGGGGGTGAGAAGATGGGAGGCGACGGCTGAAGCTGCAGACACACGGGCAACAGGAGTGCGCAGCACTGTCGCTACCAGGCTAAACCCGGACTACACGGCGACAGGGGGTCGCAGCTGGCTCTCTGGAGTTCAGGCGCTGCGGACGACAAGACGACTGCCTCCACTCAACTTCCCCCAGCTGTCCCACACCCCTTTCACACACCCCCTGCTGTACCTCTAGCACTGCTCACACGCCACCCGCCTTGTGCCACTCCGACGGCTCCCACACATCCACCCCCCTCAGCGGTAGCTGCAGCAGTGGGAGACGGAGGAGGAGGAGGAGCAGGAGAGGCCTGACACACCCGTCACCCCCATACTCGCCACCCCCACACTCGCCACCCCCAAACCCTAACACAGGCAGCAGCGGGGGGCGGTGCGCGGGCAGCAAATCGGGGGAGGGCGCGCGGCTTCCCAGGGCGCCGCGACGGGGCAGCGGGGGGGCCGTGCGCGGCTCCCCAAGGCGCCGCGACGGGGCAGCGGGGTCGCGCGCGGCTCCCCAGGGCGTCGCGACGGGGTAGCGGGGTCGCGCGCGGCTTCCTAGGGCGTCGCGACGGGGTAGCGGGGTCGTGCGCGGCTCCCTAGGGCGTCGCGACGGGGTAGCGGGGGTCGCGCGTGGCTCTGCGGGGCGACGAGCGGTTCGACGGGGCAGAAAACCGCCGCGCGCCTCGGGGCGCACGGCGGGCAGAAAACCGCGGCGCTCTCGGAGCGCGCGGCGAGCAGAAAACCGCCATGCGCCCCGAGCGCGTGGCGGGAAGAAAAAACGTCGCGCGCCACGGGGCGCGCGACACACAAGACAGCAGCGGAAGCATCGGGCGGGACCACCCACAGGATCGACCCAGGAGGGTCGACCTGCTCTGATAGCATGTCAGAATAACTAGGCAGGAATCAGAATCAGGAAAGAGGGTTTTCACTAGCAGGCAGTTGAGTACATATAGCAAACCCTAATTTGGGCTGTACTCGCTATAGAGTACCCCACTGCAGGCTAGACAAACATCACATTCTGACACGCGACACATGTTTTGTTTTTTTTCCAGGATCGAGGGAGATCGAAGTCTGTACACCGATTCTCCCACATCGATCGGCACACCGATGTGCCCACACTGCAAATTTACAGTATGATAGATACGCCGAGCCATGGGTGCCAGGTTCGAAATTGCATGATCGATCAGGTAGGACCGGCAGCGAAATACACCAACAGCCTAGTCGCTAACCATTCAGAGCAAAGCGGCGTTGGTCGCTATCCAATCATTTTAGGTTTGCGACCGTGGGCGACGCTGATCGATCGTGGCAGTCACCTGTGGAGCAATGTGCTCTCCCGCCAACCAAACGCACGATCGATGTGTGCACCATGGCACATCGATCGTGCGAGCTGCAGGTGCCACCATTTTGGGTACCCGTTTACTGTACATTTTCGACGTTCAGTGAAAAACGGATACCAGGCATTGACGATGTCGCCAATACACTGTACAAGCGGCACATCGATCCCCTCCCACGTATGATTGATCCTGGCGAAATCAAAACAGGTGCCGCGTCCTTACTGTACATGATTACGCAAATCCTACCGAAAGTGTCTAGATAAGCCACTTCATGCAGTTGTAAACCAGGCCCTCAGATTCGTTTTGAGCCACGTTTTTGTCAGTGTTGGTCCATAGAAAAACACTTTCTATGAGTCTTGACAAAAAAAAAAAAGCCTGAAAAATCGGTGTTGTTGACAGACTGACAACAGTGTTCAAAAGAAGCATGGTTGATTTCTTGAGTATGTATTAGAGATTTTCGAGACAGCACGTCTCAGTCTTGTGCGACGCCAGGTACAGCCAGGTACAGAGAATATACCTCGCCGTAATTGACGCTGACAGCGGAGAAAAATTGGCGAAAATTCTGGCGATTCCCAAGAATCCACGCATTTTCAGCAACAGAAATCGATTTGATGGTGTGCTTTCGAATCAGTGTTACAAGCCAGAAGTACACTGGAATTTTTGTGTTGGTACAAGAAACCTGCCTGAAAAAAATCAGTCGTGCCATTGAAAAAAAAATAATAACTTTTCAATCAGCCTAGGGGGAAAAAAAAACCCTGAAAAAAAGTGTTTCAAGACCACATCAGCGTTTTTTTCCTGACTTCTGGGGGCTTGTTGTAGACCCCTGCGTAGCTTATGCGCACCGGCGTAGCCAATTTAAACTATTTTTCGTCACCATACCCATTCCTTTAGGTAAGATCATAATAACTGTTTGTGAGGGTGAAGCTGTAGGATTATACTACGATAATAGTATCAAACTGTTGAATAGCTCAAGTCACTTATTTTCACTCCGCACTCCCTTCTAATTCTGGAGTTCGATCATACTGCGACGTCCAGTCAGCAACAAGCAGTACTGGAACTTCGATCGAGGTAGGCGCCTAGGCAAGAAATATGCGGCCATCTCGCTGCTCGGACAGTCGCGAGAAAAGGCTCCGCCCTCACATTGGCGAAGTTGTCCTCATCGTCTGATACACAGCAACTTTGGGGACAACCTATATTCTAACTGCACTTAATATGTTTGTTCAGTTATAGACTATGTGTTACAGTGAGTTAGCTTCTACATGGTACAACCCATTTAGAGTTTCCTACTCGTTTCCCGTTCCTGCCTTGTTTCATCATCCATTCTTCCGTTCTTACTTTCACATGGTATAGAGCTTAGTTCATTCTTATGAGCCCACCGCCCCGCGCCCAGCCCTAATCCCGCCAGTTCATCGCTCGTTTTAGAATTTCGCATGATCCTTGCCCGTTAGCCACCAATCGCGCCCTTACCGCCCATTGGCTCGTTCGTTTTAGGGTTTCATTCGTTCGCCGCCCGTTCGCCGCTAGTTTACCGAGCGTTGCCCGCTACCGCGCCTTCTTGCCTAGGCTGCCCGGTCACCCTGTCGCCCAGTCACCCCGTCACCTAGACACCTCGCACGCCCTCTCGTGCCCCTTGGTTCCCGCCATCTAGTGAGGCCCCCGCGGGTCATGTTTCGTCGCCTCGTAGAGGTCCCCGCTGTCAGAATATTATGCTCTAGCCTGTAGTGGGGTGCTCTATAGCGAGTACAACCCTTCTAGGGTTTGCTATTTGTATCCCCATTCTTACTAGTGCAACCCCTCCTTTGTTCATTTCTTGCTTGCCTAGCTAGGTCAACCCTAGCTATGGCTTCTCACTGTCCTTACTATCTTGACATGGTATCAGAGCGGTTACGCTCCTGTCCTGTGGGCCCACCACTTCACTGCTTCCGCTGCTACTGCTACTCCCTGTCCGCCGCGCGCCTCGTGGTACGCGGCGTTGAAATTAGGGTTTTCAGCCCGCCGTGCGCCCCGAGGCGCGCGGCGGTTCTCTGCCCGCCGTGCGCCCCGAGGCGCGCGGCGGGTTTCTGCCCCGTCACACCGCGCGTTGCTCCCGGGAGGCGCTGCGACAGGCGACGGGGACCCCCGCGTCGCCCGTCGTGGCCTGCGCGCGGCCCGTACAGCCGGCGCGCGGCCCGTACAGCCGGCGCGCGGCCCGTACGGGCTGCGCCAGGCCCGCGCGCGGCCCGTACGGGCTGCGCCAGGCCCGCGCGCGGCTCGGACCGCCTGCGCGCGGTTCGGGAGGCTGTGCCAGACCCGTGGGCGGCCCGTTCTTCGCTGCCCCTGTCCTCCCCACTGTCCCCCGTGCTTCTGAAGGCGCCCCACCCCTCCTTCTGCCCGTACTCCTTGATTAGGGTTTGGGGGTGGGGGGTATGGGGGTGCAGCTTCTGTGTGCCGTTCCCTGCTCCTCCTCCTCCTCCGTCTCCCTGTGCTGCAGCTGCCGCTGAGGGGGGTGGACCTGTTGGAGCCGTCGGAGTGGTACTAAGGGGGGGGTGAAGGGGGAGTGGAGCTAGCGGTGTAGCAGCGGGTGTGTGTCAGGGGGAGTGGGATAGTTTGGGGAGGTTGAAGGGGGTGGCCGCCGTGAAGCCAGCAGCTCCAGTCGCCCGTGAGACCGTTGCGCCAGTCGCCCGTGAGCCCGTTGCACCAGTCGCCCGTGAGCCCGTTGCTCCAGTCGCCCGTGAGTCCGTTGCTCGTCTGCCGCTACTTTCAGCCGCGGAGCCAGTTACTCCAGTAGCCCGTGTGCCAGTTGCTCCAGTTGCCAGTGTGCCAGTTGCTCCAGTTGCCCGTGTGCCAGTTGCTCCAGTTGCGCCGTGTGCCAGCAGCTTCAGCTGCCGCCCACTACCTCCTCTCCTCTCATAGTCTCTTTCCTCCTCCTCACTTGCCCGTTGTGACTACCACTGGCTTTGCTCATAATTGTGAACTTTAAACTATTGCTTCTTGAACTTGTGCTCAGAATGTGTGGTGACATTGTGATCCACCCTGAGCTTGTACTGTTTTGCTTGCTCTGCTGATTACACCCCACTTTGGCTATGGGGGTGTGTCAGAATATTATGCTCTAGCCTGTAGTGGGGTGCTCTATAGCGAGTACAACCCTTCTAGGGTTTGCTATTTGTATCCCCATTCTTACTAGTGCAACCCCTCCTTTGTTCATTTCTTGCTTGCCTAGCTAGGTCAACCCTAGCTATGGCTTCTCACTGTCCTTACTATCTTGACACCCGCGGGACCCATTTTGTCGCCCTGTAGAGGCCCCGTTCCATTGCCCCATGGAGGCCCCGCAAGCCTCGTTTTGTCGCCCTGTTGAGGCCTCCGCGAGCCCCGTTTCATCGCCCCTTAGAGCCCCCCGCGGGTCCCGTTTCGTCGGCCCGTCGTCTCCCATCAGGATGCTTCCAGTCAGAGCGGTGGATTTTCTCGAAGCGTAGTGGAACGAGGTCGATTAGCTCATTTGAATCGCCACTACAGTCAGGAATGTCAAAATCCAGAATGTATACTCTGTTCTCGGAGTGAGCTCGCCCGATCTGCTTTCGCGCCTTGTTCGGCGCGGAGTAGTGGAGCAGGATGTCGCGCGTCTCGGGGTCGGTGCTGAGATCAACACCGCAATCCATGAGTTGCACCGCCGAGAGGAGGTTGAAGCGTAGATTCTGCACGATTAGCACATCGTTCAGTGTGATGTGCGCCTTGCTCCCTCGCGCCTTGAGAACAACGATGCCTTGCTCGTTTGTGCGCAAGCATGTGATTTTGGCCACAGTGACGTCGTTGGCTGTGGGGGTGGACACGGCGCGAGCAACGCCAATCGCGGTGTGACGATGTGCGGTGTGTCAAACTTAAAAAATTCTTCGCGCGAGATCCAATCGATCGGTGCCTCCCGCAAATCAGGTACGTGCGAGGGGGCTTTCTAAGCAGCGGGACTGGGAGATTCCAGCCCTGATTGTCATCGTCGCTGAAGTCCTGGCGGTTGGTGAATGGATTGTTGGCCTCGAATGCCTCAATTGGGTGGCGTGCTGACTCGGGAGTCGGCGTACGCATGTGGCGACGGCGAGATCCGCTCGCGCGTGTCATGGTCATGTTGCCAATGACATTGCGGGTAGGAGCAGGCACCTGTGACGGCTGCTGGTGCTGGTGCTGAATCGTTGGATTCGGGTTGCGGGATGGGGGCCGATAGCCCTGGGCTTGACGTGTGTCGTTTCGTGCGTCTTGTCGGCCCATCCAAGTGCTCGGATTGGACTGGCGAGGGGCGGAGCGGAACTTACATCGCTCAGCCAGGTGCCTAAAGTTTCTACAGATTTTGCAGAGGCGCCGCGGCTTGCGTTCTTCTCTGTTGTCGGCGTAGAACGCGATTCTCTCCTGTTGTCGTCGCGGCGTTGGTCACTGCTGGTCCATATCCCTTTGCTCAACGAGAAGGGCAGCGCAGAGGGCTGCTTCCGAGATAGCGCCCTGTTGCCGGAGAAGCGCCTTGCATGGTCGCCATTCTGGGCCGAGTCCTGCGAGCACGATATTCATGAAGTTTTCTTCAGAAATCGAGCTTCCCAATTTCGCGATTTGATCGCGTAAGCTCCGACAGCGGTTGATATAGTTGTTGGCCTTCTCCCCTGGGGCCATTTTTGTCTCCAGTAGCTGCTGGAGCAGCCGGCTCGAGGAAACTGAGTCCTTCAGCTAGTATACGCCGTTGAGATGTCGCAGGCGTCGAGGGCTAGAGCAGAGGTCATTTTGTAGGAACGGATGCTCAGCTGCTCTGTCGGCGACATATTTCGCAGTAAGACGCCGTACGAGAAGGTCGATGCTGGTCGCTGCTGTATGGTCGCTGGTGGTCCATATCCCTTTGCTCAACGAGAAGGGCGGCGCAGAGGGCTGCTTCCGAGATAGCGCCCTGTTGCCGAAGACGCGCCTTGCAGGGTCGCCATAGGCCGAATTCTGCGAGCACGATATTCATGAAGTTTTCTTCAGAAACCGAGCTTCCCAAATTCGCGATTTGATCGCGAAAGCTCCGGCAATGGTTGATAAAGTTGTTGGCCTTCTCCTCTAGGGCCATTTTTGTCTCCAATAGCTGCTGGAGCAGTCGGCTTGAGGAAACTGAGTCCTTCGGTTAATATACGCCGTTGAGATGTCGCCATGCGTCGAGGGTTGGAGCAGAGGTCGTTAAGTAGGAACGGATGCTCAGCTGCTCTGTCGGTGACATATTTCGCAGTAAGACGCCGTACGCCATCAGTGATTCGTTGTAATATTGTGTTCTGGCGTCAACAGTATCTTCAGTAGGTCCCGCGTAGCTCCCGTCAAAGTTATGGAATATCTGCTTGTTTTGCAGCAGTAGCTCAAGCTCGAAGCTTGACGTATGAAAATCATTGCTGTCAAAGCAGACACTTGTCTTTATTTTTTATATGCTCCGGAACCTTGACTGTGCTGAGAGAATTGCTTCATCGCTGGGACGGGGAGTTTTGGGAGTTGAGCCATTCGTTTCTAGGGAGAAGGTGTGCGGGGCGGTATCGCGGCCATTCGAGGCCGATTGAGAGGGTAGGGAAGATGTTCCCGCGTAGCCATTCTGCAATGTCTGGACGCTTTGATCCAGAGTTGAGAGTCGCTGAAGTAGTTGTGCGAGGACCCGCGGCAGTACCGATAGTCGTCGTTTCCTCATTTGTTGTAGCCAGATTGGTTTGCGTTTCGGCGGTTAGATTCGCCTGACCTCCGGATCTACCGGCAATTCTTACGCGTGAGCGTATGCCGGACGCCACTTTAGTTCGCCGAATGTTTGCGAAGGATTCCTTAGCTGCTCTCATACCATGTTGCGATCAGAAAGTAGATCGTGCCTAGGATCACCTTAGGAAGGTTCGCAGAGTCAGAGTGTTACAGCGTAAGATAGTGTCCCCAGATCAGAGTGAATATACAATGACTGAGATTATGAAAACATGCAAATACAATCGTATAAATAAGAGTACAGGGGAATGCGAAACGACCTAGATTACCGGTAGCCATGTACTATAAGGGGTACATTCCCTTATTACAGCGAAATCCAACCGTGCGACTCTTGGACGGTTACGAACTGCTCAGACAGAATCCTCGCCACTGCTGGTGCCTGATGCTGCCTGCCTCGACGGTCCAGATCCTTCGTAACCGTATGCGACTCTTGGTGTTATTCTGCCCTTTCGTCTTTAGCCTCGGTTCTGTGTGTTCTGTCAGGAGTGCACATTGCTCTTTCTCATTTTACTATTCGTAACAAGTACTTCGTGGGACTAGAAAGTAGAAGGCAATAAAAGTAGAGTGCCACGTGACACTAGGAAATCTAGGAAGATAGGGTGATGATAAGGTTGGGAAGTACTGTTCAGAATGAACAGTAAAACCCCCTTTAACACGATAAGTACAGTTTCCTCCCAAAGAAACTCCAAGCGTGTTCGTCAGAACCATCGCCAAAAGAAATTGGTAACGCGAAGACGTGAATTTTCGAAATGAGGCCTAAGAGACCCATCCCTCCCACCATATTTCCCTTCACAGCGCGCCGAAACTCTCTTCCCTGATGTGTCGATCTACTTCGCATCGCGCGGCTATTTTCTCCCGTCGCACTAAAACTACATTCTCGTCGCGCAGCTATTCCCAACCCTTGCTGGGCTGGTTCCTTCCCTTACGCGGCAGCAACCCTTCCCTCTCACGGCTGTTCCGTTTTTGTCGCGTGTAACTGGTCCCTTCTCTCACCTGTAACTCAGTTACTCACCTGTGAGTCACTTCCCTCCCGCCGTAATCCCATCTCTCACGCCGGTAGTCCGTTGGAACATGCGTGGCGTGCTCTTCCTCACGCGCTGCCATTCCCTTCCCTATACGCTCCCATGTCATTCGGCCCTTACGCACTCATTCCCTTTCCCTTACGCCGCCGTTCCCTTCCCCCTGACGCACCCATTCCGTTCCCGTCACGCCGCCATTCCCTTCCCCACACGCTACCATTCCCTTCCCCACACGTTACCATTCGCTTCCAAAATCCCGCCCTTTTCCAACCTCCTCTCTCCGCATCCCCCCCTCTCCTCCTCTTCCTCCCACAACAGTACCGCGTGCCCCACCTTTCCACCTCCCCACCACCCCACCTGTGCACCTGCGCGGGGCGCCATGGCGGCAGCGCGCCCGTCGTGTCGCCTACGAGCGGCAGTGGGCGTGAAGGTGCCCTCTGCTGCGCTGCACTCCGATCGGCCGCCCTCCCCAGGTGCTCCCCGCCCTCCCTGCTTTGTGACTGCCCTTGCTGTTGCTCTGCTGCGCCCTCCGCTCCTCTTTGGGCCGGTAAGGCCAGCTCAGCAATGGAGTGGCATTAGTTAGTGTGTTGATGGCAGTGCACTGCACCATCACTCGTCCTACACTTTGTCCCACGACTCACTTATTGCGGCCGTGCTTCCCCTCTTTCCCTCCACTCCCCCTCTCCGCACCATCCATCCACCATCATGCACCATCCATGCACCATCCATCCACCATCCATGCACCACCATGCACCACCATGCACCACCATGCACCACCATGCACCACCATGCACCACCATGCACCACCATGCACCACCATGCACCACCATGCACCACCATGCACCACCATGCACCACCATGCACCACCATGCACCACCATGCACCACCATGCACCACCATGCACCACCATGCACCACCATGCACCACCATGCACCACCATGCACCACCATGCACCACCATGCACCACCATGCACCACCATGCACCACCATGCACCACCATGCACCACCATGCACCACCATGCACCACCATGCACCACCATGCACCACTACCAGCATCGCTGCAGCAACTCTCCTGGGAGCTCCTGCCGTGTGCCGGCGACCCCCTTGCTGCCACTGCCGCTGCCAGCCCCTTGGCGTCCATCTCTGCTGCATTCGCACCTCGTACCGCCCACCACCCCAACTCCCAAGACGCCGCTCATGCTGCTGCCGCCACCCGCGGGCTGTGCTTCGCGCGCATCCAGCCACCCCGCCCCGCTCCTTCCCGGTGGGTCCATCTGCAGCCTCCGTGGGCTTCCCATGCCTAAGTCTCATCACCACCAGCAGCAGCATGAACGAGTCGCAGCACTGCGCTTTGCCCCTCGTTTCACCACCGTTTTCTCCTCCCTCCCTCCCATGTTATCTCCCTCCAAACTTCTCTCCCTCCCATCTCTCTCCCTTCCATCTCTCTCCCTTCCATCTCTCTCCCTCCCATCTCTCTCCCTTCCATCTCTCTCCCTTCCATCTCTCTCCCTCCCATCTCTCTCCCTCCATCTCTCTCCCTTCCATCTCTCTCCCTTCCATCTCTCTCCCTTCCATCTCTCTCCCTCCCATCTCTCTCCCTTCCATCTCTCTCCCTTCCATCTCTCTCCCTTCCATCTCTCTCCCTCCCATCTCTCTCCCTTCCATCTCTCTCCCTTCCATCTCTCTCCCTCCCATCTCTCTCCCTTCCATCTCTCTCCCTTCCATCTCTCTCCCTTCCATCTCTCTCCCTCCCATCTCTCTCCCTTCCATCTCTCTCCCTTCCATCTCTCTCCCTTCCATCTCTCTCCCTCCCATCTCTCTCCCTTCCATCTCCCTCCCTCCCATCTCCCTCCCATCTCCCTTCCATCTCTCTCCCTCCCATCTTTACTCCTTTCGATATTTCCTCCCTCCCAAATTCTCTCCCCCCATTTTCTCTTACCCATCTGCCCTTGGCTCGCGCGTGGCAGGGGGGGCGGGGCGGCGGGCAAGAAGGTGGAGTACTACTCGGTGCGCCGCGTGCACGCTGACGGCCGCTGCATGTTCCGCGCCCTCGTGAGCCTGGGAGGCGTGTGTGTGATCGAGGGCTGCTGAGCTTTGCGATGCTGAGAGGGCGTCAGAGGGAGGGGCGTGAGAGGGAGGGGCGTGTGAGAGGGAGGGGCGTGAGAGGGAGGGGCGTGAGAGGGAGGGGCGTGAGAGGGAGGGGTGCGTGTGGGAGGGGTGCGTGTGGGAGGGGTGCGTGTGGGAGGGGTGCGTGTGGGAGGGGTGCGTGTGGGAGGGGTGCGTGAGAGGCGTGTGAGTGAGAGAGGTGCTGTCTTTCTTCTTCTTGATGTCCCGATGCTCCCATTCCCCGAATCTATCATACCCCCACGCTCTCACGCCCCCATGCCCCACGCCCCCATGCCCCCATGCCTACACGCCCCCGTGCCCCCATGCCCCCGTGCTGCAGGTATCAGGCATGGCGGCCAACAAGAACATGGCGCTCTCCCCCGCCGATGAGACTCGCGAGGCAGGTGTGTGCACGCAGAGGGTGTGTGCAGGCAGAGGTTTTGTGAAACATGTCTTGTGCCGGATGTCATGCCTGTAACCGTCTCTCAAATGGTTTTTCTTTCTCCTCTCCCTGCTCCCCTTACTTCCTATCTTGTGTCTTGACATGCCACGCCATACTGTGCCATGTCACGCCATACTGTGCCATGTCACGCCATACTGTGCCATGTCACGCCATACTGTGCCATGTCACGCCATACTGTGCCATGCCACGCCATACTGTGCCATGTCACGCCATACTGTGCCATGCCACGCCATACTGTGCCATGCCACGCCATACTGTGCCATGCCACGCCATACTGTGCCATGCCACACCATACCATATGCCATGCCTCACCATACCATATGCCATGCCATACCATATGCCATGCCATGCCATGCCATGCCATACCATGCCATGCCATTTGCCGTTCTCCACGCTGCCATGGGACGCCCCAGACGAGCTGCGGCTGGCGGTGGCGGATGCGCTGTGCGGCAGTGAGAAGCGCCGTGCCGCGTATGAGGAGGCGCTCATCGCCATCACCGTTGAGGAGAGCCTGCAGCGGTGAGAGACAGGGGGTGTTGCTGGGGGGGACGACTGGGGATGGGGAGGGAGGGGGGATGGGGAGGGAGGGGGGATGGGCAGGGGCCGAGGGGGTGAGCAGGGAGGCGCTTATGAGGCACTCATCGCCATCACCGTGGAGGAGAGCCTGCGGCGGTGAGTGAGAGGGGGTGTTGCTGGGGCGGGGGGGGGGAAGGGGGGATGGAGGGGGAAAGGGGGGATGGGGTTGGGGAAGGGGGGATGGGGGGGGGGAAAAGGGGGGATGGGGGTTTGAAGGGGGGATGGGGGGGGGGGGGAAGGGGGGATGGGGGGGGAAGGGGGGATGGGGGTGGAAAGGGGAGATGGGGGGGGAGAAGTGGGGATGGGGGGGAAAGGGGGGATGGGGGGGAAAGGGGGGATGGGGGGGGAGGGCAGGCGTACGAGAAGGCAGTCATTTCCATTACCGTGGAGGAGATGAGTGGGTGATGCAGGGGAGGGTGGTGATGCAGGGGAGGGTGGTGATGCAGGGGAGGGTGGTGATGCATGGGAGTCATGGGACATGGGTTATGAGTCATGGGACATGGGTTATGAGTCATGGGACATGGGTTATGAGTCATGGGACATGGGTTATGAGTCATGGGACATGGGTTATGAGTCATGGGACATGGGTCATGAGTTATGGGACATGGGTTATGAGTCATGGGACATGGGTCATGAGTCATGGGACATGGGTCATGAGTCATGGGACATGGGTTATGAGTCATGGGACATGGGTTATGAGTCATGGGACATGGGGTATGAGTCATGGGACATGGGTCATGAGTCATCGGACATGGGTTCTGAGGATAGAGTCAGAAGCGGTTTTATGAGTGACCGTTGCTGCGATCATTGGAAGTGAGCTGCCATCATTAACAGTGAGCTGCAAACGGTGGGCAATGGGGGGGTTCCGTTGTGGAAGCTGGGCATTGGGGTGAAGGCAGTGACTGACTTGTGAGCACACACTGTTTCCCTGCGCTCACTTCCACACCACCCTCCACTGCATCTCTCAATCCTCTTCATGCTTCCCAACCCTCCCTCTCCTTCATCTTACCCATTCCACTGTCGGCCTGCCCTCCACCAATCAGGTACTGCCAGCGCATCACCAGGCCTGACTTCTGGGGGGGGGAGTCGGAGCTGCTGGTAAGATGAGACAGGCGCTGCTAGTGTGTTCTGCTTTACATGCATGCCATCTGTTCATGTGCATGCCATCTGTTCATGTGCATGCCATCTGTTCATGTGCATGCCATCTGTTCATGTGCATGCCATCTGTTCATGTGCATGCCATCTGTTCATGTGCATGCCATCTGTTCATGTGCATGCCATTTCTTGATGCCTCCTGTAAATAAATCACTGTTATCGTTGTTATATGCTATGCTGGATTGTCGTTCCGACTTGTCATTGTTTCATCGTACTTCGTTCTCTAGAAGTACCCTTGTCGCTATTCTAAGTCTAAAAGACGAATCACAAGCTCTATCAATCTTTCCTACGGCAGGTGCTGTCGCGCATGTGCTCGCAGCCCATCATTGTATACATCCCCGAGTCCAAGGTACGCTCAGCCCATCATTGTGTACATCCCCGAGTCCAATGTGCGCCTCAACCTCTCCCCTCCCTCCTCTGCACTCCTCCTTATCCAAGCAGCAGCACCACTTTCTCTCTCCCTCTCTCTCTCTCTCTCGCTGCCTCTTGCCGTGCCATGGTCAAGTGATGCACCGCTCTCTCCATGCCACACCCACACCGTATACCACTTTCCATCGCCACCGCCCCATGCCACACCCACACCGTATACCACTTTCCATCGCCACCGCCCCATGCCGCATCCTGCCATGCGTCCTCCCCATTCCCCCCATACCTCCACCGCCACACCCCTTCACGGCATGGCAGGCGCGGCAGGGGGCGCGGTGGGGCGGGGGCGTGGTGCCGATCGCGGAGTACGGCAGCGAGTTCGGGCGGGCGGCGGGCGCACACGGCAACAAGCCGCGCAAGGCGGTGCGGCTGCTGTACAACGGCACCAACCACTACGACCTGCTCCTCTAGGCCCGGCAACCACTACGACCTGCTCATCTAGGCTCGGCAACTACTACTATCTGCTCCTCTAGGCCCGGCAATCACTACGACCTGCTCATCTAGGCTCGGCAACCACTACGACCTCCTCTAGGCTCGGCAACCACTACGACCTCCTCCTCTAGGCTCGGCAACCACTACGACCTGCTCCTCTAGTGCCCCGCCCTGCTCTCCTGTGCCCTCTGAGACACACACACACACAGCACCAAAGAAGAACGCCAAGTGGCTGCTGTGCAGCAGGAGTACGAGTCCAATGTACTTGCATTGTTTGATTTGGAAGTGTGCTACTGGTTTGTTCAACTTGTTAGAATTTACATACCGTACCTCCATCCAGGAACAGATCAGTTTCAATAACGCGTGTCTCAGTAATGACGAAATGCATTCGGAACGCTCCCGCTGCTGGTCTCAATTAGGCGTGTCTCATACGTACCGATTGAGGTGACCACACAAACTCTACCGCCTCCTGCGCAACCTCAGACGTTTTTCATGATGTCGCATTGCGTGTCGCCCACGCTTCCCGGCGCGCAAATGCTTTCGCCATTACGGCGCGCCTCCCCTGCCCTGCCGCCGCCCCTCGCTCTCATCGCACCACGTGCGTTGCGATACGCCGCCAGTCAACGCGAGTCAACGCGTCGGCGGGTGGCGGTCAGCGCGACGTCCAACGGTTCACCGCCGCCAGAGGCCGCGTCGCCGCGCCCGTCGGCGCCAGAGCCCGCCAGCGAGCCCCGCGGCCCGTCAAACGCGGCGGCGCCATCCAGCGGAAAGGTGGCGGCCGTCGCGCCGTCGTGGGCGGCGCCGCTGGCGGGCGTGGAGGTGACGGCGCTGGACGGCACGCGCGTGGCGCTGACGTCGCTGTGGGCGACGCGGCGCGTGGTGGTGGCGTGGACGCGACACTTCGGGTGAGCCACGCGCTGCTGACGCACCCAGCAGCGCGCGCTGGGGATGGCGGGTGGCTGCTGGGGATGGCGGGTGGCTGCTGGGGATGGCGGGTGGCTGCTGGGGATGGCGGGTGGCTGCTGGGGATGGCGGGTGGCTGCTGGAGGTGGAGGTGGGGAGCGTGCGAGGTGGAGGTCGACGTGGGGACCTCATGGGGGGGGTGCGGGCAGGTCCAAGTTAAAAGAAGCCTTTTAATTATTGGATAGCTCATGCCAATTCATACCATCGCACCATCATCCCATCGAACCATCATCCCATTGCACCATCATCCCATCGCACCATCATCCCATCGCACCATCATCCCATTGCACCATCATCCCATCGCACCATCATCCCATCGCCATCATCCCATTGCACCATCATCCCATCGCACCATCATCCCATCGCACCATCATCCCATCGCACCATCATCCCTTTCCATGCCATTTAACCTCTCTTCCCCACATCCCATCCATTTTTCCATGCCATGCCATGCCATGCCATGCCATGGTGTGGTGGCACCTCACGTGCCTATGTGGGTGGCATGGCTTGAGACTGCATTGATTCATCTCGCCTTCCTTCCACTCTGTTATCTCACCCATGCATTCACTATCCGCCCCCCCTGCACTGCTCTCTCTTTGTCTTGCCCTCCTGCTCATTGCCCTCCCCTGCCCATGTCGCCCTGCCAGCTGTCTGCTCTGTCGCAAGCTAACCACCATGCTGGCAAACGAGAAGGTGGGGCAATGACAAGGTGGGGCAATGAGAAAGGCGGTCGACTTGTTGTTTTCTGCCTCAGCGCTTGCTTTCTCGTTGCTGCATGCCCTCTGATGAAACGCCTATCGCGTGGCAGCTGAAGTGTCTCTCATTGCTCTACCTCTGCCTCTCTGCCATGCCCTCGTTATTGCCAGGATGCGTTTCAAGCAGCAGGTGTGACTCTCATCATCATTGGGCCGGGCTCCATCCAACAGGTGAGCTGCCACGGCTGCTGTGTCGCACTCACTGCTGACGCCTTGCACTGTGTCGCACTCACTGCTGACGCCTTGCACTGTGTCGCACTCACTGCTGACGCCTTGCACTGTGTCGCACTCACTGCTGACGCCTTGCACTGTGTCGCACTCACTGCTGACGCCTTGCACTGTGTCGCACTCACTGCTGACGCCTTGCACTGTGTCGCACTCACTGCTGACGCCTTGCACTACGTCGCACTCACTGCTGACGCCTTGCACTACGTCGCACTCACTCGATCTCACTCTGCGGATGCTCACTTCGCTTCTTGCTGCTTCTTCATGCCGCCCGTCTCGACTCGCTGTGATGCAGGCGCAGCAGTTTGTCGATCAAACCAGCTTCCCAGGAGGTGAGGACCAAATGCTCCCCCTTGCCTCAAGCCTGTATCCAATAGCACACTGCGTTCTAAAGGTCGGTCCTCCCAAGTTGTGAAGCGCATTCTCCCCATGTGCTATTTGTCTCGGCTTCAAGTTGTGAAGCGCATTCTCCCCATGTGCTATTTGTCTCGGCTTCAAGTTGTGAAGCGCATTCTCCCCATGTGCTATTTGTCTCGGCTTCAAGTTGTGAAGCGCATTCTCCCCATGTGCTATTTGTCTCGGCTTCAAGTTGTGAAGCGCATTCTCCCCATGTGCTATTTGTCTCGGCTTCAAGTTGTGAAGCGCATTCTCCCCATGTGCTATTTGTCTCGGCTTCAAGTTGTGAAGCGCATTCTCCCCATGTGCTATTTGTCTCGGCTTCAAGTTGTGAAGCGCATTCTCCCCATGTGCTATTTGTCTCGGCTTCAAGTTGTGAAGCGCATTCTCCCCATGTGCTATTTGTCTCGGCTTCAAGTTGTGAAGCGCATTCTCCCCATGTGCTATTTGTCTCGGCTTCAAGTTGTGAAGCGCATTCTCCCCATGTGCTATTTGTCTCGGCTTCAAGTTGTGAAGCGCATTCTCCCCATGTGCTATTTGTCTCGGCTTCAAGTTGTGAAGCGCATTCTCCCCATGTGCTATTTGTCTCGGCTTCAAGTTGTGAAGCGCATTCTCCCCATGTGCTATTTGTCTCGGCTTCAAGTTGTGAAGCGCATTCTCCCCATGTGCTATTTGTCTCGGCTTCAAGTTGTGAAGCGCATTCTCCCCATGTGCTATTTGTCTCGGCTTCAAGTTGTGAAGCGCATTCTCCCCATGTGCTATTTGTCTCGGCTTCAAGTTGTGAAGCGCATTCTCCCCATGTGCTATTTGTCTCGGCTTCAAGTTGTGAAGCGCATTCTCCCCATGTGCTATTTGTCTCGGCTTCAAGTTGTGAAGCGCATTCTCCCCATGTGCTATTTGTCTCGGCTTCAAGTTGTGAAGCGCATTCTCCCCATGTGCTATTTGTCTCGGCTTCAAGTTGTGAAGCGCATTCTCCCCATGTGCTATTTGTCTCGGCTTCAAGTTGTGAAGCGCATTCTCCCCATGTGCTATTTGTCTCGGCTTCAAGTTGTGAAGCGCATTCTCCCCATGTGCTATTTGTCTCGGCTTCAAGTTGTGAAGCGCATTCTCCCCATGTGCTATTTGTCTCGGCTTCAAGTTGTGAAGCGCATTCTCCCCATGTGCTATTTGTCTCGGCTTCAAGTTGTGAAGCGCATTCTCCCCATGTGCTATTTGTCTCGGCTTCAAGTTGTGAAGCGCATTCTCCCCATGTGCTATTTGTCTCGGCTTCAAGTTGTGAAGCGCATTCTCCCCATGTGCTATTTGTCTCGGCTTCAAGTTGTGAAGCGCATTCTCCCCATGTGCTATTTGTCTCGGCTTCAAGTTGTGAAGCGCATTCTCCCCATGTGCTATTTGTCTCGGCTTCAAGTTGTGAAGCGCATTCTCCCCATGTGCTATTTGTCTCGGCTTCAAGTTGTGAAGCGCATTCTCCCCATGTGCTATTTGTCTCGGCTTCAAGTTGTGAAGCGCATTCTCCCCATGTGCTATTTGTCTCGGCTTCAAGTTGTGAAGCGCATTCTCCCCATGTGCTATTTGTCTCGGCTTCAAGTTGTGAAGCGCATTCTCCCCATGTGCTATTTGTCTCGGCTTCAAGTTGTGAAGCGCATTCTCCCCATGTGCTATTTGTCTCGGCTTCAAGTTGTGAAGCGCATTCTCCCCATGTGCTATTTGTCTCGGCTTCAAGTTGTGAAGCGCATTCTCCCCATGTGCTATTTGTCTCGGCTTCAAGTTGTGAAGCGCATTCTCCCCATGTGCTATTTGTCTCGGCTTCAAGTTGTGAAGCGCATTCTCCCCATGTGCTATTTGTCTCGGCTTCAAGTTGTGAAGCGCATTCTCCCCATGTGCTATTTGTCTCGGCTTCAAGTTGTGAAGCGCATTCTCCCCATGTGCTATTTGTCTCGGCTTCAAGTTGTGAAGCGCATTCTCCCCATGTGCTATTTGTCTCGGCTTCAAGTTGTGAAGCGCATTCTCCCCATGTGCTATTTGTCTCGGCTTCAAGTTGTGAAGCGCATTCTCCCCATGTGCTATTTGTCTCGGCTTCAAGTTGTGAAGCGCATTCTCCCCATGTGCTATTTGTCTCGGCTTCAAGTTGTGAAGCGCATTCTCCCCATGTGCTATTTGTCTCGGCTTCAAGTTGTGAAGCGCATTCTCCCCATGTGCTATTTGTCTCGGCTTCAAGTTGTGAAGCGCATTCTCCCCATGTGCTATTTGTCTCGGCTTCAAGTTGTGAAGCGCATTCTCCCCATGTGCTATTTGTCTCGGCTTCAAGTTGTGAAGCGCATTCTCCCCATGTGCTATTTGTCTCGGCTTCAAGTTGTGAAGCGCATTCTCCCCATGTGCTATTTGTCTCGGCTTCAAGTTGTGAAGCGCATTCTCCCCATGTGCTATTTGTCTCGGCTTCAAGTTGTGAAGCGCATTCTCCCCATGTGCTATTTGTCTCGGCTTCAAGTTGTGAAGCGCATTCTCCCCATGTGCTATTTGTCTCGGCTTCAAGTTGTGAAGCGCATTCTCCCCATGTGCTATTTGTCTCGGCTTCAAGTTGTGAAGCGCATTCTCCCCATGTGCTATTTGTCTCGGCTTCAAGTTGTGAAGCGCATTCTCCCCATGTGCTATTTGTCTCGGCTTCAAGTTGTGAAGCGCATTCTCCCCATGTGCTATTTGTCTCGGCTTCAAGTTGTGAAGCGCATTCTCCCCATGTGCTATTTGTCTCGGCTTCAAGTTGTGAAGCGCATTCTCCCCATGTGCTATTTGTCTCGGCTTCAAGTTGTGAAGCGCATTCTCCCCATGTGCTATTTGTCTCGGCTTCAAGTTGTGAAGCGCATTCTCCCCATGTGCTATTTGTCTCGGCTTCAAGTTGTGAAGCGCATTCTCCCCATGTGCTATTTGTCTCGGCTTCAAGTTGTGAAACACATTCTCCCCATGTGCTATTTGTCTCGGCTTCAAGTTGTGAAGCGCATTCTCCCCATGTGCTATTTGTCTCGGCTTCAAGTTGTGAAGCGCATTCTCCCCATGTGCTATTTGTCTCGGCTTCAAGTTGTGAAGCGCATTCTCCCCATGTGCTATTTGTCTCGGCTTCAAGTTGTGAAGCGCATTCTCCCCATGTGCTATTTGTCTCGGCTTCAAGTTGTGAAGCGCATTCTCCCCATGTGCTATTTGTCTCGGCTTCAAGTTGTGAAGCGCATTCTCCCCATGTGCTATTTGTCTCGGCTTCAAGTTGTGAAGCGCATTCTCCCCATGTGCTATTTGTCTCGGCTTCAAGTTGTGAAGCGCATTCTCCCCATGTGCTATTTGTCTCGGCTTCAAGTTGTGAAGCGCATTCTCCCCATGTGCTATTTGTCTCGGCTTCAAGTTGTGAAGCGCATTCTCCCCATGTGCTATTTGTCTCGGCTTCAAGTTGTGAAGCGCATTCTCCCCATGTGCTATTTGTCTCGGCTTCAAGTTGTGAAGCGCATTCTCCCCATGTGCTATTTGTCTCGGCTTCAAGTTGTGAAGCGCATTCTCCCCATGTGCTATTTGTCTCGGCTTCAAGTTGTGAAGCGCATTCTCCCCATGTGCTATTTGTCTCGGCTTCAAGTTGTGAAGCGCATTCTCCCCATGTGCTATTTGTCTCGGCTTCAAGTTGTGAAGCGCATTCTCCCCATGTGCTATTTGTCTCGGCTTCAAGTTGTGAAGCGCATTCTCCCCATGTGCTATTTGTCTCGGCTTCAAGTTGTGAAGCGCATTCTCCCCATGTGCTATTTGTCTCGGCTTCAAGTTGTGAAGCGCATTCTCCCCATGTGCTATTTGTCTCGGCTTCAAGTTGTGAAGCGCATTCTCCCCATGTGCTATTTGTCTCGGCTTCAAGTTGTGAAGCGCATTCTCCCCATGTGCTATTTGTCTCGGCTTCAAGTTGTGAAGCGCATTCTCCCCATGTGCTATTTGTCTCGGCTTCAAGTTGTGAAGCGCATTCTCCCCATGTGCTATTTGTCTCGGCTTCAAGTTGTGAAGCGCATTCTCCCCATGTGCTATTTGTCTCGGCTTCAAGTTGTGAAGCGCATTCTCCCCATGTGCTATTTGTCTCGGCTTCAAGTTGTGAAGCGCATTCTCCCCATGTGCTATTTGTCTCGGCTTCAAGTTGTGAAGCGCATTCTCCCCATGTGCTATTTGTCTCGGCTTCAAGTTGTGAAGCGCATTCTCCCCATGTGCTATTTGTCTCGGCTTCAAGTTGTGAAGCGCATTCTCCCCATGTGCTATTTGTCTCGGCTTCAAGTTGTGAAGCGCATTCTCCCCATGTGCTATTTGTCTCGGCTTCAAGTTGTGAAGCGCATTCTCCCCATGTGCTATTTGTCTCGGCTTCAAGTTGTGAAGCGCATTCTCCCCATGTGCTATTTGTCTCGGCTTCAAGTTGTGAAGCGCATTCTCCCCATGTGCTATTTGTCTCGGCTTCAAGTTGTGAAGCGCATTCTCCCCATGTGCTATTTGTCTCGGCTTCAAGTTGTGAAGCGCATTCTCCCCATGTGCTATTTGTCTCGGCTTCAAGTTGTGAAGCGCATTCTCCCCATGTGCTATTTGTCTCGGCTTCAAGTTGTGAAGCGCATTCTCCCCATGTGCTATTTGTCTCGGCTTCAAGTTGTGAAGCGCATTCTCCCCATGTGCTATTTGTCTCGGCTTCAAGTTGTGAAGCGCATTCTCCCCATGTGCTATTTGTCTCGGCTTCAAGTTGTGAAGCGCATTCTCCCCATGTGCTATTTGTCTCGGCTTCAAGTTGTGAAGCGCATTCTCCCCATGTGCTATTTGTCTCGGCTTCAAGTTGTGAAGCGCATTCTCCCCATGTGCTATTTGTCTCGGCTTCAAGTTGTGAAGCGCATTCTCCCCATGTGCTATTTGTCTCGGCTTCAAGTTGTGAAGCGCATTCTCCCCATGTGCTATTTGTCTCGGCTTCAAGTTGTGAAGCGCATTCTCCCCATGTGCTATTTGTCTCGGCTTCAAGTTGTGAAGCGCATTCTCCCCATGTGCTATTTGTCTCGGCTTCAAGTTGTGAAGCGCATTCTCCCCATGTGCTATTTGTCTCGGCTTCAAGTTGTGAAGCGCATTCTCCCCATGTGCTATTTGTCTCGGCTTCAAGTTGTGAAGCGCATTCTCCCCATGTGCTATTTGTCTCGGCTTCAAGTTGTGAAGCGCATTCTCCCCATGTGCTATTTGTCTCGGCTTCAAGTTGTGAAGCGCATTCTCCCCATGTGCTATTTGTCTCGGCTTCAAGTTGTGAAGCGCATTCTCCCCATGTGCTATTTGTCTCGGCTTCAAGTTGTGAAGCGCATTCTCCCCATGTGCTATTTGTCTCGGCTTCAAGTTGTGAAGCGCATTCTCCCCATGTGCTATTTGTCTCGGCTTCAAGTTGTGAAGCGCATTCTCCCCATGTGCTATTTGTCTCGGCTTCAAGTTGTGAAGCGCATTCTCCCCATGTGCTATTTGTCTCGGCTTCAAGTTGTGAAGCGCATTCTCCCCATGTGCTATTTGTCTCGGCTTCAAGTTGTGAAGCGCATTCTCCCCATGTGCTATTTGTCTCGGCTTCAAGTTGTGAAGCGCATTCTCCCCATGTGCTATTTGTCTCGGCTTCAAGTTGTGAAGCGCATTCTCCCCATGTGCTATTTGTCTCGGCTTCAAGTTGTGAAGCGCATTCTCCCCATGTGCTATTTGTCTCGGCTTCAAGTTGTGAAGCGCATTCTCCCCATGTGCTATTTGTCTCGGCTTCAAGTTGTGAAGCGCATTCTCCCCATGTGCTATTTGTCTCGGCTTCAAGTTGTGAAGCGCATTCTCCCCATGTGCTATTTGTCTCGGCTTCAAGTTGTGAAGCGCATTCTCCCCATGTGCTATTTGTCTCGGCTTCAAGTTGTGAAGCGCATTCTCCCCATGTGCTATTTGTCTCGGCTTCAAGTTGTGAAGCGCATTCTCCCCATGTGCTATTTGTCTCGGCTTCAAGTTGTGAAGCGCATTCTCCCCATGTGCTATTTGTCTCGGCTTCAAGTTGTGAAACACATTCTCCCCATGTGCTATTTGTCTCGGCTTCAAGTTGTGAAGCGCATTCTCCCCATGTGCTATTTGTCTCGGCTTCAAGTTGTGAAGCGCATTCTCCCCATGTGCTATTTGTCTCGGCTTCAAGTTGTGAAGCGCATTCTCCCCATGTGCTATTTGTCTCGGCTTCAAGTTGTGAAGCGCATTCTCCCCATGTGCTACTTGGCTCGGCTTCAAGTTGTGAAGCGCATTCTCCCCATGTGCTATTTGTCTCGGCTTCAAGTTGTGAAGCGCATTCTCCCCATGTGCTATTTGTCTCGGCTTCAAGTTGTGAAGCGCATTCTCCCCATGTGCTATTTGTCTCGGCTTCAAGTTGTGAAGCGCATTCTCCCCATGTGCTATTTGTCTCGGCTTCAAGTTGTGAAGCGCATTCTCCCCATGTGCTATTTGTCTCGGCTTCAAGTTGTGAAGCGCATTCTCCCCATGTGCTATTTGTCTCGGCTTCAAGTTGTGAAGCGCATTCTCCCCATGTGCTATTTGTCTCGGCTTCAAGTTGTGAAGCGCATTCTCCCCATGTGCTATTTGTCTCGGCTTCAAGTTGTGAAGCGCATTCTCCCCATGTGCTATTTGTCTCGGCTTCAAGTTGTGAAGCGCATTCTCCCCATGTGCTATTTGTCTCGGCTTCAAGTTGTGAAGCGCATTCTCCCCATGTGCTATTTGTCTCGGCTTCAAGTTGTGAAGCGCATTCTCCCCATGTGCTATTTGTCTCGGCTTCAAGTTGTGAAGCGCATTCTCCCCATGTGCTATTTGTCTCGGCTTCAAGTTGTGAAGCGCATTCTCCCCATGTGCTATTTGTCTCGGCTTCAAGTTGTGAAGCGCATTCTCCCCATGTGCTATTTGTCTCGGCTTCAAGTTGTGAAGCGCATTCTCCCCATGTGCTATTTGTCTCGGCTTCAAGTTGTGAAGCGCATTCTCCCCATGTGCTATTTGTCTCGGCTTCAAGTTGTGAAGCGCATTCTCCCCATGTGCTATTTGTCTCGGCTTCAAGTTGTGAAGCGCATTCTCCCCATGTGCTATTTGTCTCGGCTTCAAGTTGTGAAGCGCATTCTCCCCATGTGCTATTTGTCTCGGCTTCAAGTTGTGAAGCGCATTCTCCCCATGTGCTATTTGTCTCGGCTTCAAGTTGTGAAGCGCATTCTCCCCATGTGCTATTTGTCTCGGCTTCAAGTTGTGAAGCGCATTCTCCCCATGTGCTATTTGTCTCGGCTTCAAGTTGTGAAGCGCATTCTCCCCATGTGCTATTTGTCTCGGCTTCAAGTTGTGAAGCGCATTCTCCCCATGTGCTATTTGTCTCGGCTTCAAGTTGTGAAGCGCATTCTCCCCATGTGCTATTTGTCTCGGCTTCAAGTTGTGAAGCGCATTCTCCCCATGTGCTATTTGTCTCGGCTTCAAGTTGTGAAACACATTCTCCCCATGTGCTATTTGTCTCGGCTTCAAGTTGTGAAGCGCATTCTCCCCATGTGCTATTTGTCTCGGCTTCAAGTTGTGAAGCGCATTCTCCCCATGTGCTATTTGTCTCGGCTTCAAGTTGTGAAGCGCATTCTCCCCATGTGCTATTTGTCTCGGCTTCAAGTTGTGAAGCGCATTCTCCCCATGTGCTACTTGGCTCGGCTTCAAGTTGTGAAGCGCATTCTCCCCATGTGCTATTTGTCTCGGCTTCAAGTTGTGAAGCGCATTCTCCCCATGTGCTATTTGTCTCGGCTTCAAGTTGTGAAGCGCATTCTCCCCATGTGCTATTTGTCTCGGCTTCAAGTTGTGAAGCGCATTCTCCCCATGTGCTATTTGTCTCGGCTTCAAGTTGTGAAGCGCATTCTCCCCATGTGCTATTTGTCTCGGCTTCAAGTTGTGAAGCGCATTCTCCCCATGTGCTATTTGTCTCGGCTTCAAGTTGTGAAGCGCATTCTCCCCATGTGCTATTTGTCTCGGCTTCAAGTTGTGAAGCGCATTCTCCCCATGTGCTATTTGTCTCGGCTTCAAGTTGTGAAGCGCATTCTCCCCATGTGCTATTTGTCTCGGCTTCAAGTTGTGAAGCGCATTCTCCCCATGTGCTATTTGTCTCGGCTTCAAGTTGTGAAGCGCATTCTCCCCATGTGCTATTTGTCTCGGCTTCAAGTTGTGAAGCGCATTCTCCCCATGTGCTATTTGTCTCGGCTTCAAGTTGTGAAGCGCATTCTCCCCATGTGCTATTTGTCTCGGCTTCAAGTTGTGAAGCGCATTCTCCCCATGTGCTATTTGTCTCGGCTTCAAGTTGTGAAGCGCATTCTCCCCATGTGCTATTTGTCTCGGCTTCAAGTTGTGAAGCGCATTCTCCCCATGTGCTATTTGTCTCGGCTTCAAGTTGTGAAGCGCATTCTCCCCATGTGCTATTTGTCTCGGCTTCAAGTTGTGAAGCGCATTCTCCCCATGTGCTATTTGTCTCGGCTTCAAGTTGTGAAGCGCATTCTCCCCATGTGCTATTTGTCTCGGCTTCAAGTTGTGAAGCGCATTCTCCCCATGTGCTATTTGTCTCGGCTTCAAGTTGTGAAGCGCATTCTCCCCATGTGCTATTTGTCTCGGCTTCAAGTTGTGAAGCGCATTCTCCCCATGTGCTATTTGTCTCGGCTTCAAGTTGTGAAGCGCATTCTCCCCATGTGCTATTTGTCTCGGCTTCAAGTTGTGAAGCGCATTCTCCCCATGTGCTATTTGTCTCGGCTTCAAGTTGTGAAGCGCATTCTCCCCATGTGCTATTTGTCTCGGCTTCAAGTTGTGAAGCGCATTCTCCCCATGTGCTATTTGTCTCGGCTTCAAGTTGTGAAGCGCATTCTCCCCATGTGCTATTTGTCTCGGCTTCAAGTTGTGAAGCGCATTCTCCCCATGTGCTATTTGTCTCGGCTTCAAGTTGTGAAGCGCATTCTCCCCATGTGCTATTTGTCTCGGCTTCAAGTTGTGAAGCGCATTCTCCCCATGTGCTATTTGTCTCGGCTTCAAGTTGTGAAGCGCATTCTCCCCATGTGCTATTTGTCTCGGCTTCAAGTTGTGAAGCGCATTCTCCCCATGTGCTATTTGTCTCGGCTTCAAGTTGTGAAGCGCATTCTCCCCATGTGCTATTTGTCTCGGCTTCAAGTTGTGAAGCGCATTCTCCCCATGTGCTATTTGTCTTTGCTTCAAGTTGTGAAGCGCATTCTCCCCATGTGCTATTTGTCTCGGCTTCAAGTTGTGAAGCGCATTCTCCCCATGTGCTATTTGTCTCGGCTTCAAGTTGTGAAGCGCATTCTCCCCATGTGCTATTTGTCTCGGCTTCAAGTTGTGAAGCGCATTCTCCCCATGTGCTATTTGTCTCGGCTTCAAGTTGTGAAGCGCATTCTCCCCATGTGCTATTTGTCTCGGCTTCAAGTTGTGAAGCGCATTCTCCCCATGTGCTATTTGTCTCGGCTTCAAGTTGTGAAGCGCATTCTCCCCATGTGCTATTTGTCTCGGCTTCAAGTTGTGAAGCGCATTCTCCCCATGTGCTATTTGTCTCGGCTTCAAGTTGTGAAGCGCATTCTCCCCATGTGCTATTTGTCTCGGCTTCAAGTTGTGAAGCGCATTCTCCCCATGTGCTATTTGTCTCGGCTTCAAGTTGTGAAGCGCATTCTCCCCATGTGCTATTTGTCTCGGCTTCAAGTTGTGAAGCGCATTCTCCCCATGTGCTATTTGTCTCGGCTTCAAGTTGTGAAGCGCATTCTCCCCATGTGCTATTTGTCTCGGCTTCAAGTTGTGAAGCGCATTCTCCCCATGTGCTATTTGTCTCGGCTTCAAGTTGTGAAGCGCATTCTCCCCATGTGCTATTTGTCTCGGCTTCAAGTTGTGAAGCGCATTCTCCCCATGTGCTATTTGTCTCGGCTTCAAGTTGTGAAGCGCATTCTCCCCATGTGCTATTTGTCTCGGCTTCAAGTTGTGAAGCGCATTCTCCCCATGTGCTATTTGTCTCGGCTTCAAGTTGTGAAGCGCATTCTCCCCATGTGCTATTTGTCTCGGCTTCAAGTTGTGAAGCGCATTCTCCCCATGTGCTATTTGTCTCGGCTTCAAGTTGTGAAGCGCATTCTCCCCATGTGCTATTTGTCTCGGCTTCAAGTTGTGAAGCGCATTCTCCCCATGTGCTATTTGTCTCGGCTTCAAGTTGTCATCCACCCCCCAACGGTGCAACCCTGTCGCATGCATGCGCCCGCCATCAGAGGTGTATGCGGACCGCCAGCGCGCGTCATACGAGGCGCTGCAGTTCGTCTCGGGCCTCTCCACCGTCCTCTCTCCCACCGTCAGTCCCCTCCCCTCTCCACCGTCCTCTCTCCCACCGTCAGTCCCCTCCCCTCTCCACCGTCCTCTCTCCCACCGTCAGTCCCCTCCCCTCTCCACCGTCCTCTCTCCCACCGTCAGTCCCCTCCCCTCTCCACCGTCCTCTCTCCCACCGTCAGTCCCCTCCCCTCTCCACCGTCTTCTCGCCCACCGTCAGTCCCGTCTGTCAGAACTTAAGCTTAAAATCCGTGCATTAGTAATGAGCTCGAGGCTCTTTAAGTACATCCAAGATGAGCTGGGAATAGATGGGGAAGGGAATCGGGGACAATCTCTAGGAATTGGGGGTAATCCCAAGGCAATCTCCAATTGGTGGGTTGGAGATTGTTTAGAGATTACATTTGGGTTTGGTTGGGATGTGGGTGTACACCCAACCAAACACAAAGTGCAAACTACACTACGCTAGGATATAGAAAGTACAAAATACTAAGTGTGAGATTGAGGGCTAACACTAACACCCTCCCCTCTCCACCGTCCTCTCTCCCACCGTCGGTCCCCTCCCCTCTCTGCCCTCGCTTACATCCCCCCCCTCCCCCTCCCCCCTACCCCCTACCCCCTACCCCCGAAGTCCATTGCTAAAAGCACAGTGAACATCTGTGCTTCTTTGCATTTGAATGGGCGATCTTTGTTGAATGAGAGTTGTTGCTGGCCGGGGGACAATGACCATGCGCTTGTTGCCCATGTTGCAGGTGGATTTGGAGAGATATTTATATGCAAGGGGATTGAGAGGCTACGCCAACGCACCTCTGCCCATCTGATCAAATCACTGCTTCGGAAAGAATGGTGGGCTTGGCCCTTTCATGCCTCCGCTCATGCTGCTGCTCATGCTGCGATGCATGCTTTGCTCCCCTCCGCCTGTGTTCGCCCCAGCAGGCAGCGCTGAGTGTGGCGAGGGCGCGCATGGAGGGCTTCCAGCAAGACTGGGGGCTGTCGCTGCAAGCTGACACCGTGCTCCGGGCGGCGTGGTGAGTGCTCCGGGCGGCGTGGTGAGAGCTCAGGGCGTGGTGAGTAATACGAGGCACACGAGGACAGGCAACGAGGGTGCGTTGTCTAGAACTTGCATAGCATCAAGCCATGCACACTTCATTGGAGTAGCAAACTGCATGCCAACACCGCGTGTGAACGACCTGCAGATGTACAAGGGACATTCGGTGGATACTATTGTGAGTTGGAATGTCCTCGCCAGTTCCATGATCTCCCTGTGTGCCTCCTCATGTGCCATTTCACCATCACAGGCAGCAGGGGGGCATCATCGTGGCGGGGCCGGGCATCGACAACCTGCTCTTTCTCCACAAGGTGCCCTCACCTGTTTCTCACCTGCTTCTCACCTGCTTCACCTGCTTCACCTGCTTCTCACCTGCCCCTCACCTGCCCCTCACCTGCCCCTCACCTGCCCCTCACCTGAACCTCACCTCGTTATGCTTGCTTGATTATCATCAGGCACACAACACACATGTGGGCATCACACGGTTACCAGCCACCCTCACCACTATCTCTCTCTCCCATGCCTGCAGGACAAGGAGGCCGGTGACGAGCCGGATGTGCGCGACATCATTGCTGCTGCCCGCCAGCCCCTGCTGTGATATATCATACAACGCTGTCCGTGTTGGTTACAACAGAAGTTTGGGGGTTCTATGAAGTGCAATGTGTTACACGAGGATACGGTGACGAGCCTTAAGGTTTGCTATATGTCCCCTTGTACTGCTTCATTCTAGTCATTCATTATTCCGTTACCACATTGACACGGAGGGCGGCCGGGAGGTCAGCAGGTGGCAGCGGTAGGGAGCGGCCGGGCACGGTCGGGGCGTGCAGCGGGCAGCAGCGCGTGTGGCAGCGCGCAGCGGGCTGCAGGAGTGCGTAGCAGGGGCAGTGAGGCAGTGTGAACAGCAGCTGCAGGCGTTCGTGCACGAGGGCAGTAGCGTGCGCAGGACCGACAGCGCTAGCAGCAGTTAACAGTGCGCGCGCAGCGGCAGCAGCGTGTAGGACGGGCGAAATGAACCTACTACGATGATACCATGTCAGAACTACGAGCAGCGAAATGATTGACTAGCAAGAATGTGTGACTAACCCTAAAAAGGTTATACCCTATATAGGATACTTCATTATAGCATACAACCACAAATATGCAATTTGACAGCTTTATCTTGAAGGCCATTCGGCGTTTGAAATGTAAATCAATAAGTTGATGAATTTTTGTATGAGATACTTCTCAATACTATTTAGTTTTACATGAACTGAACTTCCTCCATATTGCGAACGGGTTCTTTTTTCGAACGGCCTAGAGTCTGAAATTACGTTCATAGAACTAGTTGTGGCCTTGTAGTAGCAACGTGGTTAGCCATGCCTTCTGCCGCAATTCGTCCTGCGCCTAGCCTTCGCAACAGCGCGAAGACTTCGCTTGCGTCTTGCGGTCCCTCGACCGTCGCGTCGCTCCATTGCCCTCCCCGCGCATTCTATTCGCAGCCGCCCACGCGCCATCGGTTGACGGCGGACGCGCAGCGCGGAGGTCGTTTGGTCGCGCTCGCGCCATCTCTCGGCACGTGCGCGACCAGCAAGGCGTTTCGAGACCGTCAGGTGAGAGGCGGCGCGTGCGGCACTCGCAGGTGGGCCTCAGGCTTGTCGAGTCCTGCTCGAAGCTCACATGGTTAGGTCGGCGCTGCTGTGCGCTGCGCATGCCACCATGCAGCGCCTGCGGCAAGGCGACCCGCTGTCTGCGCGCACGGTATCACCGCGTCGTGTTCGGTACCAACCCCGTGGGCGCCCCTCGCCCCCGTGGCACAGGCTCTGATCGCGTAGCTCCATGGGCGCGGATGGTGTTGCATGCTGCACGCCTGCTTACCACCCTCCCACCCTCCCACCCTCCCCCCATCCCATCCGCCCACAGCCGTTGCTGGCAGCCACCTCTCCGTGTCTCCACCGGCGCCTCTCTCCATCCGCCATGGCCAGCCCTGCCCACCACCCCACACCACCTCATGCTGCCGAACCAAGTGATGCGGCCAAGGCTGCGGCGGAGGCCCGGAAGGAGTGCAGCATGGCGGAGGTGGCAGCGATGAGGCCGTCGGAGGTGGGCGTGGTGGTGGTGGACCATGGGTCCCGGCGGGACGAGTCCAACCGGCAGCTCGGTGCGCTCTACAGGGCCCGGGGGGGTAGAGAAGCAGTGAGGTCACCGGGTATAGGATGAAGGAGGGGAGGGGGAGGGAGGGAGGAGGGAGGGAGGGAGGGAGGGAGGGAGGGAAGGAGGGAGGGAGGGAGGGAGGGAGGGAGGGAGGGAGGGAGGAGGAGTAAGAAAGAATGTGTCGCATTCCATCCATCTGTTCTCTCGGAAGGCGCCCATGCCACACCTCCCATGCCACACCTCCCATGCCACACCTCCCATGCCACACCTCCCATGCCACACCTCCCATGCCACACCTCCCATGCCACACCTCCCATGCCACACCTCCCATGCCACACCTCCCATGCCACACCTCCCATGCCACACTTCCCATGCCACACCTCCCATGCCACACCTCCCATGCCACACTTCCCATGCCACACCTCCCATGCCACACCTCCCATGCCACACTTCCCATTCCCCATCCCCCATGCAGCATACCTCCCATGTCGCACCTCCTTCATTGCCCTCTTCCTTTTCTTCCCCTCTCCCGCTCTCCATTCCCTCTTTGCCCCTCACGGTGTGTGGCCACCAGACGTATTCGTGGGGGTGTTTCAGCAGGAGACGGGCTACTCCATCGTGGAGCCGGCGCACATGGTGAGCGGCGCACATGGTGAGCGGCGCACATGGTGAGCGGCGCACATGTGTTCCTGTCGAACCCTTTCCAACACCCCTCCAATCCAACTCGAACCAAACATGTTCGGTTCGAGTCAAACACTTTTTCAAAAGATATGGTGCTTGATGTTCGCCCATGGGGGCGAACAGCACCCTCCATGCCGCACCCTCCATGCCGCACCCTCCATGCCGCACCCTCCATGCCGCACCCTCCATGCCGCACCCTCCGTGCCGTACCCTCCGTGCCGCACCCTCCATGCCGCACCCTCCATGCCGCACCCTCCGTGCCGCACCCTCCGTGCCGCACCCTCCGTGCCGCACCCTCCGTGCCGCACCCTCCGTGCCGCACCCTCCGTTGTGCCGCACCCTCCGTGCCGCACCCTCCATGCCGCACCCTCCGTGCCGTACCCTCCGTGACGCACCCTCCGTGCCGCACCCTCCATGCCGCACCCTCCGTGCCGTACCCTCCGTGCCGCACCCTCCGTGCCGCACCCTCCGTGCCGCACCCTCCGTGCCGCACCCTCCGTGCCGCACCCTCCGTGCCGCACCCTCCGTGCCGCACCCTCCGTGCCGCACCCTCCGTGCCGCACCCTCCATGCCGCACCCTCCATGCCGCACCCTCCGTGCCGCACCCTCCGTGCCGCACCCTCCGTGCCGCACCCTCCGTTGTGCCGCACCCTCCGTGCCGCACCCTCCGTGCCGCACCCTCCGTGCCGCACCCTCCATGCCGCACCCTCCGTGCCGCACCCTCCGTGCTGCACCCTCCGTGCCGCACCCTCCATGCCGCACCCTCCATGCCGCACCCTCCATGCCGCACCCTCCGTGCCGCACCCTCCGTGCCGCACCCTCCATGCCGCACCCTCCATGCCGCACCCTCCATGCCGCACCCTCCGTGCCGCACCCTCCGTGCCGCACCCTCCGTGCCGCACCCTCCGTGCCGCACCCTCCGTGCCGCACCCTCCGTGCCGCACCCTCCATGCCGCACCCTCCATGCCGCACCCTCCATGCCGCACCCTCCGTGCCGCACCCTCCGTGCCGCACCCTCCGTGCCGCACCCTCCATGCCGCACCCTCCATGCCGCACCCTCCGTGCCGCACCCTCCGTGCCGCACCCTCCGTGCCGCACCCTCCGTGCCGCACCCTCCATGCCGCACCCTCCGTGCCGCAGCCTCCATGTCATTGCAAGGCGGTCACTCCATCCGGCCAGCCACCCTCAGCTGCTTCACCACCACCTGCACGCCACCCACACACGCCTCCTGCCTCACCCAGCAAGCCACACCACAGCCATGCAACTTTGGCTCCCAACCCCCCACGTTCCCTCATATTGTCTCCCCGTCAACCGCCCCCAACCCTCCCCACGGCGCCAGCAGGAGATAGCGGAGCCATCCATAGCAGCGGCGTTCACGCGGTGTGTGCAGCGGGGCGCCAGGGGCGTCATCGTGTGCCCCTACTTCCTCTCGCCCGGCCGCCACTGGCAACGGGTGCGCCCGGGGCACGGGGTGGGGCAGCAGCTGATGCACATTTGAGGCGCCTCAAAACTCGTGGAAAGGGGTGGGCAACTCATGCAGTTGTGACGTGGCGGTTGTGAAGGCTCGGAAGGCAGGGATGGGAGGGATGGGAGGGATGGGAGGGATTGGCAACATATTGCATGCCCAGATGACTGCATCTCTTTTCTGCCCGCATCTCTTTTCTGCCCGCATCTCTTTTCTGCCCGCATCTCTTCCCGTCACTTTCTCTGCCATGCGCCTTGAGTTGCACCTGCCATGCGCCTTGAGTTGCACCTGCCATGCGCCTTGAGTTGCACCTGCCAAAACTGTTTTCACTGCAATGCACATGACTTCCCTCCTCTCTCCTCACATCCCCTCCCCTCTCCTCTCCTCACATGCCACTACTTTGGACCCACCCTTTTCTTTTGCCCCCTTGCACCGTTTCTGACACCCTTGTACCGTCTCTGCCACCATCTCTCCCCTGCCACCATCTCTCCCCTGCCACCATCTCTCCCCTGCCACCATCTCTCCCCTGCTACCATCTCTCCCCTGCCACCATCTCTCCCCTGCCACCATCTCTCCCCTGCTACAATCTCTCCCCTGCCACCATCTCTCCCCTGCCACCATCTCTCCCCTGCTACCATCTCTCCCCTGCCACCATCTCTCCCCTGCCACCATCTCTCCCCTGCCACCATCTCTCCCCTGCCACCATCTCTCCCCTGCTACCATCTCTCCCCTGCCACCATCTCTCCCCTGCCATCATCTCTCCCCTGCCACCATCTCTCCCCTGCCACCATCTCTCCCCTGCCACCATCTCTCCCCTGCCACCATCTCTCCCCTGCTACCATCTCTCCCCTGCCACCATCTCTCCCCTGCCACCATCTCTCCCCTGCCACCATCTCTCCCCTGCCACCATCTCTCCCCTGCCACCATCTCTCCCCTGCCACCATCTCTCCCCTGCCACCATCTCTCCCCTGCCACCATCTCTCCCCTGCCACCAACTCTCCCCTGCCACCATCTCTCCCCTGCCACCATCTCCTCCCTGGCAGGACATCCCAGCGCTGGCAGCAGAGGCAGCATCACAGCACGGCAACAAAGTGCCCTTTATAGTCACCGCACCCATTGGAGTGCATGCACTCGTTGCTGTGAGTGCCGCTCATGTCCTATTTCGTTTTCCTTTTCCCCTCCCCTCTTTCTCTTCTACCGCCCACCCTGTCGCCCACACAAGTGATGAAGCAGAGATACTTACAGTATCATCTGACTGCCATTGCCATCTGACTGCCATTGCCATCTGACTGCCATTGCCATCTGACTGCCATTGCCATCTGACTGCCATTGCCATCTGACTGCCATTGCCATCTGACTGCCATTGCCATCTGACTGCCATTGCCATCTGACTAGCGTTGACATCTCAGTAGCATTGCCACCTGACTGCCAATCGTATGAGTGTTTCGGTGTGGCTCACCCTCGCCCCCCTTTCCCCCTTTCCCTTCGCTGCTTCCCCTCGCTGCTCCCCCTCGCTGCTCCCCTTCGCTGCTCCCCCTCGCTGCTCCCCCTCGCTGCCCCCCTGCACCATGGCGAGCGCATCAGCGTGTGTTGGGGCAGCGCATCACCCACTGCCTGCAGCGAGTGGCCAGTGGGGATGCCAGGAGTGCATGTGATGCATGCAGGGATGGGGGGGGTTGCATGGAGTAGAACCTCCTCTGAGAAGCACCCCAACCCCATTGTTTCCAAAAAACGACACGTATGAGCTTTGAAGAGCAGCTCAACGCTGGTTGCTGATCGAGGCGCTGTTGATAACCGTAATCGACTGGATAGAAGACAACTCTGGATGTTTTTGTAGATTTTTTTTTTGCGAGTCCTATTTTCGTAAAACCAGTACGCTTACAATCAGTATTGAGTTTCTCGGTAAACATACTTCTCTTACTGGTGACGTCAGCCATGCTGCCGAGTCAACATGAGGGCATCAGGAGGATACCCGTTAGTCATGCAAATAATCACATCCATGTACTGTGACAACAATTCAGTACTTACGGTTATTGTTAACGCAACCAAATGCTTGTAATTGGTGCTCACAATTGGTTTTCGGCCACCCTGGGAATATTAGGTACCAGCAGGGCCTACCATGACTGAAATGTCAAACTACATATGTGTTAGTTCTGTGTAGGCTATAGTGGGGTAGCCCATATGGGGTACAACCCAAAGTTAGGGTTAGTACTTGTACCCACATTCTGCTCAATGCAACCCACTCTTGCTAGTGATTCTGACATGGTATTCAGAGCAGTAGGTCCGTAGGACCAAATCGCTTTTTTTTAGGGCCCACCGTCCGCTACCCCACGCCCTAGCCGCCCTGCCTGCGCGCCGCCCGCCCGCTGCCTCGTCAGCCCCGCGAGCCGCCCGCCCGCTGCCTCGTCAGCCCCGCGCGCCGCAGCCCGCTGCCTCGTCAGCCCCGCGCGCTGCCCGCCAGCTGCATCTGCTGCCCCGCGCGCCCACCCCGTAGCCCTCGCGCTGCCTCTGCTGCCCCGCGCGCCCGACCCGCAGCCCCGCCAGCTGCCTCTGCTGCCCCGCGCGCCCACCCCGCAGCCTTCGCGCTGCCCTTACTGCCCCGCGCACCCAACCCGCAGCCCCGCCAGCTGCCTCTGCTGCCCTGCGCGCCCATCCCGCAGCCCTCACGCTGCCCTTGCTGCCCCGCGCGCCCAACCCGCAGCCCCGCCAGCTGCCTCTGCTGCCCCGCGCGCCCACCTCGCAGCCCGTGCGCTGCCTCCACTGCCCCGCGCGCCCACCTGCAGCCCCGCGCGCTCCCTCCACTGCCCCGCGCGCCCACCTGCAGCCCCGCGCGCTGCTTCTGCTGCCCCGTGCGCCCACCCGCAGCCCCGCGCGCTGCCTCTGCTGCCCCGTGCGCCCACCCGCAGCCCCGTGCGCTGCCTCTGCTGCCCCGCGCGCCCTACCTGCAGCCCGCGCGCTGCCTTTGCTGCCCCGCGCGCACAACCCTGCAGCCCTTGCGTTGCCCCTGCTGCCCGCGCCCTGCCTCTGCACCTCCGCGCGCTGCTCCTGCAGCCCGCGTGCTGCCTCTGCTGTCCTACCGCGCGCATCCCTTGCCTGCTCGTGCTTTGCCGTTCCTGCCTCAGTGGCCATGGCATCCATCAGCGTTCTGTCGTTTGTCCCAGAGGGACGTCCGATGTTGTTTGATGCCTGGCTCGAATATCTGCAGATGTGCCTTATGACTGATGCTAAAGGCGGCGTATCCCTCTTTGACCTCGCGTCTTGCACCTCAGTCGCTCCAGCAGACACAGTTGACAGCCTCACTCGCTCACAATGGCTTACCCGTGACGCTGCTGCTCGCCTAGCTATTCGCAACCACCTGCCGTTAGCCGAACGCACTCACTTTGGCCAGCACAAAACTGCTAAGGCACTGTATACTGTTGTCATCGCTCGCTACTCTTCCCCAGCCACTGCTGCTCTCAGCTGCCTTATCCTACCCTACCTGTTCCCTGAGCTTTCCTCCTTCGCCACAGCTGAGGACCTCATAGCTCACCTTCGCGCTAGTAACCTACGCTACCGCGCCGCCCTCCCAGCCGAGTTCTTAGCCAAGAACCCTCCCCCGATGTACATCACCCTCTACTTCATAGTCACCTGACTCCCTGACTCTCTTCGCGTAGTCAGGGACCACTTCCTCGCCCTCCCCCCCACCGACCTCACAGTCAACGACCTCGAGAAGCAACTCCTTGCAGCTGAGTCCAACATCGTCGCTGTAGGTGCTGCTCGTGGCGCTCCCCACACTCCCCTCTTTGAGGGGTGTGCCCCCTCCCCCCTGGCCCCCTCCCACGCCTCTGCTGCTGCTGCTGCTGCTGTCGACTTCCTTGGTGCTGAGGAGGTCGGTGCCGCTTCTGCCCCTGGTGGGAAGCGCCGCAGCGGCAACGGCAGGGGAGGCAAGGGTGGCAGCGGTGGCAGCAGGGGAGGTGGTGGTGGAGGCGGAGGCGGTGGGGGTGGTGGCGGTGGGGGTGGTGGCGGGAGTGGAGGTGTCGGTGGCGGCGGTGGCGACGGCGGTGGCGACGGCGGTGGGCGTGGTGGTGGTGGAGGTGGCGGTGGTGGGACTGGTGGCGGCGGCGGGGGTGGTGACGGAGGTGGGGGCGGTGGTACCGGCGGTGGTGGCGGCGGTGGTGGCGGAGGTGGTGGAGCTGTTCAGCGAGGAGATACTGGTGGTGGCCAGCGCCAGCAGCAGCAGCGTCCGCGCGAGACCCTTACGCCCCAGCAGCTTCGTGAGTGGTACGCTCAGCGTGGGGCGTCTGGGGGTAGTGCTCGCTGCCCGTACGTCATTCGCACTGGGGACCGCGCTAGTCAGACATGCATGAAGTTTCACACTGAGTACCGCCTTGACGACGCATGGCGTGCCCAGTTTCCTGACGCAGTAGAGCTCCCCCGCTGGGCGGATCTGCTTAAGCGCGATTTTGATATCTTTGCACCAGACTTTGATGCTATCCTTGCTGCCATGTATGCATTGACTGTTAGTGCTGATGGGGACTGTTACTTGTGTATGCCATATGACCCAGGTATAGAGTCTGCTGCTCTAGGTGCTCGTGATTCTGCTCTCTCTGGTATTGCGCCTGCTGAGGCCTTGCACACCTTCACTCTTGACTCAGGTGCTTCTCGTTGTTTCTTTTGTGACAATACCGAGCTCACACCACTCCCTAGACCGGTTGCGGTCTCCCTGGCTGACCCCTCTGGGGGTCCCGTGCTTGCACACTCCTCCACTGTGCTCCCGTATCCGACGTCGTTCTCGACGAACTTGGTGAGCAACGCTGTCCTTCAGGATGCAGGGGTTGATACCTTTACCCCTGGAGGACAGCGTGTGGCGATCTGTACATGCTCCCGGAACGGCCGTCACATGGCCACGTTCACTCGTCGGCCAGAGGTCTAGCCTGTACAAACTGACTACTGAGCCTCCTCAGGTTGCTGCGTCTGGTCAGGTGGCCGCGTCGGGTCAGGTAGCTTCCCCCTGCGAGTGTCGTCACCTGTCGCACCAGACCCTCCTATGGCACCACCGCCTTGGTCACCCCTCCCTGCCACGCCTTCGTGGCATGCACTCCCGCCTCCTTGTCTCTGGTCTTCCCAGGTCTCTTCCTTCCCTCCCACCCTCGCCTGCCCCGCCCTGCGTTCCTTGCACCGAGGGGCGGCAGCGCGCCGCTCCTCACTCCTCCTCATTTCCCCCGACGACTGCTCCCCTGCAAACTCTCCACCTGGACGTGTGGGGCCCAGCCCGCGTCCAGGGACAGGGCCGTGAGCGGTACTTTCTGCTGGTTGTTGACGACTACTCGCGTTACACCACGGTCTTCCCCTTGCACAGCAAGGGTGAGGTCCCTGATGTTTTGATCCCTTGGATCCGCGCTGTACGTCTCCAGCTCCGCGAGCGGTTCCAGACGGACTTTCCCGTCCTGCGTCTACACTTTAATAGAGGTGGTGAGTCTCCTCCGACCTCTTGCGAGACTTTTGTCAGGGGGAGGGCATCCTCCAGTCGTTCACGCTTTCGGCCTCTCCACAGCAGAATGAGGTTGCTGAGCGCCGCATTGGCTTAGTCATGGAGGTTGCTCGTACCTCCATGATCCATGCGGCTGCTCCCAATTTTCTGTGGCCGTTTGCGGTCCAGTACGCTGCGCATCAGCTCAACCTCTGGCCCCGTGTCTCCCTGCCGGAGACCTCGCCCACACTGCGTTGGACGGGGAAGGTTGGCGATGCGTCGCGGTTCCAGGTCTAGGGCTCTCGTACCTTTGTCCGCGATACCACCGCGGACAAGCTCTCCTCTCGCGCTGTTCCCTGCGTCTTCCTTGGCTTTGTCCCTGACGCGCCTGGCTGGCAGTTTTACCACCCCACCTTGCGCCGTGTCTTCCCCTCTCAGGACGTCACGTTTGACGAGTCGGTTCCCTTTTACTGACTTTTCCCCTACCGCACTGCTCCCCCCCCACCACCGCCGCTCTTCCTCTCTCCAGGTCCCCCTCCGGTAGACCCCCTCCCCCCTCCTGGTCCTGCTCCTTCAGGTGTGTCTCAGGTAGACCCACTCCCCTTGGCTGAGCCTGTCGAGGTCACTGGTGACTCAGGTGCTTTAGGGGGGGGGTTCTTCTCGAGGTGCGGAGCCTGGGGGTGCTGAGCCTGCGACTGTGGAGCCTGGGGGTGCTGAGCCTGCGAGTGCGGAGCCTGGGGGTGCTGAGCCTGAGCGTGCGGAGCCTGGGGGTGCTGAGCCTGCGAGTGCGGAGCCTGGGGGTGCTGAGCCTGCGAGTGCGGAGCCTGGGGGTGCTGAGCTTGCGAGTGCGGAGCCTGGGGGTGCTGAGCCTGAGCGTGCGGAGCCTGGGGGTGCTGAGCCTGCGAGTGCGGAGCCTGGGGGTGCTGAGCCTAGGGGTGCTGCACCTACAGGTACTGAGTCTCCCCTCCGAGAGCCTCTCTCCCCACAGCAGCTGCGCGAGTGGTACGCTAGCCGCTGTCGCCTTCTGAGTGACGCGGCTGGAGCTAGTAGCGCTGGAGCTGGGGTCACTGGTGCTGGAGGTATCGGAGGAGCTGGAGCTAGTGGTCCTGGAGGCGCTGGTGCCGTAGACGCTGGAGCTGGAGACGCTGGCGTTGGCGGTGCTGGAGCTCGAGGCACTGGAGCTGGAGTCGCTCGAGCTGGAGGCCCTGGAGTTGGGGACGCTGGCACAGGTGGCGCTGGAGGCGCGAGAGCTGGGGGCACTGGAGCTGGAGGCGCTGGAGCTGGAGACACTGGAGCTGGAGGTGCTAGAGCTGGAGGTGCTGGAGCTGGAGGCCCTGTGCAACAGCGGCCGTTTTTCGAGCCGCCGCCACAGCTGTCTGAGCTTCCACCTGAGTCGGTGCTCCTGGTCCTGGAGGCGCTGGTGCCGTAGACGCTGGAGCTGGAGACGCTGGCGTTGGCGGTGCTGGAGCTTGAGGCACTGGAGCTGGAGTCGCTCGAGCTGGAGGCCCTGGAGTTGGGGACGCTGGCACAGGTGGCGCTGGAGGCGCGAGAGCTGGGGGCACTGGAGCTGGAGGCGCTGGAGCTAACACTACTGGAGCTGGTGGTGCTAGAGCTGGAGGTGCTGGAGCTGGAGGCCCTGTGCAGCAGCGACCGTTTTTCGAGCCGCCGCCACAGCTGTCTGAGCTTCCACCCGAGTCGGTGCTCCTGGTCCTGGAGGCGCTGGTGCCGTAGACGCTGGAGCTGGAAACGCTGGTGCTGGCGGTGCTGGAGCTCGAGGCACTGGAGCTGGAGTCGCTCGAGCTGGATGCCCTGGAGTTGGGGACGCTGGCACAGGTGGCGCTGGAGGCGCGAGAGCTGGGGGCATTGGAGCTGGAGGCGCTGGAGCTGGAGACACTGGAGCTGGAGGTGCTAGAGCTGGAGGTGCTGGAGCTGGAGGCCCTGTGCAGCAGCGACCGTTTTTCGAGCCGCCGCCACAGCTGTCTGAGCTTCCACCCGAGTCGGTGCTCCGCCAGGTTCTTAGTCTTCCTTCGTCCACTGCCCTTCCTCCTGGCTCGCCGCTGCCTGTCCCGTCACGCTACACTGAGCAGCCGGTCTCCCTTACAGAGCGTCGTGAGCCTGCGTCTCGTCCTGCCTCCCCTGTTCGCGCTGTTCGCACCGCTCGTCGTGTCCCGCGTCCGCGTCCTCCTCCTGTGCCAGGCACTCACACTATGGCACTTCGTCCCTCCTCTGCTCCACAGCGCGTCCCGCTGTCGTCTCCTCCTGCGTCCTCTCTTCCTGAGCTTCCTGACCCTGAGTCTGACGCTGTTCGTGCTGCTAGCCCCACCGTTACGCGTCTGCTGGCTACTGTTGTCACTGACCCGTCGTTTGAGTCCACTGCTGCGTCTGCCTTGGTTGCTGTGCTTGTGGACTTTGCTGCAGCGTGTCGTTTAGACTACGCCGCCAGTCTTGTTGCAGAGTCTGAGTCTGTTTGTCCTCCGTCCGTCGGGGGTGGGTGTGCTCTTGGCACGGACGTCCTTGAGGACAGGCAGGAGGACTTTGACTGTCTTGCGGCTGCTGTACCTCATCTCGTGGCCTGGCTGCTTGCCCCTGAGGGAGACCCGGATGCACTGGACATCCCGACCCCGCGCTCTTACACAAAGGCAATCACGGGTCCCTACTCCTCTCAGTGGCAGACAGCCATGGACGCAGAGATGGCATCCTGGAAGTCCATAGGCACTTACGTCGACGCAGTTCCCCCTCCTGGGGCGAACATAGTCGATGGCATGTGGATTTTCAGGGTGAAGCGGCCGCCAGGTTCTCCGCCTGTCTTCAAGGCTCGTTACGTTGCACGAGGCTTCAGTCAGAGGTAGGGAGTTGACTTCTTCCAGACCTTCTCCCCTACCCCGAAGATGACCACTCTTTGGGTACTGCTGCACGTTGCCGCTCAGCGTGACTACGAGCTTCACTCTCTTGACTTCAGCACAACTTTCTTGCAGGGCAGCCTGCACGAGGAGATCTGGTTGCGCCGCCCTCCTGGCTTCACTGGGTCGTTTCCTCCTGGTACCCAGTGGAGCCTCCGGCAGCTGGTCTACGGTCTCCGCTAGGTGCCTCGTGAGTGGCACGACACACTGAGGACGACACTTGCGGCCCTTGGGTTTGCTCCTTCGACTGCTGACCCGTCGCTATCTTTGCGCACCGACACTTCGCTGCCGCCGTTCTACATTCTCGTGTACGTCGACGACTTGGTCTTCGCCACTGCTGACACTGAGGCACTCGCCCTTGTGAAGTCGGAGCTGCAGAAGAGACACACGTGCACAGACCTGGGTGAGTTGCGCAGCTACCTTGGCTTGCAGATCACCTGGAACGAAGCATGCCGCACCATTACCCTGACTCAGTCACACATGGTGCAGCAGGTCCTTCAGCGCTTCGGCTTCCAGTTCTCCTCACCACAGTCCACTCCTCTGTCTACTGGTCACTCGCTCTCAGCTCCACCTTCGGACGAGTCCGTAGAGCCGAGTGGCCCGTACCCAGAGCTTGTGGGCTGCCTCATGTACCTGATGACCTGCACTCGACCTGACCTTGCGTACCCTCTTAGCATCTTGGCTCGCTACGTTGCACCTGGGAGACACCGGCGAGAGCACTGGGAGGCTGCTAAGAGGGTGTTACGCTACTTGTGCAGTACATCAGGCATGGGGCTGGTGCTTGGAGGACAGGGTCCAGCTGTCCTCACTGGTCACTCAGACGCCTCTTGGGTGGACGACCTAGCTACACAGCAGTCGTCGCAGGGCTACACCTTCAGCCTTCGTTCCGGCTCTGTCTCTTGGCGGTCTACCCGCTCTTCCTCTGTTCTCAGCTCCAGTTGTGAGGCTGAGATCCACGCCACAGCCATGGCTGCACAGGAGCTACGCTGGCTCACCTACCTGTTGGCTAACTTGGGAGAGCGGCCTCGTTCTCCTCTAGTTCTGTACGGTGACAACAAGGCAGCCCTTGCCTTGTGTCAGGAGCACAGACTGGAGCACAGGACGAAGCACATCGCTCTGCGTTACTTTCTTGCTCGAGAGCTGCAGCAGCATGGTCAGCTTCGTCTTGCTTACGGGGACACGCGGGCCAACACTGCTGATGTATTCACCAAGGCACTTCTGCCTAGTGATCATCAGCGGCACTGCACTGCTCTAGGCCTCGTGCCTACGTTCTCTCACTTGCTCACTGCTTGACCTTGCTTGTACTGTGATCTATATATCTATCCTTGCATATTTGCGTTTGCTAGGTTGTGATCACTGTACTGCCTGTTTTGTTCTATATACCTCTGCATGTGAACTGGCCTTGTGGTCCTTTGCTTGTGCTCGGAGTGTTTGGTGACGTTGTGATCCACCCTGAGCTTGCTTTACTTCTCTTGACTGGTCTTGTGACCCTTAGTTCAACCCAAACTTTGCCTATGGGGGTGTGTCAAACTATATATGTGTTAGTTCTGTGTAGGCTATAGTGGGGTAGCCCATATGGGGTACAGCCCAAAGTTAGGGTTAGTACTTGTACCCACATTTTACTCAATGCAACCCATTCCTGCCAGTGATTCTGACATGAAAAGGTAGTGTTAGGAACGTGACTTGCTCCTTAGAAGTACATTAATTTTTAGATACTGTTACCCAAGAACACCCTGTATAATTGCATACCCTACAAAATAGACATATAATTTTCTGTACGTGCGGGCAGCAGCTTTGTAAACAATCAGAATTTCGTAAAAATTACGTGAATGGCCAAACTACACCCTGCAAGACCCGCCCTTAGAGAAGTGTCGAGAAACGCCAGCAAAGTTAGAAAAACAGAAAGAGGAGGTTGCATTAGCAGTAGATAGGATACATACAGCAAACCCTGATTTGGGCTGTACTCACTATAGAGTACCCCACTGTCAACACCCCTCCGTCCTTATCCCGCCTAAACTTCCTCCCCTCCCCATCACTTCCCCCACTTCGTCCCCCCGTCCCCATCCTTTTCCCCTCCCCGCCCTTGTTGCGCGCGCAGGTGGAGGCGCCAGGGGGGGGCTTCCACGCGCGCGCCATCATCCCGGACGCGCGCGACCCCACGCAGGACAGCATCGTGTGGTGGCGCGGCACTCCCCCCGCGCCCTCACAGCATGTAGAGGCAGTGCAGGGGGCTCACAGCATGTAGAGGCAGTGCAGGGGGCTCACAGCATGTAGAGGCAGTGCAGGGGGCTCACAGCATGTAGAGGCAGTGCAGGGGGCTCACAGCATGTAGAGGCAGTGCAGGGGGCTCACAGCATGTAGAGGCAGTGCAGGGGGCTCACAGCATGTAGAGGCAGTGCAGGGGGCTCACAGCATGTAGAGGCAGTGCAGGGGGCTCACAGCATGAAGAGGCTCTTGATGGCAGAGATGGTGGCAGGCAGCGAGCCCGAGAAGAAGTTGTAACTCATGACCCTGCAGCACACCACGGCAGAGCAGCACAGCACAGAGGAAGGAGCGGGGTTCATCTCCCCACAGCACGTTAGGTCGAGCAGATGTGAGCGAGAAGAGGGCTAGGAGACGGAAAGATAGCAGAGATTTGGGAACGAGCGGGATAAGAGCGAGGGGGGCAAAGCAGAGACAGAGAGGGGGGGCATGCAGAGAGAGAGAGGGAGGGGCGGGGTCTGACAGGTATTTGAGGGCAGTGAGGGCGGTGAGGGGCGAGATGAAGGGGTCCAAGGGGCCCGACAGGAAGTTGCTCGACAGGTCCCTGCATTGCACCACGCGCAAGGGGGAGGGGGGTGACAGAGGGAGTGACATGCATGAGCAAGCAGCAGAGCAGCGCGGCAAGCACATGGTGGGCGGCACATGGTGGGCGGCACATGGTGGGCGGCACATGGTGGGCGGCACATGGTGGGCGGCACACGGTGGGCGTCACACGGTGGGCGTCACATGGTGGGCGGCACATGGTGGGCGGCACATGGTGGGCGGCACATGGTGGGCGGCACATGGTGGGCGGCACATGGTGGGCGGCACACGGTGGGCGGCACACGGTGGGCGTCACATGGTGGGCGGCACATGGTGGGCGGCACATGGTGGGCGGCACATGGTGGGCGGCACATGGTGGGCGTCACATGGTGGGCAGAACATGGTGGGCGGCACATGGTGGGCGAGCCTCCACGTGGGCTTGCAAGGGAATGAGTGCTGGCAAGGGGCAGTGGGAGGGAGGATTGGGGTGGCAGCACTGACAGGGCGGTGAGGGCGGAGAGCTTGGAGATGTCGGGGTGCATGGAGCCGCGCATGAAGCGCTGCTTCACAAACAGGTCCACCACCGCGCCCTGCGCGTTGCAGTACACCGCCGGTATGTCCTGCGGGCCCTCGATGATGCCCGTCACCGTGCACATGGTGTCCACTCCCCACCCCGCGTGCGGCACTCCCAGCGCCGTCTTCATGCTCGCCAGCACCGGCACTGCATGCAGCAGGGCGCACATGGCGCACATGGCGCACAGGGGGGGGAGGGAGGGCACAAGAGGGGAGATGAGGAGAAATGGAGGCCTGGAGGAGGAATGGATGAGGGGGAGCAGAGAGGCTAGAGAGAATGGCACGTAGGGCGAGTCGGAGCAAACATGTGAGCATCAGAGCAGGACGGATGAGGCAGGGGGGACCATGTGTAGAGAAAAAAGATAGAGGGACGCACGGGCAGCGGGGGTGATGCGGACGCCAGTGCACATGAGTGGCAGCACGGCAGCAGAGGCGATGTTGGGTGTCTTGGAGGCGAGAGGAGTGGCGGTGTTGGGCGCACACACACCACCCCCGCACAGCAGCGTGGACGCGTTGGCAGCACCGCAGATGGCGCAGGCAGTGGAGGCTCGCTGGGCGGAGGAGCCCGAGGAGACACACTTGGAGGCGTCTGTGAGGCAGTTGTTGCGCGCGTCACACATGGTGGTGGTGGACGCCGGGAAGGAGCCCGCCAGGAAGTTGGACGCCACGTTGATGGTCTTGAGCGCCGCTGCTGGCGCACCCGTGATGGTGCCCGTGAGGTAGTTGAACTGCAGTTTGCTGTGAGAGGCAGCACGGCGCAGCGCGTGAGGGGCGAAGAGGGGAAAGTATTTCCCGGAAAAAGAGAGAATGGTGTGTGTGAAAGTGGTTTTGGAAAGGGGGAGTGTGCAGCGTGGATGAAGGACCGATAACACTAAGAGCAAAGAGAAGGAAAGGACAGGCATGAGTGTGTGCTTGCTTGAGTGAATGTGGGTACAAGTGTGTGCGTGAGTGAATGTGGGTACAAGTGTGTGCGTGAGTGAATGTGGGTACAAGTGTGTGCATGAGTGAATGTGGATACAAGTGTGTGCGTGAGTGAATGTGGGTACAAGTCTGTGCGTGAGTGAATGTGGATACAAGTGTGTGGGTGAGTGAATGTGGGTACGAGTGTGTGCGTGAGTGAATGTGGGTACGAGTGTGTGCGTGAGTGAATGTGGATACAAGTGTGTGCGCCACTTACAGTGTGGTGAGGGAGGAGAGGGTGAGAAGATAGGATGGCAGAGGGCCGGAGAACCAGTTGTAGTTGAGGGCACTGTTTGGAAGCGATGCAGCCGGGCGGGGTGGGAGGAAGGCAGGGTGTAGGGCAGGGAAGGTGGTGAGGGATTGGCGGACCAGGGGAAACACGAGCACAAGGAAAGCAGGGCAGGGCATGGCATGGCATGGCATGGCATGACATGGAAGGGAGGGCACTGACAGGTGCTTGAGTGCCTTGAGCTTGGTGAGCGCCGTGGCCCACTCAGCCAGGCGCGCCTCCAACAGGTTGGACGCCATGTTGCTGCCCCAGGGGGGGGGGGGGGGGGGGGGGGGGGGGGAGAAAAATATGGAGAGTGAGAGACGCGTGGATAGGAGGGCATGGGCATGGACGTCGCATGAAGGAGCAAGGGGCATTCTGCATGGAGACGAAAACACAGGGCCATACGGTGATGCTGCGTGGGACCCAAGTGAGGAGCGCATGCGGGTGAGGTTGTGGGTGAGGGTGCAGGGGAGAGGGTGCAGGGGAGAGGGTGCAGGGGAGAGGGGCCTCACATGCGAGTGATGGCTGTGAGCTTTGACACATCAGCAGGCAGACTCCCCCGCAGCCCGTTGCTGGGCAGCTCCCTGGGGCGACGTAACCATAGCCAGTAAGGAGCAACGCACAGGACAGGCAAGGCAAGAGTGAGTCGGATACAGCAGGACCGGCAGTCGTGCAAGGAAACATGAACACCCGAACAACAAAATGTTCCGATGCTCCTATTGTCCCGTGGCATGGTTGCAGAGCATGTGCATGGCATGGCACACGGTGCACAGGATGGGGTGCCTTGACATGACAGGATGGGATGCCTTCACATGACAGGATGGGGTGCCTTGACATGACAGGATGGGGTGCCTTGACATGACAGGATGGGGTGCCTTGACAAGACAGGATGGGGTGCCTTGACATGACAGGATGGGGTGCCTTGACATGACAGGATGGGGTGCCTTGACATGACAGGATGGGGTGCCTTGACATGACAGGATGGGGTGCCTTGACATGACAGGATGGGGTGCCTTGACATGACAGGATGGGGTGCCTTGACATGACAGGATGGGGTGCCTTGACATGACAGGATGGGGTGCCTTGACATGACAGGATGGGGTGCCTTGACATGACAGGATGGGGTGCCTTGACATGACAGGATGGGGTGCCTTGACATGACAGGATGGGGTGCCTTGACATGACCGGATGGGGTGCCTTGACATGACAGGATGGGGTGCCTTGACATGACAGGATGGGGTGCCTTGACATGCAAGGATGCATGAGACGCGACACTCACAGGATGCATGAAACACGGCACTCACAAGGAGACGACTTGGCCTGTGGTATCACAGGCGACGCCCGCCCAGGTGCCAGGCATGGGCGGGTTGCCTGCCACGACGCACGGCGAGTCCACCAGCCAGCTGCTCTGCGTCACCCCCAGGGCAGCCCTCAGCACCAGCAGCGCTTGCGCTGTCCCCATGCACAGGAAAGGAAACAAAGATTGTGAGGCGAGAGGGAGGAGACAAGAGGCATTGTGCATTGTGTGGCATGTGACACATGTGTGTGCATGCTCCACGTGCAGGCAGTGCACATGGACTGACCAGCGGTGGCGTCGATGGTGGCGGGGCCGCAGTAGAAGGGCTGCATGGTGGCCGTGAGGCTGTTCACCGTCCCCGCTGCCAGCGGCGCCGTGGCGTTCAGCACGCACGCTGCACCGCCGCACAGGGGTGGCACGGCGTTGGTGGTGGCGCAGATGTTGCAGCCCGCGGTGCGCTGAGCGACGCTGTAGGCGTTGAAGCAGGTGCCGGTGGAGGTGAAGCAGTTGCCGCGCACGTCGCAGAACTGGAAGGCCTGCGCGGGGAAGGCGCCCGCGAGGAAGTTGTGGTTGACGGCCAGGTACTTGAGCTTGGTGGGCACGGCGGGCAGCGTGCCCGTCAGGTAGTTGGCACTCAGACGCCTGTAATGGGGGGAGCAGGGCCGACGGTTGGCTTGTCAGTGGATGCGCGGATAGAGGGAGCAGAGCACACATGGGCAGATGGATGCAGACAGGGCGCATGTGGGTGTGGGCAGCTGCAGCGTCCACCGCACCAATGCACCATTCCACTCACGTATGTCTGTGCAGCAAGAGCAAGGGCGCTTCAATGAGGAGGCCTGGTCAAGGCAAGGCTCACAGCATTCGTCAACGATGACAGCATGCTCACAGTCGTCTCACAGCCATGCATTCGTCGTCTCACAGCCATGCATTCGCCATCCCTCACAGCCACGAAGCAGCACCACCCACAGCACGTGACTGACAGCCCTGGTAAGCCCCTAGAATAGATGTTGCGAGTGGGGTTGCGCGAAACTGACATTTCTGTGAGGGCGGCCATGTTGAGGAGCGTGGAGGGCACGCTGTCATACAAGTAGTTGAAGTTGAGGTTCCTGCCAGACGGGAGAGGGGCGCACCGCACGCATGCAGAGAGGGGCGCACCGCACACATGCAGAGAGGGGCGCACACATGCAGAGAGGGGCGCACACATGCAGAGAAGGGCGCACACATGCAGAGAGGGGCGCACACATGCAGAGAGGGGCGCACACATGCAGAGAGGGGCGCACACATGCAGAGAGGGGCGCACACATGCAGAGAGGGGCGCATGCGCACAAACAAGGGGAGACGGAGGTGTGTCATGATGGGCCAAGGCAAGGAGGGTTGGAGAGGCGCAGAGAGATAGTGAGGGGACTGCACAAGGAAACTGAGAGAGGCAGGCACATGAGAGGAGGGCAGCGGGCATGTGATAGGAGGGTAGCAGGCATGTGAGCGGAGGGTAGCAGGCATGTGAGCGGAGGGTAGCAGGCATGTGAGCGGAGGGTAGCAGGCATGTGAGCGGAGGGTAGCAGGCATGTGAGCGGAGGGTAGCAGGCATGTGAGCGGAGGGTGGGAGTAGGAGGAGAGGGGGATGAGGACGCACAGGGTGACGATGGCTGCAAGTGGCGTGATGTTGGAGACAAAGGTGGAGAGGCGGCCGTACAGCAGGTTGTAGCCCAGGTCGCTGCACCATGGCCGAGGGGGAGGGCGTGGGGAGAGTGGGGAGCACAGTTGGCGAGCAGATTTGGAGAGCAGATTTGGTGAGCAGAGTTGGTGAGACACATACAGGAAGGTGAGGCACATACAGGAAGGTGAGGCACATACAGGAAGGTGAGGCACATACAGGAAGGTGAGGCACATACAGGAAGGTGAGGCACATACAGGAAGGTGAGGCACATACAGGAAGGTGAGGCACATACAGGAAGGTGAGGCACATACAGGAAGGTGAGGCACATACAGGAAGGTGAGGCACATACAGGAAGGTGAGGCACATACAGGAAGGTGAGGCACATACAGGAAGGTGAGGCACATACAGGAAGGTGAGGCACATACAGGAAGGTGAGGCACATACAGGAAGGTGAGGCACATACAGGTAGGTGAGGCACATACAGGTAGGTGAGGCACATACAGGAAGGTGAGGCACATACAGGTAGGTGAGGCACATACAGGTAGGTGAGGCACATACAGGAAGGTGAGGCACATACAGGAAGGTGAGGCACATACAGGTAGGTGAGGCACATACAGGTAGGTGAGGCACATACAGGAAGGTGAGGCACATACAGGTAGGTGAGGCACATACAGGAAGGTGAGGCACATACAGGAAGGTGAGGCACATACAGGAAGGTGAGGCACATACAGGTAGGTGAGGCACATACAGGAAGGTGAGGCACATACAGGTAGGTGAGGCACATACAGGTAGGTGAGGCACATACAGGTAGGTGAGGCACATACAGGTAGGTGAGGCACATACAGGTAGGTGAGGCACATACAGGAAGGTGAGGCACATACAGGAAGGTGAGGCACATACAGGAAGGTGAGGCACATACAGGAAGGTGAGGCACATACAGGAAGGTGAGGCACATACAGGAAGGTGAGGCACATACAGGAAGGTGAGGCACATACAGGAAGGTGAGGCACATACAGGAAGGTGAGGCACATACAGGAAGGTGAGGCACATACAGGAAGGTGAGGCACATACAGGAAGGTGAGGCACATACAGGAAGGTGAGGCACATACAGGAAGGTGAGGCACATACAGGAAGGTGAGGCACATACAGGAAGGTGAGGCACATACAGGAAGGTGAGGCACATACAGGAAGGTGAGGCACATACAGGAAGGTGAGGCACATACAGGAAGGTGAGGCACATACAGGAAGGTGAGGCACATACAGGAAGGTGAGGCACATACAGGAAGGTGAGGCACATACAGGAAGGTGAGGCACATACAGGAAGGTGAGGCACATACAGGAAGGTGAGGCACATACAGGAAGGTGAGGCACATACAGGAAGGTGAGGCACATACAGGAAGGTGAGGCACATACAGGAAGGTGAGGCACATACAGGAAGGTGAGGCACATACAGGAAGGTGAGGCACATACAGGAAGGTGAGGCACATACAGGAAGGTGAGGCACATACAGGAAGGTGAGGCACATACAGGAAGGTGAGGCACATACAGGAAGGTGAGGCACATACAGGAAGGTGAGGCACATACAGGAAGGTGAGGCACATACAGGAAGGTGAGGCACATACAGGAAGGTGAGGCACATACAGGAAGGTGAGGCACATACAGGAAGGTGAGGCACATACAGGAAGGTGAGGCACATACAGGAAGGTGAGGCACATACAGGAAGGTGAGGCACATACAGGTAGGTGAGGCACATACAGGTAGGTGAGGCACATACAGGAAGGTGAGGCACATACAGGTAGGTGAGGCACATACAGGTAGGTGAGGCACATACAGGAAGGTGAGGCACATACAGGAAGGTGAGGCACATACAGGTAGGTGAGGCACATACAGGAAGGTGAGGCACATACAGGAAGGTGAGGCACATACAGGTAGGTGAGGCACATACAGGAAGGTGAGGCACATACAGGAAGGTGAGGCACATACAGGTAGGTGAGGCACATACAGGTAGGTGAGGCACATACAGGAAGGTGAGGCACATACAGGTAGGTGAGGCACATACAGGTAGGTGAGGCACATACAGGTAGGTGAGGCACATACAGGTAGGTGAGGCACATACAGGTAGGTGAGGCACATACAGGTAGGTGAGGCACATACAGGAAGGTGAGGCACATACAGGAAGGTGAGGCACATACAGGAAGGTGAGGCACATACAGGAAGGTGAGGCACATACAGGAAGGTGAGGCACATACAGGAAGGTGAGGCACATACAGGAAGGTGAGGCACATACAGGAAGGTGAGGCACATACAGGAAGGTGAGGCACATACAGGAAGGTGAGGCACATACAGGAAGGTGAGGCACATACAGGAAGGTGAGGCACATACAGGAAGGTGAGGCACATACAGGAAGGTGAGGCACATACAGGAAGGTGAGGCACATACAGGAAGGTGAGGCACATACAGGAAGGTGAGGCACATACAGGAAGGTGAGGCACATACAGGAAGGTGAGGCACATACAGGTAGGTGAGGCACATACAGGAAGGTGAGGCACATACAGGAAGGTGAGGCACATACAGGAAGGTGAGGCACATACAGGAAGGTGAGGCACATACAGGAAGGTGAGGCACATACAGGAAGGTGAGGCACATACAGGAAGGTGAGGCACATACAGGAAGGTGAGGCACATACAGGAAGGTGAGGCACATACAGGAAGGTGAGGCACATACAGGAAGGTGAGGCACATACAGGAAGGTGAGGCACATACAGGAAGGTGAGGCACATACAGGAAGGTGAGGCACATACAGGAAGGTGAGGCACATACAGGAAGGTGAGGCACATACAGGAAGGTGAGGCACATACAGGAAGGTGAGGCACATACAGGAAGGTGAGGCACATACAGGAAGGTGAGGCACATACAGGAAGGTGAGGCACATACAGGAAGGTGAGGCACATACAGGAAGGTGAGGCACATACAGGTAGGTGAGGCACATACAGGAAGGTGAGGCACATACAGGTAGGTGAGGCACATACAGGTAGGTGAGGCACATACAGGAAGGTGAGGCACATACAGGAAGGTGAGGCACATACAGGAAGGTGAGGCACATACAGGTCGGTGAGGCACATACAGGTAGGTGAGGCACATACAGGAAGGTGAGGCACATACAGGAAGGTGAGGCACATACAGGAAGGTGAGGCACATACAGGTAGGTGAGGCACATACAGGAAGGTGAGGCACATACAGGTAGGTGAGGCACATACAGGTAGGTGAGGCACATACAGGTAGGTGAGGCACATACAGGAAGGTGAGGCACATACAGGAAGGTGAGGCACATACAGGTAGGTGAGGCACATACAGGTAGGTGAGGCACATACAGGAAGGTGAGGCACATACAGGTAGGTGAGGCACATACAGGTAGGTGAGGCACATACAGGAAGGTGAGGCACATACAGGAAGGTGAGGCACATACAGGAAGGTGAGGCACATACAGGTAGGTGAGGCACATACAGGTAGGTGAGGCACATACAGGAAGGTGAGGCACATACAGGAAGGTGAGGCACATACAGGTAGGTGAGGCACATACAGGAAGGTGAGGCACATACAGGTAGGTGAGGCACATACAGGTAGGTGAGGCACATACAGGTAGGTGAGGCACATACAGGAAGGTGAGGCACATACAGGAAGGTGAGGCACATACAGGTAGGTGAGGCACATACAGGTAGGTGAGGCACATACAGGAAGGTGAGGCACATACAGGAAGGTGAGGCACATACAGGTAGGTGAGGCACATACAGGTAGGTGAGGCACATACAGGAAGGTGAGGCACATACAGGAAGGTGAGGCACATACAGGAAGGTGAGGCACATACAGGTAGGTGAGGCACATACAGGAAGGTGAGGCACATACAGGTAGGTGAGGCACATACAGGTAGGTGAGGCACATACAGGTAGGTGAGGCACATACAGGAAGGTGAGGCACATACAGGTAGGTGAGGCACATACAGGTAGGTGAGGCACATACAGGAAGGTGAGGCACATACAGGAAGGTGAGGCACATACAGGAAGGTGAGGCACATACAGGAAGGTGAGGCACATACAGGAAGGTGAGGCACATACAGGTAGGTGAGGCACATACAGGTAGGTGAGGCACATACAGGAAGGTGAGGCACATACAGGTAGGTGAGGCACATACAGGTAGGTGAGGCACATACAGGAAGGTGAGGCACATACAGGTAGGTGAGGCACATACAGGTAGGTGAGGCACATACAGGAAGGTGAGGCACATACAGGAAGGTGAGGCACATACAGGAAGGTGAGGCACATACAGGAAGGTGAGGCACATACAGGTAGGTGAGGCACATACAGGTAGGTGAGGCACATACAGGAAGGTGAGGCACATACAGGTAGGTGAGGCACATACAGGTAGGTGAGGCACATACAGGTAGGTGAGGCACATACAGGTAGGTGAGGCACATACAGGTAGGTGAGGCACATACAGGAAGGTGAGGCACATACAGGTAGGTGAGGCACATACAGGTAGGTGAGGCACATACAGGAAGGTGAGGCACATACAGGTAGGTGAGGCACATACAGGAAGGTGAGGCACATACAGGAAGGTGAGGCACATACAGGTAGGTGAGGCACATACAGGTAGGTGAGGCACATACAGGAAGGTGAGGCACATACAGGAAGGTGAGGCACATACAGGAAGGTGAGGCACATACAGGTAGGTGAGGCACATACAGGTAGGTGAGGCACATACAGGAAGGTGAGGCACATACAGGTAGGTGAGGCACATACAGGTAGGTGAGGCACATACAGGAAGGTGAGGCACATACAGGAAGGTGAGGCACATACAGGTAGGTGAGGCACATACAGGTAGGTGAGGCACATACAGGAAGGTGAGGCACATACAGGTAGGTGAGGCACATACAGGAAGGTGAGGCACATACAGGAAGGTGAGGCACATACAGGTAGGTGAGGCACATACAGGTAGGTGAGGCACATACAGGAAGGTGAGGCACATACAGGTAGGTGAGGCACATACAGGTAGGTGAGGCACATACAGGTAGGTGAGGCACATACAGGAAGGTGAGGCACATACAGGTAGGTGAGGCACATACAGGTAGGTGAGGCACATACAGGAAGGTGAGGCACATACAGGAAGGTGAGGCACATACAGGAAGGTGAGGCACATACAGGAAGGTGAGGCACATACAGGTAGGTGAGGCACATACAGGTAGGTGAGGCACATACAGGAAGGTGAGGCACATACAGGTAGGTGAGGCACATACAGGTAGGTGAGGCACATACAGGTAGGTGAGGCACATACAGGTAGGTGAGGCACATACAGGTAGGTGAGGCACATACAGGAAGGTGAGGCACATACAGGTAGGTGAGGCACATACAGGTAGGTGAGGCACATACAGGAAGGTGAGGCACATACAGGTAGGTGAGGCACATACAGGAAGGTGAGGCACATACAGGAAGGTGAGGCACATACAGGTAGGTGAGGCACATACAGGTAGGTGAGGCACATACAGGAAGGTGAGGCACATACAGGAAGGTGAGGCACATACAGGAAGGTGAGGCACATACAGGTAGGTGAGGCACATACAGGTAGGTGAGGCACATACAGGAAGGTGAGGCACATACAGGTAGGTGAGGCACATACAGGTAGGTGAGGCACATACAGGAAGGTGAGGCACATACAGGAAGGTGAGGCACATACAGGTAGGTGAGGCACATACAGGTAGGTGAGGCACATACAGGAAGGTGAGGCACATACAGGTAGGTGAGGCACATACAGGAAGGTGAGGCACATACAGGAAGGTGAGGCACATACAGGTAGGTGAGGCACATACAGGTAGGTGAGGCACATACAGGAAGGTGAGGCACATACAGGAAGGTGAGGCACATACAGGAAGGTGAGGCACATACAGGAAGGTGAGGCACATACAGGAAGGTGAGGCACATACAGGAAGGTGAGGCACATACAGGTAGGTGAGGCACATACAGGAAGGTGAGGCACATACAGGTAGGTGAGGCACATACAGGTAGGTGAGGCACATACAGGTAGGTGAGGCACATACAGGTAGGTGAGGCACATACAGGTAGGTGAGGCACATACAGGTAGGTGAGGCACATACAGGTAGGTGAGGCACATACAGGTAGGTGAGGCACATACAGGTAGGTGAGGCACATACAGGTAGGTGAGGCACATACAGGTAGGTGAGGCACATACAGGTAGGTGAGGCACATACAGGTAGGTGAGGCACATACAGGTAGGTGAGGCACATACAGGTAGGTGAGGCACATACAGGAAGGTGAGGCACATACAGGAAGGTGAGGCACATACAGGAAGGTGAGGCACATACAGGAAGGTGAGGCACATACAGGTAGGTGAGGCACATACAGGTAGGTGAGGCACATACAGGAAGGTGAGGCACATACAGGAAGGTGAGGCACATACAGGAAGGTGAGGCACATACAGGTAGGTGAGGCACATACAGGAAGGTGAGGCACATACAGGTAGGTGAGGCACATACAGGTAGGTGAGGCACATACAGGTAGGTGAGGCACATACAGGAAGGTGAGGCACATACAGGAAGGTGAGGCACATACAGGTAGGTGAGGCACATACAGGTAGGTGAGGCACATACAGGAAGGTGAGGCACATACAGGAAGGTGAGGCACATACAGGTAGGTGAGGCACATACAGGTAGGTGAGGCACATACAGGAAGGTGAGGCACATACAGGAAGGTGAGGCACATACAGGAAGGTGAGGCACATACAGGTAGGTGAGGCACATACAGGAAGGTGAGGCACATACAGGTAGGTGAGGCACATACAGGTAGGTGAGGCACATACAGGTAGGTGAGGCACATACAGGAAGGTGAGGCACATACAGGTAGGTGAGGCACATACAGGTAGGTGAGGCACATACAGGAAGGTGAGGCACATACAGGAAGGTGAGGCACATACAGGAAGGTGAGGCACATACAGGAAGGTGAGGCACATACAGGAAGGTGAGGCACATACAGGTAGGTGAGGCACATACAGGTAGGTGAGGCACATACAGGAAGGTGAGGCACATACAGGTAGGTGAGGCACATACAGGTAGGTGAGGCACATACAGGAAGGTGAGGCACATACAGGAAGGTGAGGCACATACAGGAAGGTGAGGCACATACAGGAAGGTGAGGCACATACAGGTAGGTGAGGCACATACAGGTAGGTGAGGCACATACAGGAAGGTGAGGCACATACAGGTAGGTGAGGCACATACAGGTAGGTGAGGCACATACAGGTAGGTGAGGCACATACAGGTAGGTGAGGCACATACAGGTAGGTGAGGCACATACAGGAAGGTGAGGCACATACAGGTAGGTGAGGCACATACAGGTAGGTGAGGCACATACAGGAAGGTGAGGCACATACAGGTAGGTGAGGCACATACAGGAAGGTGAGGCACATACAGGAAGGTGAGGCACATACAGGTAGGTGAGGCACATACAGGTAGGTGAGGCACATACAGGAAGGTGAGGCACATACAGGAAGGTGAGGCACATACAGGAAGGTGAGGCACATACAGGAAGGTGAGGCACATACAGGTAGGATGAGGAAATTGCAGAGTGGGCGCACGAGGCAAGCAGAGGAAAGGAGGAAAGGAGGAAATGGCATCCAAGGCGAGGTGGAGAGGGGGTGGGAGATGAGCAGGGATAGAGGCAGTACAGGTTGGTGAGTGTGGGCAGCGTGAGCAGCGCAGAGGGCAGCGGGCCTGAGAGGAAGTTGAATCGCGCCTTGCTGCAGGGGGGTAGAGGAGAGGCAGTGCGGGCATGGTCACAGGCAGCAGTGAGGGTGAGACATGTAGCCCGACACACTTCGAGGGCACGCAAGCAAATAGAAGAGCAGAGGATGCAGCAATGAAAGGGTGTAGTGGCAGATGTTAGCATGTGACAGGAATGCTGACATCAGCAGAGGACAGGTGCGGGGCAGAAGGCAGATGGGAGGGCAGAGAGCAGGTAAGAGGGCAGAGAGCAGGTGAGAGGGCAGAGAGCAGGTGAGAGGGCAGAGAGCAAATGGGAGGGCAGAGGGCAGGTGGGGGGGCAGAGGCAACTGACAAGATCTTGAGCGCGGAGAGGCCCTTGAAGGCGGAGGTGAAGAACGCCAGGCGGCCCTGCAGCAGATTGCTGGACATGATGCTGCATGGCGGGATAGAGCAGGCACGGGAAGGGCAAGGGTGGGAGGAGGTGAAGGAGAGTGCATGTGCATGGATGTATGTATGGGAGGTTGAGGGGCGGGCGGACATGCGCCCAAATAAAGAATCCAGCACATGGTGGTGCACGAGTGAGTGGGGCGGCGCTGGTGCAGCGGGGATGACAGTGCTGCAGTGGGGATCACAGTGGTGCAGTGGGAATCACAGTGGTGCAGTGGGAATCACAGTGGTGCAGTGGGGATCACAGTGGTGCAGCGGAGATGACAGTGGTGCAGCGGAGATGACAGTGGTGCAGCGGAGATGACAGTGGTGCAGCAAGGAGAGAGGCGAGAGGGCTTACAGCGATGAGAGTGTGGTGAGCTTGCTGATGTCGGCGTGCATGCTGCCCTTCAGCAGCTGGGACGAGAGTTCACTGCAGAGAAGCACGGGCGAGAGAGCGGAGCGACGTGAGACGACAGCAAGGCAGCAAGGCAGCAGGGGAGAAATGGTAACGATGGCAGGACACGCACGACAGGGGCGCCACCATGCTGCGCCTGTGCCCTACAAGCGTGAGGATGTTTCAGTGCAGAGTCCCATAGCACGGCTGCCACTCACATGCTGGTGACCTTGCCAGTGGCGTCACACTCCACGTTGGACCACGCCCCCGGCACCGTGCTCTGCCCCGCAATGTTGCACGGTGCCGTGCCCACCCAGTCCGTGAACGTCACCCCCAGTGACGCCTTGAGGTTGAGCATGGCGCCACGCATGTTGACCTCGATGGGACCGCCCTGGCAGAACAGCGCCAGCACCGCCTGCCCCTCCGTGTTGGGCGTGCCTGCAGCGGCAGGCGCGGTGCTGTTGGGTGTGCAGTACCCGCCGCCACACAGTGCGCCGGCCGCCCCCGTGGAGCCGCAGATGTTGCAGTCGGCAGCGGCCCTCTGCGCCGTGCCGTTGCTGTTGGCGCACTTGCTAGCGTCCGCGAAGCAGTTGGAGCGCGCGTCGCACGCGGTGAGGGCGGCGGTGGGGAAGGAGCCCGAAAGGAAGTTGTTGGCCACATTGAGCGCCTTCACTGCTGCGCCCACGGTCGGCACCACGCCCGTCAGGTAGTTGCGGTTCAGCTTGCTGCTCGTGGTGTGGTCGAAACGGGGGAGGATGGGGAGACATGGAAGAATTGAAGCAGCAGTGGGTGATGATGAGGTGTAGGTGGCGGCAAAGGCATGGGCAGGGAATAAGAGAAGTCAGAGTGAGAAGGGGCTGCTACAGGGGGGCAAGCAGGCAGCAAGGGTGGTGAGGAGCACTCACATGGTGGAGAGGGCGGGCAGGGCGAGCAGGGATGCGGGGATGGAGCTGGAGAACCAGTTGTACTGCAGCGACCTGCGGGTGGGCACGCCGGATGGGCATGGCGGGGAGGAGCGATGTGAGGGGCGGGCGGTAACAGTTGGTGCTGTGAGACCCCTGCATGGCTGAGGAGAGTGCAATGATGATGCCGACGCTGGCAGTAGCGCGTGGCGTTGAGTGCAGCACTTACAGTGACTTGAGAGTCTTGAGCGCGCTGAAGAAGGACACAAACACTTCCAGGCGCTGCTGGAACAGATTGGCACTCAGGTCCCTGCATGCACCCGTGCACATCCCAGAATATGCACGCACGCACACACACACACACACACACACGCACGCACACACACACACACACACACACACACACACACACACACACACACACACACACACATTCAAACAGAGGCAGGACAGCTATGCGTGCGTGGAGGCAGCAACATGAAACATGGTATGTTGCATATGGGAGGAAGTGAGTGCGCTGCACTGCACTGGGAGAAGGTGCAACGAACAGTGGCGTCTTGCAAGGGCGTGCACGGGCGTGCAAAGGGCTGGATGGGGAGACTCACAGTGCGGTGAGCGCAGTGAGCTTGCTGATGTCCGATGACAGGCTTCCACTCAGCTTCTGGTTCGGCAGCACCCTGCACGTCCATCAGGAGAAGGGGCGGAAAGAGTAGGAGGGGGAGGGGGGGAAAGAGACAAATGAATAATGAATGTATGTGTGGGCATGGTGAAGGGGGAAGCAGGAATGATGTGACACGACCTTTGGCATGCAGAGAGGCTCGAGAGCAAAGTACTACAAGGGGAATTGGGGTGAATTCATGAAACATGTGAGGTGAGGAGCAGGGCTGAGTGGGTCCGCACATAAGGCGTGAGGCGGCCCTCACAGCCAGTGAGAAGCCACAGCAGAAGGGCACTCACAGGGCGACGATGGTGCCAAGAGAGTTGCAGTAGACGCCGGTCCAGGAGCCGGGCGCAGGGGTCTGCCCCTCCACGGTGCAGGCGCCCACAGTGGTGGCGAGGGGCACGCTGCTGCTCTTCAGCGCCTTGGGCTTCAGCGCCACTGTCGTGGCCGCCCAGTCCGTGGCCGTCACTCCCAGCACCGTCTTCAGCGCCAGTAGCGTTGTGGCTGCTCGCCACAGGTGAGGGGAGGGGATGTAGTGCTGGTGGCATGAGCACGAGTGGGAAGGGGTGCAAAGGGACAAGGGAGGAGGGAAAGGGGAGCGAGGGGGAAGAGAGCAGATGGGGGGGGGGGGGGGGGGGGGGGGGGTCTGGGGGGGGGGGGGGAGGGGGCATGATGGGAGGAGCACTCACTGGTGTTGGTGTCCATGGCGACTGGCGTGCAGTAGAGGTTGCGTGGGGGAGACGACGCGGTGGGAGGGTCCGTGACGCCAGTGGTGTTGACGAGGCACGGCACGCTGCCACAGAGCGTGCCCTGGCCGCTGTCGGTGCCGCAGATGGCGCAGTCTGAGGCGGTGCGCTGTGCGATGCCCAGCGAGGCGCAGTTGTTGGCGTCGGTGAGGCAGTTGGTGGTGGCGGCGCAGTAGGTGAGCGCGTTGGCAGGGAAGGCGCCCGACAGGAAGTTGCTCTGCACGTCCAGCGCCTTGGCGGATGCTGGCACCGCGGGGAAGGGACCGTCAGGTAGTTGTAGCCCACGGAACTGCGAGGCCGAGGAGGGGAAAAGGGGCAGGCGGTGGGGAGAGACACGAGTTGGGAAGGAGACAAGGGTTGGGAAGGAGACAAGGGTTGGGAAGGAGACAAGGGTTGGGAAGGAGACAAGGGTTGGGAAGGAGACAAGGGTTGGGAAGGAGACAAGGGTTGGGAAGGAGACAAGGGTTGGGAAGGAGACAAGGGTTGGGAAGGAGACAAGGGTTGGGAAGGAGACAAGGGTTGGGAAGGAGACAAGGGTTGGGAAGGAGACAAGGGTTGGGAAGGAGACAAGGGTTGGGAAGGAGACAAGGGTTGGGAAGGAGACAAGGGTTGGGAAGGAGACAAGGGTTGGGAAGGAGACAAGGGTTGAGCGATGGCATGGGGCAAGGAGAGTCTGGGGAGGTGGAGCAGAAGCGACGCAGCATAAGGTGGGGAGCAGATCACTCACAGCTTAGAGAGCGTGGTGAGGGTGAGCAGCATGGAGGGGAACTGGCCCGACAGGTAGTTGAACTGCAGTGCACTGCCGCCCCGCACATGAGGGCGGGTGCAGGGGAGGGGAGGACATAGGGGGTTGAGGGGGCGTTAGGGAGTAGAGGCAGAGGAAGGGCGGCGGGCGGGTGAAGTGAGTGGCGCAGGGTGAGTGCGTGCATGTGGTGCAGAGAACAGATTGAGCATATGCCAATGCGAGCATGGATGGGTACATGCAAGCATACGTGCAAGCATGGTACATGGGTTGCATGCATGGGGGCAGGGGTTAAGGCAGCTCACAGCTCCTTGAGCACGAGGGGCGTCTTGATGCTGGCCGTGAAGGAGTCCAGCCGCCCCTGCAGTAGGTTGGACTGCAAATCGCTGCAAGGCACAGACAGGACGAAAGCACACAGTGCAGGAGGCACAATGCAGGATGCAGCATTCAGAATCCCCCCCCCCATGTGGAAGCTTGAGCCGCAGCAGTCAGGAGCACCCAGGAGAAGAACTCAGCATCAAGCAGCGAGCGAGCAGAAGATGGAGCAGAGTTACAGGCAGGTGAGAGTGTGAGAGGCAGGGAGGGGCTCGGGGACTGACAGCGAGGTGAGCGTTGTGAGCTTGGAGATGTCGGCGTGAATGCTGCCCGCCAGCTTCTGCGCGTTGAGGACTCTGTGTGGGTTGGCACACATGGCACACATGGCACACATGGCACACATGGCAGCACCCGGAGTGCACAGAGCAGCACAAGAGTGAAGGAAAATCAACCTCTACGGATACCTAAAGTCAAAGCCAACCAGATTGCAATGCATCATGTTACACTCGAGTGGAGACGATTTTATAGCAGCACGGGCACTCACATGCCAAGCACTTTGCCGGTGCCATCGCAGGTGACCCCGCTCCACGACCCGGGGGCCACGGCACCAGGCAGGGAGCAGGGCGAGTCGGCCTTCCAGTCGGTGAAGGTCACTCCCAGCGACGCCTTGAGGTTCAGCATGGCGCCCGCATGCACCGCGTCCATCGCCACAAACGCCGCGCCCACGCAGATGAGCGGCAGCGAGGGGGACGCGGCACTGTTGGGCGTGCCCAGCGCCACCAGGTCCGTGGCGTTGACGGTGCACAGCCCGCCATTGCACAGCCGCCCCTGCGCATTGGTCGTGTTGCAGATGGCGCATGCTGCTGCAGCCCGCGGCAGCTCGGCGGTGCGCGCGGGGTTCTTGCACTTGGTGGCGTCGAGGAAGCAGTTCATGCGCGCGGCGCAGAGGGAGAGGTTGAGCGCGGGGAAGGTGCCGGCGAGGAAGTTGAACTGCACGTCCACCACTGACAGCGGCGCCGTCACGTTCGGCAGCGCGCTCGTCAGGTAGTTGTAGCCCAGCGTGCTGCGGAGCAGAGCAGGGCAGAGGGCGCAGTGGACAGGCGTCGTGCACATGGAAGTGGATGAGTGAGTTTGAGGATAAAGCGTGGAATAGGAGGACGACAGCGGTCCTCGAGGGGCCAGTAGGAAGTAGTGCTTCTGGCACAGCAATGGTCAAGAGTAGTTGAGGAGGAGACGCGAAGAGAAGCAAGGGCAGGCGAGTGGAGGGGGCAGCGGAGAGGGGAGGGGAGGTGGGCTTACAGCTCCGTGAGGCTGGGGAGGGCGAGCATGAACGCTGGCACAGAGCCGGAGAGCCAGTTGTAGGCCAGGTCGCTGTGAGCATATGGAAGGGAGAGACAAGGGGAGGAGGGAGGGGGGGGGTAAAGGAGGGGTAGAAATGCAGAGGCACAGGCTCAGGTGGGTGAGAGAAAAGATAGAACATATGTGGAATTGAGGAGGAATGATAGAGCGGCAAAGAGACACATTGGGCAAGAATAAATGAGCGAGCACATGCATATGATGTGCAATCCGCCTGCCTTGGCAGGAACACGGCCACAGCGACGGGATGATCTTTCACAGCCACATGCCCACCCCGCCAGCCTTATTGCAAATACATATGAGGCATTTCGTGCATGCATGGACACAGCAGAGTGAGGGTGACTGACTCACATGGCCCTGAGGTTGGTGAGGAGGCGCAGCTGCGTGGTAACTTCGTCCAGGCGGCCCTGGAGGAGATTGGAGGTGAGGTCACTGCAGGGAGTGGGCGGAAGGGCAGAGAGGAGAGAGAATGTAGAGAAGGGGGGGCACGGGTCGTCAGTGCTACTCAGACGCATATGCTTCTGTTAAGACGATGGCAGTTGGTGGCATTAACTTGGTGCCAAGCAAGGGCGGGGTGCAAGGTGCAATGAGGAGAGTAAGGAGCACTGGAGCAGCGGGTGGGCAGGGCGGGGAGCAGCGGGTGGGCAGGGCGGGGAGCGCTGACATGGCGGTGAGCGCGGTGAGGTTGGAGACCGCGAGCGGCAGAGTGCCCGTGAGCTTGCTGTTGGCCAGTTGCCTGCACGGCGAGCACACACGGCGGGGCTCATACACACGGTTTTGGCACAGGAGTGATGAGCGGTAGGGAAGTCAAAGGCGAGGTGGCAGGTAGGGCATAAGCATGAACGCTGCAAGGAGCAAGTTGAGCAAGCAGAGGGCAGTCGCAGCAGAAGGAAGGCAGAGCGAGGGTGTGGAGAGAGAAGCCACATGCCAAGCACGGCAGGGGAGCATCAGGTGGGGTCAGGCGGACTGACAGGCTGACGACTTTGCCAAGGGAGTTGCAGAGCACGCCGGTCCACGTGCCGGTGATGGGCGCGGTGGGCGCCACCGTGCAGTACGTGGCGGGCGCCCACGTGCTGAACGTCACCCCCATCGCACTCTTCACTGCCTCCAGCGCTTGCGCTGCCATGCAACCAAGGAGGCGGGGAGGGGTGGTGTGAGTAGATGGTGTAGCAGGTGAAAGAATGAGAGCGGGTGCAAGGCACGGGGACAGGAGGGTTGGTGCGTGGTGGGGCAGCGAATGGTGGGGCAGCGAATGGTGGAGGGAAATGGATGCAGGAGGCATGGTGCTGTGAGGCATGGTGGTGTGAGGCATGGTGCTGTGAGGCATGGTGCTGTGAGGCATGGTGCTGTGAGGCATGGTGCTGTGAGGCATGGTGCTGTGAGGCATGGTGCTGTGAGGCATGGTGCTGTGAGGCATGGTGCTGTGAGGCATGGTGCTGTGAGGCATGGTGCTGTGAGGCAAGGCACTCTCACCATCTACGGTGCTCATGTTGACCACCGGCGACCCTGCACCGGACACAGGCATTCAGATCAAAGGCATTGAGGAGCATCCATAGAGAATACGGCAGCCAGGGGCATCGGGGCAGGAGGAGAGGAGAGGGGAGTGAGTGCATGAAGGGGAAAAAGGCGGTGAGCAGAATGGGTGGGGTTTAGCAGGGGTGACAAGGCCTCTGTAAAGCGACTGTCCAGTCGACTCAAAACCAACATTCCTCCAGACAACGCAGTGAGGGGGGACACCAAGGGCCGTGAGTAGACGCACCCGAGCAGTACATGGGCGGCGGGGCGAGCCCGTCAGGGTGGGCAGTGGTGGCCGTGACGTTGGGCAAGCACATGCCACCCCAGCACAGCAGCCCCTGCGCCACTGCACTGTCGCAGATGGCGCATGCTGCACTGGCCCTCTGCATGGTGCTGGCAGCGCTGCAGTCAGCCGCGCTGGTCATGCAGTTGAGGCGGGCGTCGCACGTGGTGAGCGCGGCCGCTGTGAAGCTGCCGGCCAGAAAGTTGTCGTGCAGGAAGAGTGAGCGCAGCACCGATGATATGGCCGGCAGCGACCCTGTCAGCGCATTTGCATGCACGTCCCTGCCGCGCCGAGGAGGGGGGAGGGGGGGATAGGGGGGGGAGGTAGGAGCAGAGGACAGGTGAATGTGGTGATACGCATGCTGTGGTGGCCGCACGCTGTGGATAGGTCGAGAATCAGTGTGCATGCTTGCTTGAACTGCTTGAATAGGCTGAAATAGTGTGCATGTGCTTTGGGTGCTTACAGCAGAGTGAGGGCGGGGAGAGACATGAGCGTCTGCGGCAGGGAGCCGGCGAACCAGTTGTTGTTGAGGCGCCTGGAGGGGGGTGGAGGAAGGAAGAGCGGAGTAAGGCATGAAGAGACACTACGTGGCTGTGCTTTGAGGGCGTCTAGTGTGTGGTGAATATGAGTGAGTGGGCACAGCATGAGAGAGCAAGTGAGTAAGAGTAAGTGGATGCAAGCAGTATGGGTGACGGTGATGTGGGTGAGGGGCGGCACTGACAGCTGCTGGAGTGTCTTGAGGCCGGCAAACGATGAGGCAAAGCTGGCAAGGCTGCCATGCAGCACGTTCTTAGACAGGTCTCTGAACGGGTGGGCGGGAAACGTGGGGGGGTTGGAGGGGGCGGGGGGGAAGGGGTGGAAGAGCGGAGAGGGAAGAAAGCAGAGATGAATGAAAATTGCTGGCAGAGGCATGGCGCAGGCAGGGCACGACGACAACAAGTGAGCGCACACACGGGCACACACTGACGCGGCGCTGGCATTGCAAGGCAAAAAGAGCGAGGGGTTAATAGAATGGCCAGGAAGGTGAGGGTACTTACAGGTAGGTGAGAGCAGTGAGCTTGGTGATGTCAGCATGCATGGTGCCTAAGAGGCCGGACGAGGACAGATTGCTGCACGCATTGGTTGGGGAGGATGGGGCGAGTGGAGGTGAGAGCATGCAGAAGGAAGGAGTGAAGAAAGGTTTGAAGACAGGAGAGCGGCATGAAGCAGGTGGAGCACAAGGGAGGCAGCAGGGAGCAAGGAGGCAAGGAGGCCAGGAGGCAAGGAGGCAAGAGGCGGGGAGCACGACACGAGGCGGGGAGCACGACACGAGGCAGGGAGCACGACACGAGGCGGGGAGCACGACACGAGGCGGGGAGCACGACACGAGGCGGGGAGCACGACACGAGGCGGGGAGCACGACACGAGGCGGGGAGCACGACACGAGGCGGGGAGCACGACACGAGGCGGGAAGCACGACACGAGGCGAGGAGCACGACACGAGGCGGGGAGCACGACACGAGGCGGGGAGCACGACACAAGGCGGGGAGCACGACACAAGGCGGGGAGCACGACACGAGGCGGGGAGCACGACACAAGGCAGGGAGCACGACACAAGGCGGGGAGCACGACACAAGGCGGGGAGCACGACACAAGGCGGGGAGCACGGACACGCTGAGGACATCGCCAGTGGAGGAGCAGAGCACGCCGGTCCAGGTGCCAGCGACGGTGACGGTGGAGTTGGCAATGGCACACGGCGACCCCGCCGCCCAGCTGGTGAACGTCACCCCCAGTGCTGCCTTCACGCTCAGCAGTGCCGCCGCGGTTGGTGCGGCAGTGTGGGGTGGGGGGGGAAGGGACGGATGTGAGCAAAACAGATATAAGAGGGAGAAAGGAGAGTGAAAGCACGAGAGTGCAGGACGAGAGAAGGAAAGCATGGAGGCTGGCAATGCATTCGTGCATGCATGGCAGCATGGCAGAATGGCAGCATGGCAGCATGGCAGCATGGCATGAACGCACCTGAGCCTGCATCCATTGGTGCCGCGGGATTGTCTGCATTGGAAGGAGAAACGGCAGGCACACGCAGAGAGATAGAGAGCGTGAGGGGTGAGGCATGGCAGGAGGCATGACTAAGGGGGGAACAGCGGGGTTAGGCAGAGGAGCGATAACAGTGAGAGAGAAGAATGGTGTGAAACATTGGCGAAACACACACCTGCGCATGACATGGGCAGCAGCGGCTGGTTGGGCGAGTTGACGGTGCCGGCACTGACGGCAGCAGCCGCGTTGGGAGCGCAGGAGCCGCCGAAGCACAGGTCGCCCTGGCCGGCCGCGGTGCCGCAGATGGCGCAGGCACCAGCAGGGCGCTGCACGATGCCGTAGGTGCGGCAGGCGGTGGAGTTGAGGAAGCAGTTGTTGTCGCCCGCACAGAACATGAGCGGCAGCTTCGGGAAGGTGCCCGAGAGGAAGTTAAAGCCGACGTCCAGAGCGAGCAGGGCCTTGGAGGGGATGGGCACGGTGCCTGTGAGGTAGTTGGAGAAGAGGCCTCTGTGGGCGAGAAAAGAGGGGGGGGGCGGGAACGGCAGTGAGAGGAAGAGTTATGAGAAGGAATGGCGGTGGGTGATGCCATTGGCCGTGGACCTCTAGGTATGGGGAGTAGGGGGCAACCAGGCAAGGGCAATGCAGGAAAGAGTGGCGGTGCTGGGTTGGCTTACAGTGAGGTGAGTTGAGGCAGTGTAGCGATGGCAGAGGGAATGGAGCCGGCGAAATAGTTGTAGTGGAAGAAGCTGAGACGGATGGGCGCACAGAGAAAGATGAGGGGGGATAAGCGAAATGGTGAGAGACACAGTGTGTGCACGGCGTGCGAGTGAGGAGTGTCACAAGCTGACGAGTCATGACAGGCAGGCAGGTGCAGGTGGTGGCAGGGTGGGCGAGCGCCAGTGCGCACTGAGCAGAAGAGCTTTACCAGGAGTCATGAGTGGGGAGTGATGAGAGCGAGGGGACCTTTGGGGAGAAAGGAGGAGTGCCATGGTGGAGGGAGGAGTGCCATGGTGGAGGGAGGAGTGCCATGGTGGAGGGAGGAGTGCCATGGTGGAGGGAGGAGTGCCATGGTGGAGGGAGGAGTGCCATGGTGGAGGGAGGAGTGCCATGGTGGAGGGAGGAGTGCCATGGTGGAGGGAGGAGTGCCATGGTGGAGGGAGGAGTGCCATGGTGGAGGGAGGAGTGCCATGGTGGAGGGAGGAGTGCCATGGTGGAGGGAGGAGTGCCATGGTGGAGGGAGGAGTGCCATGGTGGAGGGAGGAGTGCCATGGTGGAGGGAGGAGTGCCATGGTGGAGGGAGGAGTGCCATGGTGGAGGGAGGAGTGCCATGGTGGAGGGAGGAGTGCCATGGTGGAGGGAGGAGTGCCATGGTGGAGGGAGGAGTGCCATGGTGGAGGGAGGAGTGCCATGGTGGAGGGAGGAGTGCCATGGTGGAGGGAGGAGTGCCATGGTGGAGGGAGGAGTGCCATGGTGGAGGGAGGAGTGCCATGGTGGAGGGAGGAGTGCCATGGTGGAGGGAGGAGTGCCATGGTGGAGGGAGGAGTGCCATGGTGGAGGGAGGAGTGCCATGGTGGAGGGAGGAGTGCCATGGTGGAGGGAGGAGTGCCATGGTGGAGGGAGGAGTGCCATGGTGGAGGGAGGAGTGCCATGGTGGAGGGAGGAGTGCCACGGTGGAGGGAGGTGAGGGGCTTACAGCGCCTTGAGGGAGGTGAGGGGCTTGAGCGGCGCAGCAAAGAGGTCAAGGCGGCCCTGGAAGAGGTTGTAGCCGAGGTCCCTGCGGTGGGGAGAGGGGGAGGGCGAGATGCACAGTTCATATATGGGTGTTTTGTTTTCACCTCACACTCGCACTGCCAGCTCGCAATGATGGTGGCATGCCGTGCCATGCACGCCCTGCATCCCATCCCCCATTCTAGTTGTCACTACCCTCCACGCATGGCAAGATGGCACGTGAGTGAGGTGTGCTTACAGGAATGTGAGGGTGGTGAGGTGTGCTTACAGGTATGTGAGGGTGGTGAGGTGTGCTTACAGGTATGTGAGGGTGGTGAGGTGTGCTTACAGGTATGTGAGGGTGGTGAGGTGTGCTTACAGGAATGTGAGGGTGGTGAGGTGTGCTTACAGGAATGTGAGGGTGGTGAGGTGTGCTTACAGGAATGTGAGGGTGGTGAGGTGTGCTTACAGGAATGTGAGGGTGGTGAGGTGTGCTTACAGGAATGTGAGGGTGGTGAGGTGTGCTTACAGGTATGTGAGGGTGGTGAGGTGTGCTTACAGGTATGTGAGGGTGGTGAGGTGTGCTTACAGGTATGTGAGGGTGGTGAGGTGTGCTTACAGGAATGTGAGGGTGGTGAGGTGTGCTTACAGGAATGTGAGGGTGGTGAGGTGTGCTTACAGGAATGTGAGGGTGGTGAGGTATGCTTACAGGAATGTGAGGGTGGTGAGGTGTGCTTACAGGAATGTGAGGGTGGTGAGGTGTGCTTACAGGAATGTGAGGGTGGTGAGGTGTGCTTACAGGAATGTGAGGGTGGTGAGGTGTGCTTACAGGAATGTGAGGGTGGTGAGGTGTGCTTACAGGAATGTGAGGGTGGTGAGGTGTGCTTACAGGAATGTGAGGGTGGTGAGGTGTGCTTACAGGAATGTGAGGGTGGTGAGGTGTGCTTACAGGAATGTGAGGGTGGTGAGGTGTGCTTACAGGAATGTGAGGGTGGTGAGGTGTGCTTACAGGAATGTGAGGGTGGTGAGGTGTGCTTACAGGAATGTGAGGGTGGTGAGGTGTGCTTACAGGAATGTGAGGGTGGTGAGGTGTGCTTACAGGAATGTGAGGGTGGTGAGGTGTGCTTACAGGAATGTGAGGGTGGTGAGCTTGGAGATGTCGGCATGGATGGAGCCCTGCAGCCCCTGCCGTGTGAGTGCACTGCGTGGCCAGAACGGGGAGCAGCAGCCGGGGTGGGAGGCAGTGGATGAATGAGGGGCAGTGGATGAGTGAGGGGCAGTGGGTGAATGAGGGGCAGTGGATGAATGAGGGGCAGTGGATGAATGAGGGGCAGTGGATGAATGAGGGGCAGTGGATGAATGAGGGGCAGTGGATGAATGAGGGGCAGTGGATGAATGAGGGGCAGTGGATGAGTGAGGGGCAGTGGGTGAATGAGGGGCAGTGGATGAATGAGAGGGGCAGTGGGTGAATGAGGGGCAGTGGATGAATGAGGGTCAGTGGATGAATGAGGGGCAGTGGATGAATGAGGGGCAGTGGATGAATGAGGGACAGTGGGTGAATGAGGGGCAGTGGGTGAATGAGGGGCAGTGGATGAATGAGGGGCAGTGGGTGAATGAGAGAGGACTCACATGCTGGTCACTTTGCCTGCAGATGTGCAGCGCACGCCGCCCCACTGCGAGGCCAGCAGCGTCTGCCCCTCCAGCGTGCACAGCGCTGCCGCGTTCCAGTTACTTAGCGTCACGCCCAGCGACGACTTGAGCGCCAGCAGCACCGCACCTGAGCGATCACAAAGCACAGTGGGGCCGGGAAGGGGGACAGGTTCAATTTTGAGAGCGCGCGTGGGGTTTGACAGACGCGAGAGCTGGACAGCAGCCAGCGGGGCACACGTGGAACGGCTGTGAGAGGGGTGTTTGTGTGGGTGTGGGTGTGGGTGTGGGTGTGGGTGTGGGTGTGGGTGTGGGTGTGGGTGTGGGTGTGGGTGTGGGTGTGGGTGTGGGTGTGGGTGTGGGTGTGGGTGTGGGTGTGGGTGTGGGTGTGGGTGTGGGTGTGGGTGTGGGTGTGGGTGTGGGTGTGGGTGTGGGTGTGGGTGTGGGTGTGGGTGTGGGTGTGGGTGTGGGTGTGGGTGTGGGTGTGGGTGTGGGTGTGGGTGTGGGGACATGGCCGCATATGCTCACCGTCAGCTGCATCGATGGGGACGCCACTGCACACCATGGGCAGCGTGGGCGAGCCCATGAGATTGGGCGTGCCCTGTGCTGCCGCGGCGGCGGAGTCGGGCAAGCACGTGCCAGTGCCGCCGCAGAAGGGCGGCACGGCGTTGGTGGAGCCGCAGATGGCGCAGTCTGCTGCGGGGCACTGTGTGGTGCCGCCCATGCCGCACACCGAGGGCGTGGCGAAGCAGTTGGTGTGGCCGTCGCACCACTGCAGCGTCATGGAGCCCATAGCGTGGAAGAAGTTGCCGCGCAGGTCCAGGGTTCTCATCGTGGGGGACGCCGGGACGCTGCCCGTGAGGTAGTTGTAGCCCAGGCCCCTGCAGGAGGCAGCATGGTGATTGAGATGATGAGAGTGCGAGGTGAGATGAGGGTGCGAGGTGAGATGAGAAAAGGCACTTGACATGAGAGATGGCACTTGACATGAGAGATGGCACTAGACATGAGAGATGGCACTTGACATGAGAGATGGCACTAGACATGAGAGATGGCACTAGACATGAGAGATGGCACTAGACATGAGAGATGGCACTTGACATGAGAGATGGCACTTGACATGAGTTTTTGGGGTGGATGGAAGCAAATGCGGGCCAATGAACGCAGAGTGAGTGTGGTTATGAGACAGGGGAAGGCAGCGTGTGATAATGAGAGACAGGGGAAGGCATCGTGTGATTATGAGAGACAGGGGAAGGCAGCGTGTGATTATGAGAGACAGGGGAAGGCAGCGTGTGATTATGAGAGACAGGGGAAGGCAGCGTGTGATTATGAGAGACAGGGGAAGGCAGCGAGTGATTATGAGAGACAGGGGAAGGCAGCGAGTGATTATGAGAGATAGGGGAAGGCAGCGTGTGATTATGAGAGACAGGAGAAGGCAGCGAGTATGAGAGAATTCAGCGATTTGTGAAGCGGCATGGCCAGAAACGTGCAGCAGCGAGTGAGTGTGTGAGGGGGATGAGGAGCATGGAAGGTAGGGCGAGTGAATGCGTGGAAGGGGAGGGCGAGTGACAAGCGTGGAAGGGGAAGGCAAGCTCACAGCACAGAGAGCGAGGGCATGGTGACGAGTGTTGAGGGCACGGGGCCGAAGAACCAGTTGTACTGCAGGTACCTGCGGGTGGGGCAGCGCCGTGAAGGCAGCGCCGTGGGTTCAGGGCATGGCAGTGATGGGTAGAGATGCGGTGGATGAGCGAGGGTGAGGGGTAGAGATGCGATGGATGAGCGAGGGTGAGGGGTAGCGATGCGGTGGATGAGCGAGGGTGAGGGGTAGAGATGCGGTGGATGAGCGAGGGTGAGGGGTAGAGATGCGGTGGATGAGCGAGGGTGAGGGGTAGAGATGCGGTGGATGAGCGAGGGTGAGGGGTAGAGATGCGGTGGATGAGCGAGGGTGAGGGGTAGAGATGCAGTGGATGAGCGAGGGTGAGGGGTAGAGATGCGGTGGATGAGCGAGGGTGAGGGGTAGAGATGCGGTGGATGAGCGAGGGTGAGGGGTAGAGATGCGGTGGATGAGCGAGGGTGAGGGGTAGAGATGCGGTGGATGAGCGAGGGTGACGGGTCCAAGAAGAGAGAGGGCACCATTTCATGGGAGAGGGAAAGGGGGAAGGGGGAAAGGGGGGGGGGGTGAGGGGCTGCGGTGCGGAGGGAAGAGAGGGAGCAAGGGAGGAAGCAGAGACAATCAATAAGGCAGAGGCAAGAGGCGGAGGCTTGGGCATGGCGTAGGGATGACTCACAGCTGCTTGAGGCCGGTGAGTGCGTAGAGGTTGGAGGTGAAGGCAGCAAGGGGCGCCTGGAAGAGATTCTTCATGAGCGACCTGGGTTTAGGGGCCATTGGCGCACAGCAGGGCGAGACAGGCAGCAGGGCGAGGGGAAAACAGAGGCATGAGCTGCATGTACAGGTTTGTAGAGGGAAAGACGCGTTTGCAGGCTGGAAGAGGGAGAGACGCATTTACAAGCTGGAAGAGGGAGAGGCGGATTTAAAAGTTGGTAAAAGGAGGACTCACAGGAAGGTGAGCGATGAGAGCTTGGAGATGTCGGCAGGCATGCTTCCTGACAGCCCTGCGCTTGTCACCTCGCTGCCATGCACAGACGGCAGGTAGAGAGAGTGAGAGGCAGTTAGCTCCTTACGGGTTGTATGGAAACCCATGACATGTGATGGTGCATGAAATGCGACTTTGTAGCGTCTCCCCACGCAGTGAGATGCTTCAAGAAGCACTGCTTCCTTGCATGGTGGGGGCATGCGTCCTTGCCTGCTCGCACGCCTCAAGGAGCCCCACGACGCTTCACTCTCATGCGCCCAAACTGCCACTGCTGCCACCCACACCAACCTCAACAGCGCACGCACAGCGTCATCGCCACCCGATGTGTCACCACCACCCAATGCGTCACCACCACCCGATGCGTCACCACCACCCGATGCGTCACTACGGTATGCGTGAGACTCACATGCTGAGGACCTGGCCGAGGTCGTTGCAAAGCACCTTGGACCACGTGGGCACGGTCGTGCTGGCGCCCTTGAGCAGGCGCGGCACCGTTGCCGCCCACGTGTTGAACGTCACTCCCAGTGATGCCTTGAGCGCCAGCATGGCTGGCGGCCATGGTGGAGGGGGGGCGGTAGCAGGAAGGCACATAAGGCCGGGATTGGGCAGGTTAGATGACGGACGGACCCAGCAGGTTAAGGCGTCACACAGGGTAGGCAGTTGATGAGGCAGCAGGCGACAGAAACGTGGTCAAAAGTACAAGGCAGGCAGAGGTCGTTGCGACAAGACAGGCAGCAGCACGCCACGCACACAAGATCTGCCCACTGCCCACAGCCCATGGCCCACAGCTCCCGGCACACGGCACACGGCACAGGGCCCAGTGCGCACCTGCAGTGTCGGCCATGGGCACCACGGAGCCGCCCACACATTTGAGCGGCCACACGGGCTGCGACGGCGAGTTCACAATGCCCTGGCTGACCGGCACATCCAAGGACGGCAGGCACACGCCCCTCGCGCCCCAGCAGAAGGGCCCCACGCCGTTGCTGGTGCCGCAGAAGGCACACGCTGCTGCCGGCCTCTGAGTGGAGCCAACGCTGCCGCTGGCGCACTTGGAGGGCGTGAGCAGGCAGTTGGTGGCGCCGCCACACCACGTGTAGTTGCCCGCTGGCACGTCCGTGAGGAAGTTGCCTTGCACGTCCAGATTGCGCAGTAGAGATGCGGGCGCCGGCACTGAGCCGATGAGGTAGTTGAAGGTTGCCGCGCTGGGCGTGGGAGATGGCAGGGAGGGAGATGCAGAAAGGGTTTTGTAAATGGTAGTGCAACAGGACTGGAGTGAAAAAATTGACACGCATGTGTCCAGGCAGCAACTGACTTGTTTTTAAAGGCAGCAACTGACTTGTTTCATAAAGGCAGCAACTGACCTGTTTGTGGACAACTGACTTACAACTGAGTGAGCTTCGGGAGAGCGACGAGGAACGAGGGGATTTCACCGAACAAGTAGTTGTAGTGCAGGCGGCTGCGAGGGGAGCAGAGACAATGAGGGTGGCAATGAGGTGAGAGAGAGCACGTGCAAGGAAGATTGTTGGAAGATTGGGACGGGAATGACAGTGGTTGAAATTGAAAATCTGGGATGAGACAAAACGCTAACATTAGTCAGCAGCTCTCATCCCTCCACTCCCTTTGCAGGTCACACTCTGGTACTCACATGTCAGCCAGCACTCACATGTCAGCCAGCACTGGCAAGAAGCGAAGAGAAGTGGTGAAGGAGTCGAGGCGGTAGTTGAGGAGATTGCCCGACAGGGAGCTGCGAGGGGCAGGCAGCAGGGGAGGATAACAATGATTCAAGTGAATGCACATCGAGTGAATCCAGCAGGACTCGACTAGGTCGCGCTATGCAGTGCATTTGGGGGCATTCACTGCATGCTGCCGGTACAGGACATATGATGCAGCCACTGTGAGAGCAGAAAGTGTTTGAATCGCAAGGCAGATGATAGAAGGCGGAGCATATGAGGCGAGAGACTCACAGATAGGTGAGAGCAGAGAGCGTGGAGATGTCAGTGGCAAGGGAGCCCTTGAGCTTGGCGTCGTTGAGAACTCTGATGTGGGTGGCACGGGAACAGATGAGGGTGGCAACGTGTTGGAGGAGGGTGGTGGGCAGATGGGTACGGCGCACAGATGGGTAGCAGGCAGGCTATGATGGACGCCGTGCCACAGCGGCTTCCAGATGCCTGCATGTGATGTGATGTGACTGATGAGGCGCCTTGCGTTGCATGCGCTTGATGACCATCCCCCTCGCCCACATGTCCAGGGACAAGCGCATTCACGCAACAACTGGCAATGAGGGAAGATGCTTTCTGCTTGCCCGCATCATGCTCATCCATGCTCACCAGTCAAAGGCTTCCTCACATGCATGTTACCTGATATGCTGACCATGTTACCTGATATGCTGACCATGTTTCACTCGTGCACGGCACTGCATTGTGACCTCAAGGACCACATGTCCACCTGGCCAACCCACTCGCATGTGCCCAGCGTGCGGACTTACATGCTGACGACACTGCCGTTGGTGTCACACCACACGCTGCTCCACACTGTGACCGGGGTGACCTGCCCCGGCAGCCTGCACGGCACAGTGGCGTCCCACGTGGTGAGAGTCACGCCCAGTGATGACTTGAGCGCCAGCATGGCTGGAGGGGCGCACACGGGGAACGGGGCACCAAGGCAAACAGCAGGAAGGTGGGGAGGGAGGAGCATGTGAGCAAGTGGAGGCGCGGCACAGGCTCTGAGACCGCTGCCCCGGGCACCATAGTTCCACCACTCTCACCACCCTCACCTCGCAATACCACTGAAGCATTGCACGTCCCCCACCAGTTGCCTTGTGTGGTGCTCACACACCCCCATTGCTCATGCCACGTGCCCTGCTCACACCGAGACTGGCGCATCTGATTTGATCGCAACCACACCACTGTACTGCCCCCCCTGCATCGTGCTTACAGGTAACAGGAATCAGTCAACAGCCCAGAGGCCCACAGCCCAATGCTTACCTGCAGTTTCCTTCATAGACACAGGCGGAAACAAGCACATCATGGGCAGTGTGGGGCGTGACAAGGCGTTGAGAGTGCCGGCAGCGACGGTTGCAAATGCGTCCACCGTGCAGGTCCCCCCCGACACCGTGCACAGAGGGCCAGTGCCATTGGTGCTGTCACAGATGGCACATTCTGTCGTGGGCCTCTGAGCTGTTCCGGTAGCGGCACACTTGGAGGGCGTCACGAGGCAGTTGGTGCTGCCGCCACACCACGAGTACGCGACTGCCGGCAGGTCCGTGAGGAAGTTGTTTCGCAGGTCCACCGTTCGCAGCCCGGTGGCGAGCGCAGGCACAGAGCCTCATCACAAAAACCCTATGCCAAGTTTGGACGAATTTTGATTGCGATTGTCTTCGCGTAAAAAAATCCGGACCCAATTTCGACCGACGGTTGGAGTCGTTTGATAGGAGCTCCGACACACATCTCGCGACAAGGCTTGGCTCGGGTCAAGTTCCAAATTGGCACGCGTGCTTTTCCGGAAGACATTCGCGCGCAATCCGTTTTGGTGCAATTTCGTGACCAGATCATTTAAAATAGATTTTATTTTATTTTTTTATTTATGGGCTTGAGGATCTCAGAATTACATTCAATATTCCGGTTTACAGCAACCATTATTCAGCATTGTAACAACAAGCAGTTTTAACACCTAGTGAAATAGCCTACTCAATGGTGGGCCCTGCAAGCGCCCGGTGGGCAAGAACAACATCTCCAAGGTCGCCATCGTCGATGAGGAACTTGTTCGGGAAGACGAACGCACCCTGAGCCGGATCGTGTGGGATGCGTCGCTCCACGACGGCAAAGTGTATCATCTGTTTGACCTTGTCACACCATTCGAAGTAGTCCGGCCTGTTTTGTTCCGGCTGGGCCGGAATTCGCTTGCGGCGCTTGTCCTGCAGAAGGGGCCACTCGATCTGCAATGTGGTGTAGGGTTGGGTGGATGGTGTATGAGGGGGGGTAACGGGTATATGCTCCAGCTGAACCAGGTGAAGACGACACATCCTACGTAACCGCAAATGCCTAAGCGACCAGGGATTTAGATGAAGTACAGGCAAGGGGTTTAGGGGATGATGCATGGGTGTAGAGACACATATCTACCTCCTTACCGAAAACAGGCCCCATGCCACCATGCGGCTCTTGAACTTGGTGAACACGACCCCGCTCCTCTTGAAGGAGAGCTTGAACGCATAAGCAAACAAGGGGTTGCTGAAGGGTGTTCCGGTGGCCTTGTCAAAGTGCCAGTTGAGGGCCCACTGTTCTGCATTTTGGAGGGAGCGTATGGGTTGGAAAGGGGGTGCAGATAGATCAGGTGGGGGGGTGAGAGACAGGGTCAGAGTACCACGACACGGTTATTTGTAGCTACTGACTGGCTTATGGGCAGGGGGATATGGTGTGTTTGAGACGCACATACCATCTCTGTACTCCGCCAGGAGTTGCTCGTCGTTGAACCACTTCTTTGGGTGTAGCTCAGTGGGCAGGCAATCCACCGCATTGGCGTAATCGGAGAGACCCATGCCGGCGTACGTTGCTGGCCTGAGGGTGGTGTTGATTGTTGACCTGGTTGATGACATCTGGTGGTTGAAAACACCCATGGTTGACTTGTCGTTGTGCAACCACAGCAGCTTCATTGACTCTAGCCCCTCGGCAGACAAGTGGACAGCGAAGGCCTCGAACACTTCCTCCGGTGCAGGGTAATACTGAATTTTCTCCGGGGGGTTCAGAAACAGGAGCTGAGAGCACACTAAGTAGGCTTTGCTCTGCGCAGGGGTGTGGGGTTTACAACACGACACGGGGAGAGAGAAATTATGAGTAATGACTGTGGCCGGGTGACCACAGGATGGACTGTAGGAACTTTCCACGTCAGCCCCCACCCCTCACATCCCGCCACGTCACACCCTCCTGCATCCGCCACGTCAGGGAAAACAACCAGGCCCACGTGCCACGTCACACCCACCCACCCCATGCCACGTCACCCCCCACCCACCTGACACGACCAGCATCGTCACGCGCCACTCCCGTGTAACCTTCCAGGCCGCCACGTCAGCCCCAAGCCTCACATCCCGCCACGTCACACCCTCCTGCATCCGCCACGTCAGGGAACAACAACCAGGCCCACGTGCCACGTCACACCCACCCACCCCATGCCACGTCACCCCCCCACCCACCTGACACGTGTCGCCTGGTCCCGCGCCGCTCCCGTGTAACCTTCCAAACCGCCACGTCAGCCCCACCCCTCACATCCTGCCACGGCACATCCTCCTGCATCCGCCAAATCCACCAACGACCATCCCCACATGACACGTCACACCCACCCTCCCCATGCCACGTCACCCCACACCCACCGGACACGCGTCGCCTCGTCCCGCGCCGCTCCCCTGTACCCGTCCAAACCGCCACGTCAGCCCCAACCCTCACATCCGCCCACGTCACACCCACCCACCCCATGCCACGTCACCCCCCACCCACCCCATGCCACGTCACCCCCCACCCACCTGAAGGCTCTCGCCCCGTCATGCGCCGCTCCCTTGCATCCGTTCAACACCACCACGTCATATCTCAACCCTCACCTTTTTTGCCACGTCACACGCCCTTGCGTCCGCCGCCTACACCAACAGCTCAACCCACTTGCCACGTCGCACTCAGAGATCCGAAAGAGCCACGTCAGCCCCCGCCCACCTGTGGAGCCGCGTGTCGCCCTGCACCGCTCCCGCGCACCCTTTCCAACCGCCACGTCATCCCCAACCCTTCCCTGGTTGCCACGTCAACCCCAACCCGCCACATACCGGGAATGGGTTGGTCTCCCGAAGCACAAGCACACGTGCCCTGTCCACGGCACTCATCGGCGGCGGGGTACCAGCCATAGGCACCACTGCAGTCCCCCCGGCATAGCTGGCAGTTGCTCCACGACGCAGGCCGAGCTGAGCAAACATGGCGTACATCTCAGACCGTAGCTGCTGGAACTCGTCTCGTGTAACAAACTGCCCATGCTCTGCACCTTCGCCCAGCGCATCCATGACATCCGGAAAAGGGTGTGTAGAAACCCCTCTCTGGCCAAGGGGATCAACGTCTTCAGCAGCAGCCCCGTGTGCCCTCACACTATCACGCTGGCGGGGAAAGGGAGGCTCAGGGAAGGGATTGGCAGAAGTGCTTGGTTGATGCCCGCGCGATGGACCAGCGAGGGGGGAGACCGCCCTGCCCCGGACAGGAGAAGCGTGTAGTGGCCGAAATGGGTAAGAGGGAGAGGCGAGTGGGGAGTGCGTGACGGGGGCTGGTGGAGGGGATTCGGATTCCTCTCCTGTAGCCGCGCCGGGTGCAGTCGCAGCGACTTTGCTCGGGCCGGAGTATGGCGTGAAGAACCTTGGTGCTCCTGTGGATAGCGGTGCCACACTCGCTCTTCCGGCCCCTTTCGTTAGCTGCATCCGTTGCACGCTTACCGGTGGCCCAATGCCTGTAACACGGGGGGCTGAGAGTCACACGGAGGATGAGCACGGAGATGGTGTCTGCTATGTACATTTGGACACATGCACGCAAACGAGTAACCGCATGATTCAGACAGGGGTGTAGCTGGGAACTGTAGTGTATAGTCACGCCTTACCCGGTTTAGCCGATTCGTCAACCTTCTACTGCCCTGCGGCGGGGAAACACAGGGTGGAACACGGTGTTGTTAGGGTCTGTTCATCACAAACCACGGCAGCTATGCCATGCGTTTGTGACACTTTGCGTACCTCGTTGCTGTCCCTTCGGTTTTGCTGCCTGCTCCTTATCGTTGCCCCCTTTCCGCGGTGTGCTTCGGCGGGTGCTGCCTCGTTTACGGGCAGGTTCCTTCTTTGCCGAACCTACAGGTACCCCTTTCGCGCGCCTTCCCTTTCCTTCTCCATCGCCTGCCCCACCCTGTCTCCCTTGCTTCCTTCCACCCCGGTCAGTTTCGACCTTCACTTTACGCGCCTTCGATTTGCCCGCTGGGCCGCCACGCATTGCGTCAACCGCCCCGCATTTCCGGGATTGACCAGACCGGCCCCCCACCTTCCCTGTGCCACTCCCCCTTCTGCCTCGCGCGCCCCGTCCTTTCCCTGCCGGCTCCTCCTCCTCCTCCTCTTCCTCATCCGCCCCTTCCTCCACCTCCTCTTCCTCCACGTCGTCCTCCTCCTCCTCATCCTCCTCCTCACCATCATCCTCCTCCTCTCCTCCTCCTCCCTGCTCCTCCTCCTCCTCCTCCTCCTCCTCCTCCTCCTCCTCCTCCTCCTCCTCCTCCTCATCCTCCTCCTCCTCCTCCTCCTCCCTCCTCCTCCTCACTCTTTTCCTCCTCAGGCTCGTCATCCCCCTCGTCCTCCTCCTCGTGCTCATCCTCATCCTCATCGTCCTCCTTCTCCTTCCCCTCGTCGCCATCCTCATCCTCCTCCTCCTCCTCCTCCTCCTCATCATCGTCGTCCTCCTGCTCATCCTCGTCCTTTTCTTCCTCCCCTGCATCCTCGTCCTCCTCCTCCGCATCCTCCTCGGCCTCCTCCTCCCCATCCCCCTCGTCCTCAACATCCGCTTCACCAGGGCCTTCTTTGCCGCGCTTCGGCCTCTTCCCCCTCGAGGCTTGCTTGCCCCCCTGTCCGCTAGATGGTTTCCGCGGACCGGGTCGGCCCTTTTGCCGCAAAGCATGATCTGTCGCCAAGCCACTTGGCTCCGTGGTGCCTCGCGTTGTCCCAACTTCAGCACCACCGGCGTCGTCACCGCTGGCTGTCGTCTGCCTCCTCTTTGCGCGTATGGGGATGTCCTCGGCCACGGGGGTGTCATACTCCTCCTCCCCATCGCTCTTCCTCTGCCTACGCCTCCCGCGTCCCCCAGAGGGAGGAGATCCACCGACGTCGGCAATGTCGTGTTTCGGCTCCTCCGTGCAATCGTGCGCAGCATTCTTCTCCTTATCTATCACTGCAGCAGATACTTCGACCACGGGCGGGGGGAGCAGCGTCATATGCTGCTGTGATGCCTCTGCCACGGACACCACAGTTGCGGCCTGGTCGTCGCCGGGAGCCTCGCCGTGCTTTCCTCCAGTCGCCAAGCCCTCTCTGTCCCCCGGCCGGACGGCAACACTCACGCCGCCACGCCCAGGGTCTTCGTTCCCGCCGATGGTGCCGTCGTCGGAAGGACCGGGCTCGAGGGCAGCAGTGGCAACACCCGCATCGCTCTTCACGGCCGAAACACGCTTGCGTGCCGTTGGTTGCTTCCCCTTGTCCTCCGCCTTCTTCCCGGACTTCTTCGTTCCAACCTCAGCCTTCTTCCCCGCCGCACGTTTCCTTTGGTTGGTTTGCGCGGCGGCCGCTTTAGTAGCCCTAGATCTGGCCCCACCCTCATGGTCGGTCTGTATCGACATCCGCCGTGTCGTGCGTCGTTTTGCCTGCTCCTTCTCCTTTTCTGTTTGCCGAGTTGCACGTGTCATGAGGGTTGTATGAATGCAAGTTATAACTTGCGGGATTATTTAGCCAGCTTTAGAAAATAGCCGAAAGGATTGTTACTAATTTACTCCGTCCCGGTCAAGCCTATACTGTCTCACCCTAAATCTCAGGTACGGTTACAACTGAAGAAGTAGCTACTAAGCACATGGCGTCAGCCCTTTGCTTCGTCGCTACTCTGACTCACTGGCGATCTGGAAACACCTGTGTTCAGCATCGAGCGGCGTCAAGGTAGTGGGTATGAGGGTGACGGAAGATGGTGAGTGGGGCACGACGGTCGTTGGGGTGGTTTGCGAGTCTAGAGAGGGGACTGTAAGCAGACAGCCACAATCGGACGGTCTACGATTAGCCACCCGATCAATAACCCACTAAACGCGGGATCACAGCCGCTGCTTCCGCGGCGAATGTCCAGCTTGGCTGGTCCGGTCATGGGGAGGGGGGTCGTTTGAGATGCGTCGGCCAATCAGCGCCGCTCGCATCAATCTCCGCAGAATCTAGTACCGTTTCGACACCACCAATCATCGCATCCTGCAAAATACAGTGCCAATGTGCATTGATCAAATTTAAACATAGGAGCAGAATACACTTGCAAAGAACAACTAAAACCATTTGTATTGAACTTGGCCGCTTGTGGTGTCATGTTGTGTTAAGTCTAGGGAGTGCATCTGGCATCGGACACGCTCTTTGACCTACCAACTCGTGGACTATGGAATGCTATACTGAGAACACATTCAGGGTTGGCGACGGATACCGGTCGTTGGAACTTGTTCAGGCACGACGTGTACTAGTGCCAACTGGAATGGAGATGTGGTGTGGTGTTGGCGTGTAAATTCATGCGTGGGCCCTCGACATGGTGTATAGAGGGTGTGGAATGAAGCACAGGTCCAACGCATGAGAGAGGGTGCGTTATCGACAGCGCTGTTCCAACGCGGCGACGTTGCAGCGTTCGCAGACATACAGGGCTTGCGCGAGATGGTGAATCCGTAATGGAATGGTGCTGGCTTGGGCTCTATCCTTGCGTGGGCCCTCGACATGGTGTATAGAGGGTGTGGAATGAAGCACAGGTCCAACGCACGAGCGAGGGTGCGTTATCGTCATCGCTGTTCCAACGCGGCGACGTTGCAGCGTTCGCAGACATCCAGGGCTTGCGCGAGATGGTGAATCCGTTATGGAATGGTGTTGGCTTGGGCTCTATCCTTGCGTGGGCCCTCGACATGGTGTATTGAGGCTGTGGAATGAAGCACAGGTCCAACGCACGAGCGAGGGTGCGTTATCGACAGCGCTGTTCCAACGCGGCGACGTTGCAGCGTTCGCAGACATCCAGGGCTTGCGCGAGATGGTGAATCCGTTATGGAATGGTGTTGGCTTGGGCTCTATCCTTGCGTGGGCCCTCGACATGGTGTATAGAGGGTGTGGAATGAAGCACAGGTCCAACGCACGAGCGAGGGTGCGTTATCGACAGCGCTGTTCCAACGCGGCGACGTTGCAGCGTTCGCAGACATACAGGGCTTGCGCGAGATGGTGAATCCGTAATGGAATGGTGCTGGCTTGGGCTCTATCCTTGCGTGGGCCCTCGACATGGTGTATAGAGGGTGTGGAATGAAGCACAGGTCCAACGCACGAGCGAGGGTGCGTTGTCGACCGCAGCGTCTAAACAGGCGACGCTGTAGCGGTCAGGCCTTGGGTGTTGCGCAACAAGGTGAGTCCGTTGTGGTACGGTGTTGGATTGTCCTCTAGCCTTAGACAGATATTCAAGTAGGTGCCTCTAAGGGGTATGAATGAGAGGCCCAACGCACAAGCGGCGATGCGTTATCGTGAGGGCACGAAGTTCTTGTGTACTTCCCGTATGTAGCCAGATCACACAAGAGATGAGAGGATATGGTGTTCAGACTGTCACGTTGTCAACTAGGGGTGGATATCGAGCAGGTCTTTTCATATGACTATGTCCTAGTTATCAACAAAGACTTTACTGTGTAGAGAAAAAACAATTCTACAATGTACTATCATTGTATTTGGGCTATGGTCAAGCGCAACACTATGCGCTCACTTACGTGTGCGCGATTTCCCCCCTATAACGCTTCGCGACTGAATCACAAATCCAAACGGATCTCTTCCCGCTCTTCCTCATCCCACTCGACTCTCATGCACCAAGGGTGCGTGAATCCACAGGCACGTCGTTCTCACCATGCTCGCAACGCACACACAGAACCCACCGTCTTAAGATCAGGCGCATTTCCCGCTGCTCACGACGTGGTCTGTCTAAACGGGGGCGACACGCCTTGTAGGGAAGACGATCCGTGCTGTGAGCGGTCTGTACCGTGCCTTGTCACGACCGCGCGGCTCGAACATCGTTTGCCAGTCCCAAACATCGTTAAGCGGCCCGCTCAAGTGCCAGTCGTGCAGTGATACAAGCCGCCTTCGACAGTGCGCGGTTTGGCGATGACCTGGTTGCATTAACAGCCTTCTTGAACGGTGTACTTAATGCCTTCTCAAGCTTCCCACGACGCTAGTTGCTTCACAGGCCATTTCTCAACACTTAGACAGATCCGTAAAGCATGGGCTCCTTGCCTGGCGTCGTCTGCGAGTTCTGCAACAGATGGTTCCCCAACGCCCAAGTTTATGGCGGTCATAAGTCACGGCGGACCCCTTGTCAAGGCCTTTCCGCCGTGGCAAGGCCCTCGCGATCTGCACCGTCAGCCGGTCTACACGCACTGCTATTCGTCCACGACATTCTGTCGGACGCTCCCGCTGCTCCCGCTTCCCCTACCGCGTCTAACGCGTCCTATACCGACGGTGTGAATGGTCCTCCTCGCGTCCCGGTAGCTGACGAGGACGCAACACCCTCGGCTGTGAACGTGGGGGCTCCTGAATCTGAGCATCAACCGTCACCAGAAACACCTGCAGATGATACGAGTGAGCATCAGGGGTGCCGCCCTGGAGTGAGTCACGCGGCACCGCCGACAATCATTTCCGGGGAGAGCAATGCGACGCCCCTCAGTCCGATTGCGTTGAAACTGCTGCATTTCGTGAGGCGCGTAAATGGCGGAATGGGCATGGCGGAGATCGACATCAATGGCCTGCTTCAGCTCGTGGTGGAGCCCGGCCTTGCGCCTCTTGTGATCTCAGAGATCCGGAACTGCAAGGATCTGGAGCGGTTCGAGATGGAGCGCTTGGTAGGGCTCAATCGCGGATGGTCAGTGGCGACCTTCGAGATTGAGGGTCATCCGCCACAGTGCCTCCTCTTCCAGAACTCCGCGCAGGTAAGCCGACTCTGGAACCGTGGATGCGAACTGCAGATTCCGCATCCTTGTGGAGCTTGTTGGGAATGTTGCCTTTGTTAGGCATGTGTGCGATCTGGCCCGTGAAACGCTCCCGCCACTAAACCAGGGTTTGGTTCTCTCCCGCTCTTGATCCCGCACTCCAGGCGTTTGCTGAACTGTTTGGGCACACCAACAACGCACCCGGCTTCAAGCTCAAGGCTCGTGTTGATGAGGACCCTGACACAGGCGAGCGTCGCTATACCACGCCAGAAACAGGAACGTGGTGGAACGATGCTCAGGTATGTAAATACCCCGCTGCCACCCAAAACCACACGCGTGCGCATGCGTCCGTTGATGCGCTGATGTGTAGGCAGCATCTTCAGTGCGTCATCTTCGTGGGGAGTTTTTTGTATCAGGCTCAATCCGCCTGGCGACACTTTACCTTGATGGTGTTTGACCGTGTGTTGTTTCCGTCTTTGTCGTGCAATGCAGGAACACTTCGGATGGTCCGAAGTCGTGGGGGGTATCATCCTATATTCAGATGTGACGCACATGAGCAACAACGGCCGGAAGAAGGCGTGGCCGCTCATGATGACGCTTGCCAACATCTCCCAGGCCAAGCGATGGGGGAAAGCCGGGCACACGCTACTTGCTCTCCTTCCTATCCCCCCTTCTGCAATAACTGCCGTCGAGAAGGTGATGCTCTTCCAGCGATGCGTCATCACCGTGCTGCAGCCGCTTCTTGATGGCATGGACAGGTCCGTACTCGATTTCCGTCATGCTATGTCGTCACCGTAGCAACAGCATAGCGTGCGCAGCGTTTTTGTATGTTGCATCAACCTTTGCCCCTCCTCGCTGATGCACAGAGTCGTCCTGGCTGTTGCTGTTCCCACTCTACCCGTTCCTCGCAGCGGCCTCCGTCTCAAGGACCCTTTCAGCGATTGGCAAACAGTGCGGCCACTGCTGTACGCCTGGGTGTGCGACTATCCCGAGAGCGGCAAGATCAGTTGCACACTCTCGCATGGATCGCGGATGCCGTGCAGCATCTGCTATGCTGCAAAGGTGAGCAAACATGCCAGCTGCGCGCCTTCAGCACCATCGTCATCTGAATGGCACGTGACGGACCTCCTAATCTTACCTCCCTTACCTGTTCATCCCTTCCAACCCCCCGTGCTACACCAGGAGCATTTGGTTGCTGTCAAGGCACGGAACACGCCGCGCACGCCTGAACAGCAGCAATGGATCGTGAATGAGGCGGCTGGGTTGACATCAAGCCAGGCCGACCCATGCAAGACCTACTCGACCTACCCGGTTGAGGTGAGCGACCTGTCCCCTTCGCTAATTTGTAGTCTATGCACTCCGTGTTGCTAAACCCAGGGGGAGATGTGCACTGCCATTGCACTGCCCCACATGTTGGCCAAGTCTCTCATATACCCTTCTCTACCATTCCACACCACAACCCCTCCGCCAGTGTGTGCTGTGGAAGTGGGATGTCCCAGGGACCGTGTGGGGCAATCCCTACCTCGTTATCATGCCTGACATCATGCACCAGGCGGACCTGGGCATGATGAGCCACATTGTGGCTGTCGTGCGCAAGATGAAGAAGCGGCGCGTGAAGCAGATGGACAGGTCAGTGCCTTGGGGGATTAGTTTCTTGTCAACAACACTCCAATACGCACTCTCCTCCTACTTACATGTCTCTGCATTTGTGCCGGCCTTGAACTGTTGTGTATGCGCAGGCGCCTGTCCCTCATTCGCGACCGCACGCGCCTGAACCACCTGCGCCTGCCAGAGAGCGCGTACTTCGAGAGTGGAGCATGTGTCGCGGCCTATGAGCACAGGGCCGTCATGCAGGTGTGCAAGCCATGGTGCATGTGATCATCTTGTGCGATAGCATGCACCATGCAGAAGCAGCTTGCCGGTTCTAGACTACAACACACCCCCTGCTGCATCTCAGTACCCTCTCTCCTGCTTTGCAACAATTCCGCCACCAAACCCGTTTGCTCAACTTCTCATGCCCCCCTGCCGTCATAAACCCCGCAATTTGCAGGTCATGGTGTTTGTCTTTGCTGGCCTGCTTCGCCAGCCCCAGATGGATGCTGTTCGTGCCTACCTTGGCTGGTACCTCTTGTGTTGCCAGCCAACGGGGCACACCGAGCGGTCCCTGCGGGATCTCAAGAAGAAGACCTCCCGGTACTATTAACATGCATGTACCACCCTTAAGCATTGCATGAATGCCTGGCCAAGACACTTAAGCTGTTGTAGTAACCTATCTTCTCAGGTTGTTGCTGATAAAACATGATAGTATATCAAATAAAGTAGGCTGCAGTAGGCTATAGTACTAGACTCTCATGTCCTTGCATATGCTGTCAACTCCCACTCCCATCAGGCTGGTTGAGCAGTTGCAGGCTGCTTTCCCAAAGCAGCCATCCTCTTGGTGCCTTGTGAAAACCCATCTCATGTCGCACTACATCGACTCCATTCGCCGCGCTGGACACGTCACGGAATTCAGCACCAACATGTTCGAGCACTTGCATGGCCCGTTGGTAAAGAGGATCTACCGGCGGTCCAACAAGCGCAATGTAGATGGGCAGATTATGAAGTTCCATGCTAGGCGCATCCCGGACGTTGTGCCGGTGGATACTCCCCTTGGCCGGGACACTGCCATGCGGCAGGTAAACCTGTCTAGTGATTGAATTGCAAGGATATGCATGCATAATGTAATAAAGTCGCCACTGTTTGTTGGCAGGCCATTGAGACAGGCACAAGGACTCTTATCAAAGAGTCCTACTTACTCCCTGTGGAGTTACCAGAAGAACCCACCTCCACCAACTGGTTTGCAAGGAAGTGGGCCATGCAACACCCTGTTGCACAAGCTGCCCTCAAGGATGCGCTAGTACGTTATGCAGGATGCGCCCCCAAGATCAGGGTAAGTACTTCGTGGATCATACAATCATTCTTTTCGTGCCCCAAACCCTAAACTGATCACACACTGCAATTGTTGTGCAGGCCCATGCATCGTTGGCCATCCCAGCGGCAGATGATGCCAGCTTCTCAAGGGTTTCTCACTTCGTTCGGGCGACACCTGACTATTTTGAGCGGCCGTGGTACTCGGATGTTGCAGTAGAGGGTGTAAGGTACGGTCGGAGAGAGGAGTGGTACGCAAGGTTGCTGCTGCTGTTCCACACCAAAATCCGTGGAGAGAGGGAGGAGCTGGCTTACGTTAGATATTGGAATTCGTGTGGGGAGGATGCTGCAACTGGATGCACTCGCCTCAAGTGGACGACTGGAGTGTATGCGTACTCCGTGATTCCGCTTGAAGCGCTGCTTCGCCACGTCCATGTGGTGAAGGCGTTCCATCTGGACAGTACCTATCTCCTAAATAAGTATCATATGTGATGCATTTATCTAGTAATAAAATAGGCAGCTTAATTCTGCACTGTCAAACTTACTTGAAGTCAAGGCCAAAACAATCCAATCCAAATTGATAATCATTTTGGCAAGCCACGAAAAACCGACAATGTACGACATTCCGAACTTGCTATCCAACTCCAACAAACAAACGCGGTCCGATTTCGGTCCGTGATTGGTCGCGATTTCGTTTCGGAACTTCGCCAACCAAAACACCTGAAATGTACACCCCTTCGAACCCCCTTCAAAAACCCAGGTTTTTTGTGATGCTGTAAGGTAGTTACAGACCATGCCGCTGGTGCCAGGGAGAGCAGCGAGGGGGGAGGGGGGTTGTGCGTGGGTGAATGGCGGCGTAAGAAGAAATCCACGAGGAGGAGAGGCGAGATGAAAGGACGGCGTTTCAAAGCAACGCACAGCCATACAGTGCATGGTTTCCCATCAGCAGACTTACAATTGAGTGAGCTTTGGGAGGCCCACAAGGAATGAGGGGATGTCCTCGAAGAAGTAGTTGTAGTGCAGGCGGCTGCGAGGGGAGCACAGATGATGAGGGCAGCGATGAGGGCAGCGATGAGGGCGATGAGGGCAGCGATGAGGGCAGCGATGAGGGCGATGAGGGCAGCGATGAGGGCAGCGATGAGGGCAGCGATGAGGGCAGCGATGAGGGCGATGAGGGCAGCGATGAGGGCAGCGATGAGGGCAGCGATGAGGGCAGCGATGAGGGCAGCGATGAGGGCGGTGAGGGCAGCGATGAGGGTAGCGATGAGGGTAGCGATGAGGGTAGCGATGAGGGTAGCGATGAGGGGGGCCATGAGGAGAGTGGCAGTGTGTGGAAAGGCTCGTGCAGGCATGACGACTGGTGCACCCTAATAGGAAAAAACTTGTGCAGGCGTGAGCAAAAACAGAGGTTGGACGATTGAGAGTGAAGTGTGAGACAATCTGAGGCGAGACTCTCCCAGCAGCATCTGCATCCTGGTCGCAGGCAGCACCACTGGGTAAGGAGGAGGGCAGCAAGGTGGGGAAATGGACGAGTGGGTAGACGGGACGGGACATTCCCAGCAGCATCCGCCTCCTGCTCGCCCCCCACATCTCCCCACATCCGCCCTTCCCAGCCACAGTTGGGCACTCACATGTCAGCCAGCACTCACATGTCTGCCAGCACTCACATGTCTGCCAGCACTCACATGTCTGCCAGCACTCACATGTCGGCCAGCACTCACATGTCGGCCAGCACTCACATGTCTGCCAGCACCCACATGTCGGCCAGCACTCACATGTCTGCCAGCACTCACATGTCGGCCAGCACTCACATGTCGGCCAGGAGTGGCAAGGCTCGCAGGTGAGTGGTGAAGGAGTCGAGGCGTTGGTGGAAGAGGTTCGACTGCAGGTTGCTGCAAGGGGCGAGCACAAGGTGGGAGAGGCGAGGCCATTATGCTTGAGTATCACGTGCGTGCATTCATGGAGGGTCGCCTGGGCACGTATGTGGAGTATGGGAATCAGTTCATGCAGGCGGGATGGAATGGAAAAGGCGCTGGAGCAGGCAGTTCCATGGAGAGCGAGGCAGTGATTGTCAACTGCATGGACACTGACAGCGCATAGCGGACGGCACTCACAGGGCATAGCGGACGGCACTCACGGGGCATAGCGGACGGCACTCACAGGGCATAGCGGACGGCACTCACAGGGCATAGCGGACGGCACTCACAGGTAGGTGAGAGCTGTGAGTGAGGCGATATCTGACGGCAGTGAGCCTTTGAGATTTGCGATTGTCATTGTTCTGATGGACATGAGATTGTGAACATGTGTGAGAGGATAGATGAAACAGCACTTGGGCAGATTAGCAAAAGCACGTTGAAAAAGCACATTGTCGTAATACAATTGCAATTGTACCTGAAACCATTGAACGAATGCTACACCTGCTGCACACATGTTTGTGAAGCAGAGATATGTGCAGTCACTGGCTTCTCGGGCCATGCTGAGCTGACAAGGCGTCGCTCACTGCCGTGCCGATGAGAATTCTCATGCCACGGCAGCTTACAGTGAATCATGGCGACTCACGTGCTGACGACACTGCCCCAACTCACATGCTGACGACACTGCCCGTGTCGTCACAGAGCACGCCACTCCACACCGTGGCCGTGGTGCTCAGCCCCTTGATGGCGCACGGCACACTGCCCGCCCACGTGCTCACAGTGACGCCCAGTGATGACTTGATCGCCAGCATAGCTGCAGGGGGGCACGCGGGAGAAGGGGCATCATGAGAAACAGAGGGAACAACGAGGGGGGGGGGAACCCAACAGAGCCGGTGAGCAAGTGGAGGTGGGGCATGGGCATGGGCTCTGTGGTGGGTGCCCTGGGCACCAGCACCACGCACACTGCCGTCATCACACCACGCCACGCCGCTGCACCGTCATCACACACACCCACCCCATCCATCACCTTGTCTGCTGCTGCTGCTCGCACACCTGCCCCCCGCCCCCCCACAACTCCCTTCCCCCCCCGCCTCTGCCCCCTGCGCTATGCCCCCTACCCCCTGTCTCCTTCCCCCTGCCCCCTGCGCCCTGCCCCTGCCCCCTGGCCCCACGAGCCTTCCCCACTGCGCCCTGCGTACCTGCGGTTTCTTTCAGGCCCACCACGGGGCTGTTGACGCACGTGCGGGGCAGCACGGGCTGCGATGCGCTGTTCACTGTGCCGGCCGCCACGGGTGCAGACGCATTCACCGTGCACACGCCGCCCGCACCCCAGCACAGCGGCGGCACACCGTTGGTGCCACAGTAGACACACTCCGCTGCGGGCCGCTGAGCCGTGCCGGCAGTGTTGCACTTGGAGGGCGTAACAAGGCAGTTGGCGCTGGCGCCGCACCAAGTGTAGGCGACAGCTGGCAGGTCCGTGAGAAAGTTGTTGCGCAGGTCCATGGTGCGCAGCCCGGTGGCGAGCGCGGGAACGGTGCCCATGAGGTAGTTGCTCACAGCGCCACTGGGCAAGGGGGAGCACAGCGAACGGGGGGAACTGAGTGAGTGGGTAGAGTGGATGGGAGGGCAAAGGAGGGAGAGAAACAGTACGAAGCAGCACATCGCCACACGATGAAAGTGCAGGCATGAGAGAGAGAGAGAGAGAGAGAGAGAGAGAGAGAGAAAGAGAGAGAGAGAGAGAGAGAGAGAGAGAGAGAGAGAGAGAGAGAGAGAGCAGTGCGCATGAGGTAGTTGCTCACACGGCCACTGGGCAAGGGGGAGTGCAGCAAGGGGGTAATGTAGAAGGAGTAGGGTAAACAGAAATGGATGAGAGGGCGGCGGTGACGGGAGAGGGAAGTGGTGCGATGCAGCACATGGCCATGCGAAGCATGCCTTGCCGGCACACTCACAACTGAGTTAGTGCTGGCAAGGCCACGAGGTACGAGGGGATCTCGCCAAACAGGTAGTTGTAGTGCAGGCGGCTGCGAGGGGAGCAGACGATGAGAAGGGCGATGAGGTGAGTGGCAGCACGTGGAAGGGGTGATGGTCGTGCAGGAATGGCGACGCCAGTCAACCAGAGGAAACTTGTTCACGAATGAGAAGAGAAGGAGATGAGCAGGGGGTGGGAGCAAAGGTGCGGTGAGAAATAAGAGCAGCACGAGTCTCGTGCCCCCAAGCCTCGGTGGCTCGCCACCATGAGCCATCATCACATGCTCTCACCCCTCCCCTCCCTTGCCGCCCACAATCTGCCACTCACATGTCGGCCAGCACTGCCACTCACATGCCGGCCAGCACTGCCACTCACATGCCGGCCAGCACTACCACTCACATGCCGGCCAGCACTGCCACTCACATGCCGGCCAGCACTGCCACTCACATGTCGGTCAGCAGTGGCACTCACATGGCACTCACATGTCAGCCAGCAGTGGCACTCACATGTCAGCCAGCAGTGGCACTCACATGTCAGCCAGCAGTGGCAAGGCACGCAGGTTGGTGGTGAAGGAATCGAGGCGGTAGTTGAGGAGATTCTTCGACAGGGAGCTGTGAGGGGCGGGCAGAGGGGCGAGCAGGTGAGGCAGCTGCGCTTGAACCCTGATCCAATGCAACATCTACCAGCTTCAATACATCTGGACCGTCCATTGGACGACCGAATGCCATCCTAACCCGTTGCCTTATTGAACAGCAACAGATAAAACGGCATAAACAAAGCAGATGCAACTCACAGGTAGGTAAGAGCCGTGAGCTTGGAGACGTCGGCATGCAGTGAGCGCTTGAGGGTTGCGCTCGCCAAGTTTCTGATGAAAGAAAGAGTTTGCGTGCAAATGTCACCAGAAACGCCAGGTGTGCAGATGTTTCAGCAGGGCGCGCACGTGTTGAAGCGGAGTGGAGTGGAGTGGAGTGGAGTGGAGTGGAGTGGAGTGGAGTGGAGTGGAGTAGGTTGGAGAATACATGCAGGCAATCAAAGCAGCATGATCAAGACAAGCAGGGTTGCGTGAGGCTAAGGTGACGCTGACGTGGTGTGAGCGAGTGCATAGTGTGGTTGACGGCAGGCCTTGCACTCACATGCTGGCCACCTTGCCACTCCCCGTGCACACGACGCCACTCCATTCACCCGCAAAGGTCACCGTGGATCCAGCGGCGCGGCATGGTGCAGAGGCGTTCCAAGTGGTGAAGGTCACCCCCAGAGCGGTCTTGATGTTCTGCAGGGCAGAGGCTGCAAGGGGGTGGAACGCGAGTGTGCATGGCAATGTGGCAGGGGCACAAGACTCATGTGATGACGAAATAGCAGGCGTGGGACCGGAGGGGCAGCAAGCACTTGCAGGGGTGGACGGAGGGGGTAGTGGCGCAGAAGCAGCACAGGGTGTAGTGTGTAGTGGGGGATGATGCGGGGGATGATGCGGAGGAGATCGGGATGGGGAGCGGCACTGCACTGACCGTCAACGGAGTCCATGATGGTTGGCTGGTCCAAGCATATCAGCCCCACTTCCTCCAGGTTCGACTGCTTTGCCGCAATCCGAGCTTCAGAGTCCGGGACACACGCCTTGCCCACTCCACACAGCGTGCCCGTGCCGTCAGCGCTGCCACAGAAAGCACACGAGTAGCGCGGCATGTACGCACTGCCGCAGTTGCCAACGCTGGAGAGGCAGTTGTAGGCCAAATCGCAGTAGGACCAGGTGCCCGCGGGCATGGAGCCCACCAAGTAGTTCTGGCTCAGGTCCAGCGACTTGATTTTTGTGATGCTCATTGGCAGCGACCCCGTCAAGTAGTTGGCGCGCAGCGACCTGCAGGGTGGGCAGCACGGAGCGTTATGGAAGGTGGAGAATCACGGTAGAGGGCAGCAAGTGAGTGAGAATGTGGAGCACACAGTGGTGGAATATGGAGGCGCAGGGAGCGGGAAGGACAGCCTGCTCTACAGATACTAGTCAGAGGAGGTGGCTATGTTGGGCACTTACATACTGGTGAGGCTGGGCAGAGTCGTGAGCACACTTGGTAAAGACCCAGAGAAGTACATGTATTGCATGGCGCTGGTGGATGAGGGGCGCACACAAGCGCAATTGAAAGAGTAGACATGTCAGAGGTGGTGGGGCGTTAGTAGCACCGCAATGTGGCCTAAGCGGCCACCCCAAACTCGACAGCTAAGCAATGTGACTTGGCAGCTGGTCGACGTGTTACATCGATGGCTGACAACACCATGAGAATCCGGAGGTACTCACAGAGTGTTGAGGTTGGTGAGCGCGGTGAAGTCTCTGAGGTAGTTGGCGAGGCTGCCGTCCAGGAAGTTCCACGGCATCCACCTGCACGCAGCAAACAGCAGCACACAGCAGCACACGGCAGCACACAGCAGCACACAGCAGCACACAGCAGCACACAGCAGCACACACAGCAACACGCAGCAGCCGCAGCAGCACACAGCAGCACACAGCAGCACACAGCAGCACACACAGCAACACGCAGCAGCCGCAGCAGCACACAGCAGCACACAGCAGCACACAGCAGCACACAGCAGCACGCACAGCACACGCCACACACACAGCAGGCGCAGCACACGCAGCAATGCCACGTTGAGATTGTGCTCAGCCCGCGTGCACATGGCAGCCCTCCAGCTGAGAGCAGCAGCGCATGCACAGAAGTCTCGCAAACATGCCACACTCTTTCTTTTCGAGACGTATGTGGTGCGATTGCAAGGAGGTAGCGAACGCAGCAACACCTCATTCTGGACCATGCAATGCAGCACGCGACCGTCTGGCCCCCCCAGCAGCAGAGAGCACTCACACGATGCCCAGACCCGTGAGCTTGGTGATGTCTGAAGGGAAGCTCTTGCGCACGAGTCCTGCAGCGTCCAGGTTGCTGCATACATCCACACACACACACACACACACACACACACACACACACACACACACACACACGCGCGCGCGCACGCACGCACGCACGCACGCACGCACGCACGCGCGCACGCACGCATGCACGCACGCACGCACGCACGCACGCGCACACACACACACATGCAGTGAAGCAGGGAACGGTGAGGCAAGTAAAGGGAGACAGTGCAGGAGTGGGGACTTAGATGAACAGCCGCACGCCCCTGCCTAACAGACAGCACCGACACCCTGACTTGCTGCCGGCACTCGCACCCTGACTTGCCACCAGCACTCACATCATGAAGGCGCGGACCTCGGAAGTGCAGCTGACGCTGCTCCACTGGCCCGCTTTGGCAGTGGCGCCCTCCAGGCGGCACGGGTTGGTGGCAGCCCAGTTGGTGAAGGTGAGACCCATGGCCGCCTTGATGGCAAGCAGCGCCGCCACTGATGGCTGCCGGGGGGAAGGCAAGGGAGGGGATACGAGGGGAAGGAGGCGAGGTGGGGAATGAGCGAGGCGCAACTCACTGGGCGTAAGCGCGGTAAGGCAGGGGAGCAGTTGATGGCTTGCAATCTTGTGTTCCTCACTCGCAACCGGCAGATAGGCAGCGTTGAGAGGTGTGGAGCAGCATCAAGGCAAGAGTAAAGCACACACTCTGCATTTGAAACAGGTATTTCAGATTGAGCAGGAGTACTGGGCGGGGGGGAAGGGGGCACTGCACTGACCGTCATTGGCGTTCATGGTGATGGGCTGGTCAACGCACGCCAGGGCGAGCTCAGTCCCGAAGTTGTTTTGCTTCGCTGATATCCTCGTGTCCGCGTTCGGCATGCACGCTTGCCCCAATGCGCACAGCGTGCCCGTGCCGTCAGCGCTTCCGCAAAAGCTGCACGAGCTGCGCTGCCCAGAGTTCTGGCAGTTGCCGGCGCTTGCAAGGCAGTTCTTGCCGGCGGCACAGTAGGACCAGGTGCCCGAAGGCAGCGAGCCAACAAAGTAATTCTGCGTGAGGTCCAGCGACTTGATCTTGGTGATGCTCGCTGGCAGCGACCCCGTGAGATAGTTGAAGCGCAGCGACCTGGGGTGTGGCCCAGTTAGGGAGGGTTAGTTGGAGGCGAGGAGTGAGAGCAGCGCACAGGCACTTAGACGTTCAATTGTACCCGGGGGGGGGAGGTGGGGAGGAGGGAGGGAAGGGGCGGGGGATGAGAGCGACGGAGATAGCACAGTTAGCATGAGCGGGGGAATAGGAGTTAGCATGGGAGAGTCAAGGAGGTCCCCCTGATAGCACAGGGCTATGCTCGTGCCCAGGGACGAGAGTCAGGCAGTTGCTGAACTCAAAGCAGGTTGCATCAGTGTGAACTTACATGCTGGTGAGGCTGGGCAGATTCGTGAGCACACTCGGTAGTGACCCCGAGAAGTACATGTACTGCATGGCTCTGGTAGGCAGATGAGGGACGCACACACACACGCACACGCTCACGCACACGCTCACGCTCACGCTCACGCTCGCGCACACGCACACGGACACGCACACGCACACGCACACGCACATGCAGCGGAAAGAGGAGAAGCGTCAGGGGCTGCGTCATCACCGCTATGTGGCCTGAGGTGCCGCACTCAAACTAGAGCTCCTCACGTGATTGATGGCTGGCAACGCCACACGAATCCGGGCGCGACTCACAGAGTGTTGAGGTTGGTGAGCGCGGAGAAGTCTCTGAGGTAGTTGGCGAGGCTGCCGTCCAGGAAGTTCCACGGCATCCACCTGCACGCAACCGCAGCACGACCACACAATCACACTCAGCCGGCATTCACACGGCAGCTCGCATGCACAGAAATGCTGCATGGGCATGCGAGGCTGCTTTGACTCCACGGTGAAGGGTTTAGTGTTAGCTTAGGTATAGCCTCTTGGAGATAGTAGTAGATGCTTGGAGAGATTTCTGGTTTTTCAAGACTGATTTCACTCAAAACTGAGGAGTACAAAGAACTGATTGAAAACAAACAGATTTAAGCATTTCGAAATGTGATGTGCCCCTCACGTAACGCGTCATCTGTGTTTCAGCCCGAGTCGCACGCGTAACCGAATTCGGTAACCTTCACAAAAACCGAAACTCATTTGTCTCATCCGCATCAAGCACGGTTCGGTTGCGATTGGACATTTTAGACTTCGGGAATGTCTCCTCGACATTAGGTCGACCTTCCCACCGCACCTAATGTTGTCATACCGTCCCTAGGTTAGGCGAGTAGGCCGGTAGTCATTAGGGCAGTGGCAAACCACCCTAACATTTAGGGTTGAGCGTGGCAATGCAGCGGCGAAAGAAGGAGCGCCTCAAGCGGGGCAGTGCATGCATCGGACGAATGTGAGGGCAACTCAGCAGCAGAGGGCACTTACACGACACCAAGACCCGTGAGCTTGGTGATGTCTGAGGGGAAGCTCTTGCGCACGAGTCCCGCGGAGTCCAGGTTGCTGCGCACCACACACACACGTGATGCAGTGAGGAAACAGTGAGGTAACAGTGAGGCATTGCTTGCATGACAGGGAACTTGGAGTGCTGCCGCTCCCTGCGGCCTGCCGTCAGCCCCACATGATGCTGCCTCGCCAGCCGCCAGCATTTCTCTTTGCCAGCGGTCAATGCGAACTAGTCAGGATACGAGGCTAGTAAGGATAAGTTGAACGCCCTGCTAGATCACGGACCGAAAAGGGGGGTTCTTGGCGCAGGGGACGCCATTGAACCCGTGTGCCTGCAGGCGTCACAAGCATTCACACCTCATCACAGAAAACCCGCTATTGGATTGGTCCAAAGTAAGACAAAAACTGGTGATTTTGCTCAAATTTGCCCCACCTTTGGTCCTTTTCTTTTGACCAATATTACTATCTGTCTGCCGCTCCCTGCCTTGCCGTCAGCACTCACATCATGAAGACGCGGCCGTCAGCAGAGCAGCTGACGCTGCCCCACTCGCCAGCTGAGGCGGCATCGCCCTCCAGACGGCACGGATTGGTGGTGGCCCACGTGGTGAAGGTGAGCCCCATGGCCGACTTAATGCTCAACAGCGCCGCCGCTGAGGACGCCGAACAGATGAGGGAGAAAAGGAAATGGAAAAGGAAAACATCATGACCATATGATAGTACGGAAAACCATGTAAAAGGTGGAAGAAGGCGGAAGCGGACACAGACCCATGTCGCCTCATGGAACAATTACTAGTAGTACTAGTACCGCTAACAAACATCGTCACATGAGCGACGTGTCAGTGGCTATGGCGGCTTCCACCTTGATCGGCCTGCATGGTGACGCTAGCAGCAGCAGCGGGGAGGAGGTGGCAGGACAGAACTGCGAGCGCCACCATTATCAAGGCCACGAGGCACACATGATGCTTGGGGGTCGCCATTGCGACCACGCCGTTCTTCACCGTGCGACGACTGCAGGTTGTATCAGGGCAGAATGAGTCTAGAGTGAGGATGCTCGATGATGCCCACGCAAGCAGCAGAAGATAATGAAACCTTGGAACAGATGATGGCCGGTTTCGCTGCTCGCTCCTGAGCTACTTGTGTATCCAGACGGAGCCTGATGAAGTAGGTTGGAGGTGATTTGGTCGCACGCCATATTGCTGGACCACGCGGACAAACATTTGTCGCCCAATTCCGCTGGTGGAATTGTTTTCTTTCTTGCTGCCCGTCAGGAACTCGGATTTGGCCTTGCTTGTACAGAAAATACGTGTAGTGTTATTGGAGTCAACAAGAAACGACATGCATGCGATGTTAAAAGAAGGAAAATGAATTCTCAGCACTTCCACAGCGAAACACGCTCTCCACAGTCTCTTTACAGTAGTAACACACCCATAACGCGGCGGTTACCCTGCTACAGTAACTCCCCCCCCCCCCCCCCCACCCTCTGTTTTATAGAAACCCTAAACCGATTCTGGCTCTATACGACGAACATCCAGAAACTCGGGGACTACCAATCGACAGCCGGAAGGTGCAGTCTCTGAAAACTTCTGCAATGTGTTTCGATTGAGGAGGGAGGGGGGGTGTTCTGGTTGCTTTACGCAATTCGTGAGAGGGTGCGAATCCCAATAATTCAACACACGCCGTGAACTACCCTGTGAGAGAGTTGTACCCCAGTGAATGCGTCCCCAGGGTACTCGATTGAGGGGTGTACAATCTCGGAAGGTAGTTACGTACCGTATTGTAGCCCGGGTCAGATCGATTCGGATTGGGTGGGATTGCCCCAATCTGAGACAGCCTGACGATCGCGTCCCGAGCCGCGCAATCAGACGAAGAATTTTGAGGAAGTAAGTCGGAATCGGCCGCGCGGGTTTTAGACTATTCACCCGCTTTTTCCCTAAAAAGTCGGCGACATCTGGCGAACATTTTTTCGTTAAATTACAGCGTAGCCCCCATTTTGGGTTCGCGATTCTTCTAGGCCACATTGCACCCAAATCCAATGGTGCTGCGGGCAGTTTCGAATATCGGCGGGGTAAATTGCCGTTCGCAACTGTCGCCAGGCCACACGATCTGAGGCAATCTATCGATTGCAATCGATTGTGTCAGATCGGGGAGATCGATTGCAATCGGTCCGTTTTTCGATCGCAATCGACAGATTGCCCCCGATTGCATGCGATTGCTTAAAAAAAACCCCTGCGGCTTGTTGAAAATGGTGGATCGCCCCGATCAAAAGCAATCGGACGCAGATTGGGCCGATCTGCACCGCGTCCTCACACCGCTATTTTCACGTAGCCAGAATTTATTTCATACGCACCCTAGACCTTATTCGGCTGTATCTTTCAGATACCCAGAGTCAGAAGGATGGAACGATGTTCTCTTATCGATCGTCTAAAAATAACAATCCCACTGTAGATCAGACCCGCGATCCACACGCGCGGGCAATTTTTCCGGTTGCGACTGCGATTGCGACCTCATACTCGATAGGTGTCCGAAACACTACCACCCTTAAAACATATTTCGTTCTTTACAACCCTCGTTTTCAGCAAGAATCAGGGTCCAACAGACATCCAAATCGAGGACGTGAAAATGGCGGTGTACATGCGACAACCATGGCGTCCTTCATACGTGTACACATCACAAGGTGCTGAAAGCTTTCTGATGTGACAAAAACACTTCTGGCGGGTTCCGCCACTTACACCCTGTTTCTCGCCACACTGAACTGTGCCGAACTGGTGGCAAACCTTGTTCTCTTTGATTTGCCTCAAAAAACCCTACTGAAACATAATTGTACAGCTGTCAACCGAGATTCTTTCTATCTTGAATTCATTATAACCGAATTCACAAGGGCGAGAAAGGTGTATCGACCAGTCATCGGTCCTCCGTGTTCCTCCAAAATAAACAGGGGTGAAACGCCACTAAAATGATCCGCCCCAAGCGTCCCGTGTAGATCCATTCGCCGACAACACCTGGACCACACGGAGCGCGATGTAACCTGTGTCTGGAAGCGAAGGAAGGTGGACGCAAGTGGGAATCCTACCTGGCACAACACCGAAGGTTGTATAAGGGCGGGTCCAACTTTGTTCATATCCATTTTTTTTTCAGCACAGTTACCAGATTTAGGCGTGTAACAGAACTTTTTACGTTTTACAAAGCAGTTAACTGGAAGCAGTTCATCCGACGACGCAATTAAAAAATGTTCCCCGAGACGCGCAGAACACATCCGAAGGTACACAGTGACTTCGTCCAGCAGTCCGTATTGCGTCATGAACGTTGAACAGTAACGCAAGGTTTTCGCAAAAGGTCAGTCGCAACTTCTTCGACTAGCCGCAACAAGTAAAAAGTGGTGATTCCTCGTCGCGCCAATCTCAGGTATTATTTGGTAACTCTTTAACAAATATTGTTTCACGGCTCTTTCTTGAACCATGTCAGCACTCCGAAATATATGGACAGAGAATGTTCTGAGTACCGCTTGGGGTCAGTCAAATTTGAAAAGTGCATGGACGTTAAATTTACGAAAAAAACAACCATATACAAAGCTGGACCCGCCCTAAGGGAGTTGTAGGGCACACGCGATGGGAACATTTTTGAGCGGGGAACTGCGTGGCTGGGACGGTACACCTAGCCCGCGGTAAATTCACCGCGTGAACGTTTTTCTTCCAGGCACCCTTTGTGCGTTTCCGGGTAATTCGAAGGGCACCCTGAGACTCCGAGGCTAACAGTATAGAGCTCGGATGCATTTCAGTATCAAAAACTGGCACTTAGTGACTCGAGATAAGGGCGGGATTGGCATTTGCAAAGTTTCTATTTTCCTGCATCTGGCGAGGGAATGCGTGATTCTACCCTCTCCGAATCCAAAACTACCTTCGTAAACTAATTTTACTGCGGGAAGGTACACCTAAGTGGTGAAGATACCGCCGGTGAATTTACCGCGGACTAGGTGTAGCGCTACCGAGTTAGGCCGCCCCACGGAAGTGAGGTCCCAGCGCTACCCCAGCACAAGATGCCCAACCCCTGCACGCGAATTTGCCCTGCCCGCGATGGAAACTCTGCACCCGTGTATTAGGGTATCAGGCAGTTGCACCCCATTTACAAGCACCTCGAGCAATACGAACCACAAAAACCGAAGTTTGACAGAAGAGACCCATGTCAAACGGTCAACAGCGAGTTACAAAATCTTTTAAAAGCCCTTTTTGCTAAGTGCGAATTGACGAAAGCTTAGCGAAATGCAAGAATCACTTAAGAGCCCTCTTCACAAGGCAACCTTGGGTTAGTCAAACGGGCATCGTGTGCCACCTTGGGTTAGTCACATGTATCAAACTCAGTTTGCCTAAGCGCGTTTGCAGGTGAAATCACGCGAACAGTAAGCCTAACAGAGGAACTGTTCTCAGCAAAAAAATGTCTGGCGCGCCACCCACAAAGCTTCACCAGTTGGCCAACCTTGGTACACTACAGTGCAGGTACAAGCACCGGATGGAAAGCCTGCACCCGTGTTTTTTACCTCAGCCAGTTGCACCCACGCTACAAGCACCCCGCGCAAGTTGCAATGATTCTGAACCAATAGTAACGAAGGGACTGAAGTCAAAATGTCAATTGGTAAGTTACAATTATTTTATAAGCACCTGACGAATCCTAGCTGCTAAAAGACAAAACCTTTGCGAAATGCAAGAATCACTTAAGCTTCCTCTTCACAAGGCAACCATGGGTGACTCAAACGAGCATCAGGTGTACAGGCATGTCAGAAGCGAGTCGTACACCACACAGGGACGTGGGCAGCAACCCTAAACTTTTTATTTATATATTTATACTTATATTTATGCCTCTCCCTCTCTCTCTCTCTCTCTCTCTCTCTCTCTCTCTCTCTCTCTCTCTCTCTCTCTCTCTCTCTCTCTCTCTCATTATATAAGTGTTTCATGAATATTTGCCACAATTCATATAGATATGTGTATGTGTTTCAATGGTCGTTTTATTTTGTTTCGACGGCTTCTGCTTGTCCCGATAATCCCAATCGAAAACAAAAGACTTTGCAGGAGCGAGCTTCGCAAAGAGTACCGGTGAGTTCTCGCATGTTCCGTACGTCCAGTTCGCTAACCAACCGGGCTAAGAGGGCATGTTTATTTGGTGGGTCAGCGCACACATACCCTCCCGGGACGACACCTGTAGCCCTTGGGAAGACCACTTTGGGCCATTCCAGTGTCCATTTCCAACACTCCCCTCACTAGGAGGGCCCACCACTAGGGCACAGAAAAACTGCCGACAGTAGGAAATGAACCCTGGTCTCTTCCCCACTTCTCCATTTAGTCTAGTTTGCTAACCAACTGGGCTAAAAGGGCATGTTTACTTGGTGGGTCAGCGCACCCATACCCTCCCAGGACGACACCTGTAGCCCTTGGGAAGACCATTTTGGGCCATTCCAGTGTCCATTTCCAACACCGTATGGGGGTGGGAGGAGGCGGCCATTATGGTTTGGGGCTCGAATTGGAGCCATTTGTGTGCAAGGTGTGCGACTCGCTTCTGACGTGCCTATATTCCCTGCACTGTAGTGAACTAAGGTTGGTCAACCGGTGAAGGTGCGTGGGTGGCGCGCCAGCACAAATGCGTGGCTCTACTTGGAACAGTGTCACTATTAGGTTTCCTATTCGCTTGATTACCCCTGCAAATGCTCTCAGGCAAACTTTGAGTACACGCTATTTTTGATAATTGCCCCTACCCTCTGTTTTAAAGATACCCCAAACCGATTCTGGCTCGATACGACAAACATCCAGAAATTCGGGGACTACCAATCGACAGCCGGAATGTGCAGTGTCTGAAAACTTTTGCAATCAGTTTCGAGTGAGGAGGGAGGGGGGTTGAGTTCTTGTTGCTTTACGCAATTCGTGAGAGGGGTGCAAGAGAGTCCCCCAATAATTCAACGCACGCCGTGAAATACCATGTGAGAAAGTTGTACCTAGGGTATGTACCCCCCGTGTGTGCGATTATGGAGTGTGCAATTATCGAAAATAGGGTGTATGTATGATATTGGCCGCATCGCTACCAAGTGGAACATACCATAGAAAACGTATCGATTACCAAACGCTTGGTGAATGTTCGTTGGCTGTTGCTCCCCCCATACCTTACGCGGAAAACATCGGAAGAAGCCCTCACATACACGTGTCGTTTTCATACACACTAGTCACTTCGCGTACTGCTTCATGGGTTTAGGTGATTCGTGCGCATGAGGGGAAACGAGGTGTCTGCACGTGGCAGCAACTTTTTTTAAACAGGCTAGCTGCGGCGATGCGGAGAAGATTATTGTACAAAACTTAACTAACGTAGGACACACGGATAAAGCTCTGGCAGTGAATCTCAGGAGTGAACTCAGTTGCCTTCGTAGAATTCAACCAGTAGGAAAAGTTGATTGAACAAGATTATGGTACAAGCAAGGAGAACCAAATAGCAAAGACAATGAACCCTGGAGAAACGTTCCTCGACAAGCATACACCTTTGTCGGGTCAGCAACGGCATGTGAAACGACAAGCACATGTGTCTTTCACCTGAGTTGGCAGTTGTTCAGGTTTACAACATTCAGACTTGTATATGTTTTTACTGTTAGTAAGAACGTATTTAAGGTTCATTTTCCTTACTAATTCGAATTCTCCTGCAGAGTACAAATTCCAAGAGCATATGATTTATCGAAATTTGTCGTTTCGCGATTGGTCGAAATTCGCGCACATTGCGAATTTCGGAGACAAGTAATTTCGGTCAACCATACCGCTCCACTTAACGATGCCTTTTTCGAGCTTAATTCCGTCAACCAAATTTTCATCGAAACGTTAATATCTACAATTTAGTCGACCCGTGAGGCTCGATTTCGACACCGATTTCCTCCCGTCGACAATAGAGCAGAAACATCACTTCGACTTCGACGAATTAATCTCGTTGAAAGACGACCCGTCCCACAGAGATCAGAGTCCCAAAGGCTGTTGCACAGAGATAGAAGTCCTCAAAGTCGTCGATGACCACTGAATGAACATCGTTGCGCTCCGAAAAGCATGGCCAACTTCGCCCAAGCAACGGCAATGCCTTTTCTCCTCGACGCTCCCCTGCCCAGCTCAAGCATGGACCCCAGGCACAAGGTCCACCCAGAACCTACGTAATAGAAGACAAGGGATATTTCGTCGGCGTGCACACCCTCGCACGTCGATCACTGCAGCAGCCATGTTGGAGGACATGCCGCCTACTGCTGCACGACGTCATCGTCGCCGACGTTGGCAAGTCGAACTTGGCCTATCACGACGGAGCACCGGTTGAAGGCCGGAAAGTGCAGCGCCTTCGTGAGGAAATTTGTTGGCTACTCGGAAGTCGGGACGTATTCCAGTGCAATCTTCTTGCGCTTCACCATCTGCTGCAGCCAGGCGTAGCGTCGCTCCATGTGCTTGAGGTTGCCCTTCAGCCCCAAGCCCTCAGCGACTGGGATGGCGGACTGATTGTCCACATTCAGAGCAGTGGCATCCGAGCGTCGAGAAGTTGGAACTCGGCGACGAGGAATCGAAGTCGACGAGCCTCCTTGTCGGCTTCGGTGGCCGCGATGTACTCAGACTCCGTAGAGGACAAAGTCACGCACTTGATGCGTTGGCTCATCTAGGAAACAGCTGCGCCGCCGAAGGTGAAAACATAGCGATTCGTGCTACTGCGCGTCTGATTTTCGCCCACGTCGCCGGCGTCTGCGTAGCCCACCAGAGTCTCCGTTCCGCCGCCGAACTCGTGAGCAACATCGCATAGGTGAGGTAGCGATCGACCTTGCGCCAGTGCTGGTTGCTCCTCGCTGTCAAACCGGACCCCAACTTGCTGCACGCGAATGCGATGTTGGGCCAAGCTGTCGTGGCGGCGAACTGCAGCGAACCGACCTTCTGACGGCACTCCTCTTCTTCACGCGACTGGAAGTCCTCGTCGTTGAAAGTCGGCTCGGCATAGGCATCGACGGAAACAGGCGTATTCGGACACCGACCAGACTGCTCCTCGTTGATAAAGCGCCTACGCAGTTTGTCGACGTAGGTAGGACTACTGGTGCAGCCACAGCTTACGCGCAGGTTGGTTACGCACGATTTCGAGCCCCAAATACTTCTCGACCGGGGTGATCTCGCGCAGCTCAAAGGCGGCCTCCAACAGCTCCTTCAGCTCCTTCAGCATCGCGGTGCTGCTGCTAGCGGCGAGTAGATCATCGACGAAGACGAGCACCTAGCACGCCATTCCGTCGTCGCCAACTCTGAAATAGAGAGCCTCGTCGACCTAGCTCTTTCTCCAGCCAGCGCCCGTCAGCACGGCATCGAGCGCCGAAAACCACGCCAGAGGGCTCTGCTTCAGCCCGTACAAGCTCTTCAGCAGCTTGCATACGCGGCCGGTGCCATCGTTGTAGTAAGCCGGCTGGTCCATGTAGAGCACGCGATCGAGCTTGCTCTGCAGGAAGGCATTCTTCATGTCGAGCTGCATGTGGTGTCAGTCGAGGACGGCGACAATGCTGAGGGAAATCCGCAGGGTGACATTGCTCCCGACTGGTGCGTTGCATGCTAGGAGGTACACAATTTCACTCGACACTCTCTATGTACCCCTCCCCTTTGCCCTAATCCACCATTCTGACGCCTAGCCTGTCCTTCCTAAACGTAAGTTAAAACACATTCGCGCCCTCGCCCATGTTAAAAAACAAGCTGCAAAGTACAACCAGCTTCATGAACAACAAACACCCATTCGTTCTACAGTTCATCTTAAAAGAAGTCCATAATTTAAGACCCCAGGTTCAAAAAGTTTTAGTGCCATTTATTAAGAACCCATTTGCCCTAGGTTCTTATATCCGGCTGATTACGGTACTCATTTGCTCGTTACATTGCACACATAACAGGGGTTCAGGCCAAACTGGGTAACCCTGTTCTGGACAATTTCAGGCTCAGAAACCTTTCAACCATCCTGTGCTGGAGGGTTGAAGTTACAATCTCACTGCCAACCCTGTCCATTTGTGTCTCTATGACCTTCCTCCCACACAGCTAAGAGTGCCCCATCACATCGAAGCAGGCACCAAGCGCCAGCTCCTCAGATGGCTGCACCACAGAGTGCTGCTTGGCTACCACCTGCAGCAGCAGCGCCTCCACCTTCACCAGCGACAACGTTGCGATGCGCCTATGAGAGCTCACAAAAGCACACAGCTAGGAGTGCCCGGTCACATCGAAGCGGGCAGCAAGAGCAAGCTCCTCGGATCGCTGCACCACGAAGTGCAGTTTGGCCACCACCTCCAGCAGCAGCGCAGCCACCTTCACCAGTGACAGTGCTGCAATGCGCTCCACCGTGCAGTCCCACGCACCGCCCATCGACGCCTGCCGCTGCAGCAGCTCCTGCCGCCACTCCGCAACCGACGGCTTCTTCGGCCCCATGCCACCCACACTCCCCGTGCCGCCCACAGTCCCCGTGCCGCCCACACTCCCCGTGCCGCCCGCCGGTGCTCCTGCATCGCCCTGCCCACCAGCCGGTCCCCATGTGGCAGCATAGCCGGCCAGCCCCTCTGCCAGTGACATCTCCGAGGGCGTGAGGGTGCCCATTGCTGCTGCTGTGCTTGCTGCTGCCACCGCTGCCCTGTGTGCTGGTGCATACGAGCCCGGAGCCGTGGTGCTGGGGGAGGGTGAGAGGCCGTGGGGGTGGCGGGGGGAGAGGCAGAGAGGACTGCCGGGGCGGGACAGCCTGCATGCGGGGAAGAGACAGGGAAGTGGAAGGAGAGGGTGGGGATTCGGGTAGCAGTGGAGGGGGAAAGAAGACATGCAAATTCACAACGACACTCTCTTCATGCAGGTTGTCACAATTGCAGGTTGTCACAATTGCAGGTTGTCACAATTGCAGGTTGTCACAATTGCAGGTTGTCACAATTGCAGGGTTGTCACAATTGCAGGTTGTCACAATTGCAGGTTTGTCACAATTGCAGGTTTGTCACAATTGCAGGTGCGGCACTCCCCTCATGCCCGCACGCCTCACCTCTTTGCCCTGGGCGAAGCAGATTCCGCCAGCCTTGTCTGCCCTCTCCCCTGCTCGCCCTCGCCCTTATCCTCCTCGCCACCCATGTCAATGCAGCTCTTCACCACCGCCTCCCCATCCTCCGCCCACCCCCCATCCCCATCGTCGCCCCCCTCACCCCCTTCGTCCCCCCCATTCACCACCAGTCGGTCAAACGCGTCCCCATCCCCTCCAACGACTCCGGCGCCCCCAAGGCTCCCTCCTCCGCCCTCAGAGAGGCGGGAGAGCGCCAAGGGGCGGTGGGCGAGGGAGGGCGGAGGCAGCATGAGGATGAGGTTGATGTGCTTCGACAGCCGGTGCTGCAGCTTCATGGCAGCTTCCTCGGCGCGAAACAGCGAGTCGGGCGGCCCCGGCCACGTGAATGAGCGCACTGAGTGCGCCAGGTAGGCCAGCGTGCTGGCAACAGGTTGCGCAGAGGGAGGAGCAGGGGTGGCACGGAGTGGGGAGAATTCTGAGTCGAGTCAAAATTGACTCCGCCCACGTGAATGAGCGACCCACCTGTGCCCGATAGGCCAGCGTGCTGCAGCGATGAGGGGAGGGGGAAGGGGGGAAGATGGGGAGGAGGTGAGGAGAATAGGAGGAGGGAAGGTGGAAAGCAGGAAAGGCAGAGAGAAGCAAGGACAGGAGGGAAGGTGGAAAGCAGGAAAGGCAGAGAGAAGCAAGGACAGGAGGGAAGGTGGAAAGCAGGAAAGGCAGAGAGAAGCAAGGACAGGAGGGAAGGTGGAAAGCAGGAAAGGCAGAGAGAAGCAAGGACAGGAGGGAAGGTGGAAAGCAGGAAAGGCAGAGAGAAGCAAGGACAGGAGGGAAGGTGGAAAGCAGGAAAGGCAGAGAGAAGCAAGGACAGGAGGGAAGGTGGAAAGCAGGAAAGGCAGAGAGAAGCAAGGACAGGAGGGAAGGTGGAAAGCAGGAAAGGCAGAGAGAAGCAAGGACAGGAGGGAAGGTGGAAAGCAGGAAAGGCAGAGAGAAGCAAGGACAGGAGGGAAGGTGGAAAGCAGGAAAGGCAGAGAGAAGCAAGGACAGGAGGGAAGGTGGAAAGCAGGAAAGGCAGAGAGAAGCAAGGACAGGAGGGAAGGTGGAAAGCAGGAAAGGCAGAGAGAAGCAAGGACAGGAGGGAAGGTGGAAAGCAGGAAAGGCAGAGAGAAGCAAGGACAGGAGGGAAGGTGGAAAGCAGGAAAGGCAGAGAGAAGCAAGGACAGGAGGGAAGGTGGAAAGCAGGAAAGGCAGAGAGAAGCAAGGACAGGAGGGAAGGTGGAAAGCAGGAAAGGCAGAGAGAAGCAAGGACAGGAGGGAAGGTGGAAAGCAGGAAAGGCAGAGAGAAGCAAGGACAGGAGGGAAGGTGGAAAGCAGGAAAGGCAGAGAGAAGCAAGGACAGGAGGGAAGGTGGAAAGCAGGAAAGGCAGAGAGAAGCAAGGACAGGAGGGAAGGTGGAAAGCAGGAAAGGCAGAGAGAAGCAAGGACAGGAGGGAAGGTGGAAAGCAGGAAAGGCAGAGAGAAGCAAGGACAGGAGGGAAGGTGGAAAGCAGGAAAGGCAGAGAGAAGCAAGGACAGGAGGGAAGGTGGAAAGCAGGAAAGGCAGAGAGAAGCAAGGACAGGAGGGAAGGTGGAAAGCAGGAAAGGCAGAGAGAAGCAAGGACAGGAGGGAAGGTGGAAAGCAGGAAAGGCAGAGAGAAGCAAGGACAGGAGGGAAGGTGGAAAGCAGGAAAGGCAGAGAGAAGCAAGGACAGGAGGGAAGGTGGAAAGCAGGAAAGGCAGAGAGAAGCAAGGACAGGAGGGAAGGTGGAAAGCAGGAAAGGCAGAGAGAAGCAAGGACAGGAGGGAAGGTGGAAAGCAGGAAAGGCAGAGAGAAGCAAGGACAGGAGGGAAGGTGGAAAGCAGGAAAGGCAGAGAGAAGCAAGGACAGGAGGGAAGGTGGAAAGCAGGAAAGGCAGAGAGAAGCAAGGACAGGAGGGAAGGTGGAAAGCAGGAAAGGCAGAGAGAAGCAAGGACAGGAGGGAAGGTGGAAAGCAGGAAAGGCAGAGAGAAGCAAGGACAGGAGGGAAGGTGGAAAGCAGGAAAGGCAGAGAGAAGCAAGGACAGGAGGGAAGGTGGAAAGCAGGAAAGGCAGAGAGAAGCAAGGACAGGAGGGAAGGTGGAAAGCAGGAAAGGCAGAGAGAAGCAAGGACAGGAGGGAAGGTGGAAAGCAGGAAAGGCAGAGAGAAGCAAGGACAGGAGGGAAGGTGGAAAGCAGGAAAGGCAGAGAGAAGCAAGGACAGGAGGGAAGGTGGAAAGCAGGAAAGGCAGAGAGAAGCAAGGACAGGAGGGAAGGTGGAAAGCAGGAAAGGCAGAGAGAAGCAAGGACAGGAGGGAAGGTGGAAAGCAGGAAAGGCAGAGAGAAGCAAGGACAGGAGGGAAGGTGGAAAGCAGGAAAGGCAGAGAGAAGCAAGGACAGGAGGGAAGGTGGAAAGCAGGAAAGGCAGAGAGAAGCAAGGACAGGAGGGAAGGTGGAAAGCAGGAAAGGCAGAGAGAAGCAAGGACAGGAGGGAAGGTGGAAAGCAGGAAAGGCAGAGAGAAGCAAGGACAGGAGGGAAGGTGGAAAGCAGGAAAGGCAGAGAGAAGCAAGGACAGGAGGGAAGGTGGAAAGCAGGAAAGGCAGAGAGAAGCAAGGACAGGAGGGAAGGTGGAAAGCAGGAAAGGCAGAGAGAAGCAAGGACAGGAGGGAAGGTGGAAAGCAGGAAAGGCAGAGAGAAGCAAGGACAGGAGGGAAGGTGGAAAGCAGGAAAGGCAGAGAGAAGCAAGGACAGGAGGGAAGGTGGAAAGCAGGAAAGGCAGAGAGAAGCAAGGACAGGAGGGAAGGTGGAAAGCAGGAAAGGCAGAGAGAAGCAAGGAGAGGAGGGAAGGTGGAAAGCAGGAAAGGCAGACAGAAGCAAGGAGAGGAGGGAAGGACGCACTGCCTGCGACAGATAGGCCTGCAGGCTGCGGGACGGGAGGCACGGATGGAAAGAAGAAGGGGTGGCACAAAACGGAGGCTGGGAAAGGGTGTGCAGAGGGAGGGAAGTAGCGGAGCAAGTGGAGGCAAAGAGAAGCGCGAGGGGGAAGAAAAGCAGGCAAAGAGACTGCTGTGCTCGTAACCTCACCTGCTGCACCACCCACTCCCTTCTTCCCTCCCCCCCCCCCCCCCCCCACCCTTCCCTGCTCCATCCCTCGCATCACCTGCTGCACTCGTGGGCGATGGCAGTCATCTCGCGCCCCACCAACCGCCGCAGCACCAGTGGTGCCTGGATCTCCGCCCTCAGGCTGGAGTCCAGCGCGATGACGTCATACACCAGGCAGCGCAGCGTGTCGCTGACGTCATCGTACAGCTGCCACGGGTAGCCCGCGAAGAAGCGGCCGTGCGGCGGCTCGAAGAGCAGCGCCGCCAGCTGAGGGACAAAGCATGTGAGAGGACTGCGGTGAATAGACCAAGCATGTGAGAGGACTGCGGTGAAGAGACCAAGCATGTGAGAGGACTGCGGTGAAGAGACAAAGCTGCAAGAGGTGACTCAACGGGAATGATGGCTCACGCCATGGGAGGGAGGAGGGGCAAAGGGAGGGGGAGAGGTTCGGGGACAAGCGTGAAAGCAAGGGTGGAGGAGGCAGAAAAAGGGAGCAAGAGTGGAAAGCAGAACGACAAGCAGTGTGGTGTAGAGCAAGCAGCACATGAAGAAGCAGCACATGAAGAAGCAGCACATGAAGAAGCAGCACATGAAGAAGCAGCACATGAAGAAGCAGCACATGAAGAAGCAGCACATGAAGAAGCAGCACATGAAGAAGCAGCACATGAAGAAGCAGCACATGAAGAAGCAGCACATGAAGAAGCAGCACATGAAGAAGCAGCACATGAAGAAGCAGCACATGAAGAAGCAGCACATGAAGAAGCAGCACATGAAGAAGCAGCACATGAAGAAGCAGCACATGAAGAAGCAGCACATGAAGAAGCAGCACATGAAGAAGCAGCACATGAAGAAGCAGCACATGAAGAAGCAGCACATGAAGAAGCAGCACATGAAGAAGCAGCACATGAAGAAGCAGCACATGAAGAAGCAGCACATGAAGAAGCAGCACATGAAGAAGCAGCACATGAAGAAGCAGCACATGAAGAAGCAGCACATGAAGAAGCAGCACATGAAGAAGCAGCACATGAAGAAGCAGCACATGAAGAAGCAGCACATGAAGAAGCAGCACATGAAGAAGCAGCACATGAAGAAGCAGCACATGAAGAAGCAGCACATGAAGAAGCAGCACATGAAGAAGCAGCACATGAAGAAGCAGCACATGAAGAAGCAGCACATGAAGAAGCAGCACATGAAGAAGCAGCACATGAAGAAGCAGCACATGAAGAAGCAGCACATGAAGAAGCAGCACATGAAGAAGCAGCACATGAAGAAGCAGCACATGAAGAAGCAGCACATGAAGAAGCAGCACATGAAGAAGCAGCACATGAAGAAGCAGCACATGAAGAAGCAGCACATGAAGAAGCAGCACATGAAGAAGCAGCACATGAAGAAGCAGCACATGAAGAAGCAGCACATGAAGAAGCAGCACATGAAGAAGCAGCACGCACGTGTTTGTCGACCTCAGCGTCGCTCATGACAATGGCATGGTACATCTCCCGCAGCTTCTCCCCCCCACTGCCGTCCCCCACGCCTCCCTGCGCGCCCGCCCCCCCTGCCAACCCCGTGCGCATGCTCCACAGGGTGGGCACGTGGCGCCACACCGTGCCCCGCTCGTACTCCTCCACACACCTGCCAACCGCACAGTGGCGCCCCAGCAGAGGAAATCATTATTGTCTCACTCACACTCCCACTGAGTCAGAGCAGCACCTCAAGTACAGAGACGCATCAAATGTGAAGAGTCTCTGCTTGATGCTAAGGCACCACAATGTGACTGCTTGTCCGGTTGTAGACCGTGCAGTGCAGTTCTCCAACAATGACCGTGCAGTGCAGCCCTCCAACAATGACCGTGCAGTGAAGCCCTCCAACAATGACCGTGCAGTGCAGCCCTCCAACAATGACCGTGCAGTGCAGCCCTCCAACAATGACCGTGCAGTGCAGCCCTCCAACAATGACCGTGCAGTGCAGCCCTCCAACAATGACCGTGCAGTGCAGCCCTCCAACAATGACCGTGCAGTGCAGCCCTCCAACAATGACCGTGCAGTGCAGCCCTCCAACAATGACCGTGCAGTGCAGCCCTCCAACAATGACCGTGCAGTGCAGCCCTCCAACAATGACCGTGCAGTGCAGCCCTCCAACAATGACGCTACATTCGTAGAACTAAGGATCCATTTTTTTGGTACCAGACACAATGAATTCAGACACAATGAATTCAGACACAATGAATTCAGACACAATGAATTCAGACACAATGAATTCAGACACAATGAATTCGGACACAATGAATTCGGACACAATGAATTCGGACACAATGAATTCAGACACAATGAATTCGGACACAATGAATTCGGACACAATGAATTCAGACACAATGAATTCAGACACAATGAATTCAGACACAATGAATTCAGACACAATGAATTCAGACACAATGAATTCAGACACAATGAATTCAGACACTAATTTTTCCCATCAGCTCAACATGAGTCGCCCCTCACCCACCTGGTGAGCAGAGTGGCAGCGGAGTCAAAGTTCTTGGAGAGCAGCGCGTGCAGGGTGTCACCGGCGTAGGCGGGGAGGAGGGCGAGGTTGATGAGCGCGGCGATGAGGAAGCCCAGCAGGATCATGGAGAAGCGCGCCAATGGCAGGCGCAGCTTCTCGGGGTGGCGGTACGTGGAGAGCAGCAGGATGTGGAAGGTGAGCATCATTATCGTCATGGCGTACGTCCACCTGTGAGAGAGGGGGGGGGAATAGGGGATAGGGGATGGTGCATAGGGGTGGGAAGTGGAGGGGTGATGCGGTGGACGTGCGACGAGGTGGAGAGAGGGAGGATGTGGAAGATGAGCTGTGTGTGTCCAACATGGGGAGGGGCAGTGCAGTAAAACGACGCAAACATGCCTACGTCCTCCCATGGGGACGAACGACACACACATGCCTACGTCCTCCCATGGGGAGGAAGGAGGGGGAGGAGGGGAAAAGGGGGGAGGGAGGGACGGGGAGGGCTAGGAGAGGGGATGGTACGTGGAGAGCAGCGGATGTGGAAGGTTAGCATCAATATTACGTCCACCTGCCGGGGGGGAGGAGGGGGAAGGAGAGAACAGAGAATGGTGCATGGGTGGGAAGGGTGGCGTGGGGGAACGGGGAGGGGGAGAGGGGATGGTGCATGGAGAGGGGATGGTGCATGGAGAGGGGATGGTGCATGGGTGCATGGAGAGGGGATGGTGCATGGAGAGGGGATGGTGCATGGAGAGGGGATGGTGCATGGAGAGGGGATGGTGCATGGAGAGGGGATGGTGCATGGAGAGGGGATGGTGCATGGAGAGGGGATGGTGCATGGAGAGGGGATGGTGCATGGAGAGGGGATGGTGCATGGAGAGGGGATGGTGCATGGAGAGGGGATGGTGCATGGAGAGGGGATGGTGCATGGAGAGGGGATGGTGCATGGAGAGGGGATGGTGCATGGAGAGGGGATGGTGCATGGAGAGGGGATGGTGCATGGAGAGGGGATGGTGCATGGAGAGGGGATGGTGCATGGAGAGGGGATGGTGCATGGAGAGGGGATGGTGCATGGAGAGGGGATGGTGCATGGAGAGGGGATGGTGCATGGAGAGGGGATGGTGCATGGAGAGGGGATGGTGCATGGAGAGGGGATGGTGCATGGAGAGGGGATGGTGCATGGAGAGGGGATGGTGCATGGAGAGGGGATGGTGCATGGAGAGGGGATGGTGCATGGAGAGGGGATGGTGCATGGAGAGGGGATGGTGCATGGAGAGGGGATGGTGCATGGAGAGGGGATGGTGCATGGAGAGGGGATGGTGCATGGAGAGGGGATGGTGCATGGAGAGGGGATGGTGCATGGAGAGGGGATGGTGCATGGAGAGGGGATGGTGCATGGAGAGGGGATGGTGCATGGAGAGGGGATGGTGCATGGAGAGGGGATGGTGCATGGAGAGGGGATGGTGCATGGAGAGGGGATGGTGCATGGAGAGGGGATGGTGCATGGAGAGGGGATGGTGCATGGAGAGGGGATGGTGCATGGAGAGGGGATGGTGCATGGAGAGGGGATGGTGCATGGAGAGGGGATGGTGCATGGAGAGTGGCAGGACGTGGAAGGTGAGCATCATGATGGGTGGGGTGGGGTGGGGATAGGGGATGCATGGGTGGGAAGGGTGGGAAGTGGCCGGGTGCTGAGCTGGGGACAAGGCTGCCTGCCCCTTCGTTTTCGATAACGATGCCTCCCTCCCCTCTCCACCCCCCTCGCCAAGCCCCCATCGCCCACCACCTGATGACCCACTTTCTTCCCCGCTAGCCTGCCGCCCCACGTTTCCCCCACTTCCCCCCTCCTTCCCCCACTCTCCCCTGCTTTTCCCCCATTTCCCCGCCTTCCCCTCCCTCCCCCCCCCCTTTCCCCCCTCCAACCACCCAACTCCCCTCCACACACCTGTCTTTGAAGGGCGGGCGGTTGCGGTAGTAGATGGGGAGGGCGGCGCCCAGGAAGACGAGCAGCAGCAGCACGGCCACGTGCAACCCCCCCATGAGTGAGACCATGTGCGTCACCGCCAGCGCTGCTGCCCCCGCCAGTAGCGTGCCCAGCACTCGGTTCACACCCTTGCTGGCAAAACAGAGACGAGGGGGGAGGTGGGGATGGCAGGGGGGGCAGGAGAGGGTTGGCAGGCATGGCGGAGGAGATGAATGAGTTGAAGGAAACCAGCCGCAGTCAACTCAACCATGGTCTGGTCAGTGAGCCAGGTCAACCATGGTCTGGTCAGTGAGCCAGGTCAACCATGGTCTGGTCAGTGAGCCAGGTCAACCATGGTCTGGTCAGTGAGCCAGGTCAACCTGATCCTCTTGGATTGGATGACCCCATCTCACCAATTCACACTTCAGCCGACACGCCCACTCACATGCTTGCTTTGGCCTTGAGCCAACAAGGTGAGTCCTTCCCTACCCGCCCTGCTTTCGCTGTGTTGCTCTTCTGGTGCATCGGCGCTCAACATGTGCATCTTTCCCCTTTTCTCTCTTGCTGGAATATTTCACAACAGTCATCCCGGCAAGAGGCTTCTCCAAACGAGACGCTCACCCGAACAAGAGGCCGATGTTGGCTTCAAACACAAGGACCACAGTAACAACAGCCCACACGCCGATGGAGGCGATTTCTGAATCGACTCAAAATCAGCTCATCCCAGAAAAAGCCGCATCCCAGCAGCGTCCTCACCTGAGCGGATTGTTACTCACCCGGGCGAGAGGAGGATGTTGGCTTCAAAGACGAGGTTTACGGTGCCGACGGCCCACACGCCAATGGACGCGATTTCTGCGTCGTCTCACAAATCGGCTCATTCTCCCAGCAAAAGCCTCATCCTCCCAGCAAAAGCCTCATCCTCCCAGCAATATCCTCATCCTCCCAGCAGGCTGAGGCTCACCCGAGGGAGAGGCCGATGTTGGCTTCGAAGACGAGGTCCACGGTGACGACAGCCCACACGCCGATGGACGCAAGCGACGGCAGGCGGTCGTCCACATCGATCACACACAGCGACGCCGTGAGTGCCGCTGCCCCGCCGCCCTTGAGCGCCAGCAGCACCAGCTTGGGGTTCGCCCTCGCGTCGTCCAGCTGGCGGGTGAGCAGGGCCGCTGTGCAGGCGGGCAGGCGGAGGAGGGAGGTGATGAAGAGGTGCATGATGGTGGCTGGGACGGGTGGGGTGGGGTGGGGTGGGGTGGGGTGGGGTGGGATGGGAAGGGGAGGGATGGGTGGAGGAAGAAGAGCATTGCTGCTACCAGCAGCGTGGGATGCAGTTGGGCTGAGCGTGCAGCAGTTGGTGGGGGGATGAGGGGGATGAGGAGTTTGAGGGGGGATGAGGAGTTTGAGGGGGGATGAGGGGGATGAGGGGGATGAGGGGGATGAGGGGGATGAGGGGGATGAGGGGGATGAGGGGGATGAGGGGGATGAGGGGGATGAGGGGGATGAGGGGGATGAGGGGGATGAGGGGGATGAGGGGGATGAGGGGGATGAGGGGGATGAGGGGGATGAGGGGGATGAGGGGGATGAGGGGGATGAGGGGGATGAGGGGGATGAGGGGGATGAGGGGGATGAGGGGGATGAGGGGGATGAGGGGGATGAGGGGGATGAGGGGGATGAGGGGGGATGAGGGGGATGAGGGGAATAAGGGAAAAGAGGGAAAAAGGGGGGAATGAGTTGGGGGATGGTGTGACGAGGCAAGGAATACAGAATGGTGAGTTGGGGGGGAAAGGGAGGAGTGGAAGGAGAGAGGTGCACAGCCGCGGGGCTGATGACTGGAGTGTACACTGATGCGAGGAGACATCCACTCCATTGCACGCACGTTCATACCATGCCACATGGCATGCCATGCCACACACCATGCCACACACAATGCCACGTGGCATGTCATGCCACACACAATGCCATGTGGCATGTCGTGCCACACACAATGCCATGTGGCATGTCGTGCCATACACAATGCCATGTGGCATGTCGTGCCATACACAATGCCATGTGGCATGTCGTGCCATACACAATGCCATGTGGCATGTCGTGCCATACACAATGCCATGTGGCATGTCGTGCCATACACAATGCCATGTGGCATGTTGTGCCATACACAATGCCATGTGGCATGTCGTGCCATACACAATGCCATGTGGCATGTCAGCCATTCACCATGCCAGGCCATCCACTACTCTTTTCACTCAACACGGCAGCTTCCCTCAACCTCGCTGCCTTGCACAGCTCAATGCCGCGTTGCATCCATGATCCCCTCATTTCATACTTGCTTGTCCATGCAGCCAAATCCTCCCACCCCATGTCATCTGCCCATCCATGCCATGCCGTGCTGTGCCACGCCACACTACGCCATGGCCCATCCCATCTCACCCATGCCATGCCAAACAGCGAACATCCACCCCACGATGCCGCCCGCTGTGCCTCTTGCCTCCTCCCCGCCCGCCCTCCCCCTCGCCCCTTCACCGTCCCCCTCGTCCCACTCATCCGCCCTCATGCTGTGCGGCCTCGCGTCATCCAATGCCAGAGCGGTGGAGTGTGATGAGTCAGTGCTGAGAGCGGTGCTGTGCTGCCAACCGTAGTGGTACGACGATGTCGACCGCAGCAGCGCCTGCCACCGCCGCTCCCGGGCGCTGCTGCTCTCCCACACACCCCCGACTCCCCCACCTCGTCTGCCGCCCGCCTGCTGCCCTCCGCGCCTGCGCTCGTCTGCTCGCCGCCCACCTCACTGGCGCCCGCGTCCCTCACGGCGCCCCCGTCTGTGCTGGCGCGCCCCTGTCTGCTGCTGCTGCGCCTGCTGCCCGGATGATCCCCTCCCGCCCCGCCGCGGACCTCCTCGGGAACCGCTCCATCGCCCTGTCTCCCCTCACTCCCCACGCCCGCTGCAGCCGCGTCGCCATGATTGTTCCCATGCTCGTTGTCGTTCTCGCCATCGCTGTCACTGTCGTCGCTCGCGATGCGCCACAGCTTCTTTCGCACGGGGCCTTCCGCCGTTCCCGACGTTCCCTCGCCACTCTCCCTGCCTTCCGCCGGTTCACTCCCCACGCCCGCGCCGGATCCGCCATCCCCGCCCGCATTCGCCCTTGAGACCCCCACCGCCTGCGCAATTCCTCCCCCCACCGCTCCTCCTCCTCCTCCCCCTCCCCCTCCCCCTCCCCCTTCTCCCTCCCCTTCCCCTGCAACCGGTTCCGCCAGCGCCGCCAGCCCCAAGCCAGAGCCGCGTTGTTCCCCCCTGGCTGCGGCGATCAGCGCCGAAGCGGGAGCGAGAGGCGTGCTGGCGGCGCCCGCGACGTCGGCGACACCCGCCTGCACGAAGGGCGTGGAGTAGACGGCGCGCGGCGGCACGACGGCCACCGTGATGTGCTCCGCCGACGGCGACGCGGCGCTGCGCCCCGCCGCCACCGGCAGCGCGGCGATCACGTGGGACGCGGCGGGCGGCGAGGACGGCGCGTTGGGAAGCAGCGGCGCGGCGAGATCGTCGTCATGGCGGCGCTGCGGCATGGCGGAATGGTGGGGAGTGACACGATACACTCGCGTTCTTGACTTCAATATTAGATTTCCAGATCCGTTGAATTGTCATCCGTTTACTTGGTGACAGCAGCGTGTGGTGAGGTGCAAGGTTCCCCATGGCTGTTCCCTTGGTTGGGGCATTGGAACATTGCGTTTCGCCGCGCCCAATCAACTTGGGAGTCGAGGTTCGGTTACCACTGGGACCCAGTTCCCATCCAATCAGCAAGGAAGGCCAACAAATTGCAAGGGCTTGTGACGAGCGTCATTATTTTTCCTATGTTACCCTATGGCGATGTTGTCGAAAGAACACCCCCATGAATCGCGAAAACCAAGAGGGCATGACCCGTCAAGACGGGTCCCCATCCCATCCCATCCACATCGCTCGATCTTCCTCCAGAGTAACCAAATCAGCAAATCTCCATTCGCGAACCTTATCCGTTTTCGCACAGGGAGGAGCTCCCACACGCGACTTCGTTGACACCCAGAAACGGTACTCGCGACCATTATCTCTTTGCCTCCACAACAACCCTGCCTGTTCCACCTCCACATACGTTTCAACAAGCCACGCGCATACACCACTGCAGCTGCTGCACTTCGCTTCCCCCCACGGTCTTCACGTGCTCTGCGGCGCACTACCTTTGCGTCTTCCTTCGAGGTACGCTGTAGTAACAGCACTCGCTATCCGCCATCGCCCCATCGCGTGCGCCTTGCACCCATGCGCACCCATCGATCCTCTCACCCTTCCCTTGTCCGCCCACTCTGCCTTGGCCTTTCCGTACCGCCCGCGCGTGTAGCCTCTCCTCCCACAACGCTCTGCCCCTCGGTGCCATTCACACTCGTCTCCGCGGCCTGCATTCTCGTCTCACCGATACCCTTTTGTGTCTCACATGCCCCACATGCCCCGCACGCCTCGCATGCCCCGCATGCCCCGCGTGCCGCACATGTCCCGCGTGCCGCACATACCCCGCGTGCCCTGCGAGCCGCACATGCCCCGCGTGCTCCGCGCGCCGCACATGCCGCGCTCCGAGTCACGTGAAACTGTGTCTCGCAGGTTCCGGCGTGTCCGTTGCCGCATCAGGCCGCACGAGCCTCCCGCGCACACGGAGGGCGAGGGGCGGCACAGGAGCACGTGGGCGCGAGTGCGCGCGGACGTGCAAGCGTGCGGCCGGGCGGGGTTGGAGCGTGAGGCGGCGGCGGGCCAGCAGCGCAGCACTTTCTGAGGAGCCTTAAGAGCGTGTGGGCAGGGCAGCAGGGCAGCAGAGCAGCAGAGCAGCAGAGCAGCGCGGAACACAAGCGTGTGGGAGGGGCAGGGCAGCAGAGCAGCGGGCATGGCGGAGGCGGCGGACTACATCGTGCCGGCCATCGCCATCACGGCCGCCACCGCCGTTACCTTCATTGCCGTCAGCTTCAACGAGCTGCGCGAGGTGCGCTCTGCGGTGTGATGAAGTGCGGTGGGATGCGGTGTGGTAGGATGCGGTGAGGGGGATGCAATGAGGGGGGATGCGGTGAGATGGGTGCAGATGACCCCCAACCCCTGTCCCCCCAACCCCTGTGCCCCCAACCCCTGTCCCCCAACCCCTGTGCCCCCAACCCCGCCATCCCGGTCGTGGCGAATCAGAAGTCGGCGGTGCAGCAGGAGTTGAAGCAGCAGGCGCGGCTGCTGGAGGAGCAGGAGGGCGTGGTGCTGCGCTCCAGCCTCTCCTCCAAGGAGAAACGCCGGGCCAGGCAGGGCAAGAAGAAGGGCTCCTGATCTGATGTGTGGGCTCTCAGTGAGTGTGGGGTCTGAGCGTGGGAGAGTTGTGAGTATGGGAGGTCGTTTCATTGTGAATGATTGCTTCATTACATATTATACAGCACTGTAAGCTGATAAGATGAGAAGTCCAGTTTTTTTTCCTGCTGCTGCCGTGTGCCCTTGCAATGCATGGTTTCTTTGAACCACACAAGCGGCCCGCAAGGCCAGCACCACAACCACGAGCACCAGCACCAGCACCAGCACCAGCGCCAGCACCATCCCCATCACCAGCACCATCCCCATCACCATCCCCAGCACCACCACCACGAGCACCAGCACCAGCACCAGCACCAGCACCAGCACCAGCACCAGCACCAGCACCAGCGCCAGCACCAGCCCCAGCACCAGCACCAGCCCCAGCACCAGCACCAGCC